>OU426851.1:6723091-6748091 GCA_911387685.1 Dolichovespula media | reverse complement strand
AAAAAAAAATATATATATATATATATACACAACATACATACACACATACACACACATATACATACATACATACATATGTGTGTGTGTATGTATATATAAAAATCTATATTCGCCTATGTGCATAATTCTTTAGCAGAACCCTCTCCTCATCAGAGCGCGCAAGCACGTACACGATGCATTTTTATGATCCATAACTCGGGCTCTCGATGGCTCTCGTATAAAATAACAGAGCCCGGGCGTACTTCACTTTCGTCGTTACGCTCAACGATCTCGGTCCTGAAGTCTTTTCGATTTCGCCGTGCGTGCCGATCCGCACGTAGGACTCATACTTACGCGTGTACGATGGCGATGACGATGACGATGACGATGACGAAGACCGCGACGGCGACGGCGAGAACGTTGACGACAACGACAACACACAACGAAGAAAGAGATAAGCGAATAAAATTCGAATCGTGGCGGAATGGTAATTTTATAGGTGGACCTCGCCGATCCCTCGCGACCTCTTCTCTCTTCTCCGAATATCATCGCGAAACTCACGTAGGAATGAACCCGACGAGACGCGCACGTTTCTGCGCCTCCCCTGCCACCCCTGCTACCTCCCACCCTCCCTCTCTATCGTCATTTTTGTACAGAAACGTCAATCTCGCACACGACGTGATCCTTCTCTTCTTTTACCGCATCATCCACTTTCCATATCCTTGTAAACGGAGGAGGATGAAGAATAAAAAAAAAAAAAAAAGGAAAGAAAATAAAAATAATAATAATAATCATTATCATCATTATAAAAAAGGAACGAGGAAAAGATTTCGAGAAGAGACGACGCGAAAGGAGACACGCATGCATACACCTACGTACAGGTGAAACCATTTTTCATTTTCATAAATCCACGATTACCTTTCCGCAAACGTTCGTTTCGTTTCTCCTCGACCACCGACTCGCGAGTTAAGCGAGTTACCTTTATCCTTTCGAGATATTAGCATCGTTCGACCTTGCGAATACCTTCTTAACGATTTCGCAGTACGTATTCATTTTCAAACAGTTTAGCGAAAGACTTTATATAACGGTACTTCGATATCGTTGAACGAGAGATGATCGTCCGGAAAGTTCAAAGTTCACTCGATTATGCTCGCCCGAGCATTGATTAGCTACCACGTATACGCGCGTACGTATATTCTCCTCGACAAACGCAAGCCCCGTTTTCTCACAGAATTTTGTTTTTTCTTTTCTTCTTTTTAATCTTTCGATCGAGGATAACTAAACTTTCACGCGAATCTTACGTTCGTTCGTAAGTTCGTTCCTTAACTCCACGGCCTTTATCGTACGTAAGTAAGTACGCGTGCGGTAAAACACCAACGGAAAGCGAACGCCCGCGATTCGTAGCGGTTAATGGTCTTTATATCTAATTTCCCTTCTCTTTCCTTACTCCTTTCATCTTTCTCGCTAGTCCTTTTTCTACAAGCGATATATATATATATATATATATATATATATATATATATATATATATATATACATACAGATCTATACGTAGTGGGATTTAACCTTCTACGCGAGAACGCCTAGGTTACAAAACGAGCCCCTCGTTCTCGTTTCCTCGAGCATCTCGTTTTCCTTCTTTTCTCGATGCCGGTTTATCTACGTTGTTGGCCGGGTGAACGACTCTCGGCCAATCGTACGATTAAATTAGTAGGGAAGTGGAGTAAAACGTCATCTACATAGAAATAGAGATAGATAGATAGAAAGATAGATAGATAGATAGATAGATAGATAGATAAAAAGAGAGAGAGTAACTAAAAAGTATCGTCGAAGAAAAACCGTTAAACTAATTATTATTATATTGGCAATTAAAATATTAATACACAAAGACAATATAAAAGAAATTCTCTCGGAGCATATTCGAATGGATTATAAATACTTCAATTATTATTTGCAACGATCGAAAATTCGAATAAATAAGAAGAATCCCGTGAACGTAAGGGGAGGGAGGGCGCGGAGGTAGCGGGGGAGGAGGGAGGGGGAGGGATCCTCTCGTCGAATAATGGTACTTATTCTTAGTGAAAACGTTTACCGACCCAACACGATTCGTATTGCCTGATAACTCACCGCGGTAGTCGTGGGTTTCTAACGATCGTGCGCGCCTACATCGTTCTCACTGACATTCACCGTATTCGACCATTTCTACGAACGATATTTCGCTCTTCTGGAAACGCGGCCTGCAGTCTATCTCTTTCTCTCTAACTGAGGTTAGACGAGGCGATGATTTGCAAGCCAAATGAGACCGAGGTCAGGGAGCGGACGTTCGTTTTCTCGGACGAAACTACTTCTCTTTCTTTCTTTCTTTCTCTTTCTCCCTCTCCCTCCACTTTTTACGGTTTGACTCTTACGTACGACGTCCTCAAAATCTCATCGAAAATCATTCGTCGGTAAGAAGGATGAGAAGAATGAGGAGAAGGAAAAGAGAAGAGAAGGAAGAAAGAAGACAGAGACAGAGAGAGAGAGAGAGAGAGAGAGAGAGAGAGAGAGAGAGAGCGAAAGAGAGAGAAAAAGAAGAATGGAACGGGAAGAGAAGAGCCCGTTCGAATTCAACAATCGTTTATCTCAAAGCTTTGACTTCCTCCTGTCGATCGTTGAAATATGGCCGGTCCGGTGGACAAGCGAGTATATATATATATATATATATATATATATATATATATATATATATATATACACACACACGACTCTTCTCAAAATCCGACGCGCTGACAGACACGAATAAAGCGGAATGGGAGGAGACTCTGTCGGCGCCGCGATACGTTTTGTATCGATGCATCCTTCTCGATTTTGTTCCCCCTCAACGGATTCGTCCACTTTTTCTTCCTCTTCTTCTCCTTCTCCTTCCCCTTCTCCATCTCCTTGTTTCTTCTTCCTTCTTCTTCGTCCCTCTTTTACTTACGAATTCGCCGAGATTCGATTAAATCTTAATATTTTATTCGATGCTAATTAAGCTCCGGTTCGGCTCGAAAAAGAAGAAAGAAATACGGTACCATCGTCCCTCCCCCCTCCCCTCCCCTCCCCTCCCCACCCGCCCTCCTCGCCTCGCCCCGCCCCTCCTTCTCCCACCCATTCTCCTCTTAATTCTCGTGCGCTTGAGATGTTTTGCCGAGCGACGAACGAAAATAATTTTAATCGATTCCCATGCATGCAAGATGATCACGATCGAGAGCGGAAGGGTCAACGATAATCTTTCTTATTCCACTTTTCCCCGAGGGCGACGGGAGGCGGGGGAGAGGGGGGGGGTTAGAGAAAAAGGTTGGCTCAACATTTTTCTGCCGATACGCCGCCGTTCGAAAAGAGACGACGAAGCAGGGCCGACAACAGGGCGCATATATATATATATATATATATATATATATATATATATATTTTTAGCTCGGACGACGGCGCCCGCGCGTTTAAGTCGCGCGGCGTGAACTCGACTTGATCATTCGGTGCACGTAAGCGACATTACAGAAAGCCGAATCGATAAATAAAATCGATAGCCTTCGGAAACTAAATCCAGGAACTGGCTTCCTTCATGGTTACTTGTCATTCCGGTGCTCACGGTTTTCGGCAGGGGGAGGAGAAGAGGACCGATCCAGCCTTCTTCTCCCTCCTCCTCCCTCCTCAACTTCACCCTCACCCTCATCCTCATCCTCATCCTCTCATCCTCACATCCTCATTCTCCTTCTCCTCCTACTCCGACTACAACTCTGGCCCTTTCTCGTCCTTCTCGGTCGATCATCGATTTTTGCTCTTTGCAAAGGGGGTCAGCAAACTGTGGCGGTCGCCGAAGGACGCCAAGGGTGTTCTCTGTCGTCTCCCCCCCCCATCTCCTTTCCTTTCCTCTACACTCCTCTCTCTCTCTCTCTCTCTCGTTCGCTTTTTCTTTCTCTCTTCTCTTCACTCGAGAGTCGATCGTGCACACTTTTATCGCGCGACTTGCTTTTTACAACGTTTTTCTCCTCGCTCGAGATTTGGAAGTCGACGACCGTGATCGCGTTCCTTCGTGGTGGAACTCGTCGGCTGGTCCGCATTAATCGCGAGAACGATAAGTGCACCTTTATCGGCCCTTTCTCCCTGCTTCTCTCCATTACCCTCTTTCTCTTTCTCTTTCTCTTTCTCCTCCTCCTCCTCCTCCTCCTCCTACTTCTCCTCTTCTTCTTTTTCCTCCTTTGAAATCCTGATTCTCAGGGGAACGACCGTAAGGCCAGGTGAATTTTTACAGTGGAATCAAAGTAACGATCTCTCCTTTTATTATTCTCTCCATTTTAAATCGAAGAAAAACGTTCTCTCTCTCTCTCTCTCTCTCTCTCTCTCTCTCTTTCTCTTTATTTTTCTTCCTTTTTCCTTCCTCCCCTCTCTCTCTTCTTACGAATCGAAAGAAATCTCTCATCGAGGAAGTCGTCGAACGTCATGATTAGTTGTTGACGCTCTAAATCTTCTTGATACTCTCGATCGAGCGTGTCCGTTCGTCGAGGAGACACAATCTCCGCTCGGTTTTCTAATAAACAAATTAAAATAAAATAAAAAATAAAAAAAAAAAATGCGAGGAAAAGAAAGAATAGATAGTAGCCTTTCGTAATGTGGTTAGAGGAACCGTTAACGCTTCGCTCATTCATGGAGCGCGCATTAATTCGTGTCGTTGCTTTCTGCCTCCGTCGTAACCCGGTTATCGCTCGAGTCCATTAAAATGAATTAATAAAGGAAACCTGTGACCGTTCTCCAACGTTCGCCGTATAGATAAGGCTTTTACTCGTGCGTGAGATAGTCCCTCGAGACGAACAAACATTGTAATAGTTTTCAGTAGTAGTAACAATAGTAGTAGTATTAGTAGGTAGCAATAGTAATAATACTGTGATATTACTTTAATCATTCGCACGCTATCTAATGTTATTTTGTGCATATATATATATATGCAATGTATTTTATGTCTGTATGTATTTTATGTATTGTATTATAATTATGTATTGTAATACATATATTATGTATTTTATGTCATGTATTTTATACATATACACGTCTGACACCTTACGGTCCAGAGAAGGAATAGGTTGAATTTTTTTGTTGCAAAAACGGCTTGTCCAACAGTTGTTATTTTTTTGTTGATATCTTTTACCTATCTGTGTCGGTGGTACGTAAATTTCCATAAATGTCGTACCCTTTATACGCGTACACGAGATATATTGGCTTGGCCACCGTCGATGAATCATAATTAGCTAGGATGGAGACGAAGACGCGTCGTCGAGTTAAATTAAGGTGCGCCTTCTGTCTCTCCCGCGTGAAAACCAAATCGAGTGTCCGCCGTGCGAGTAGTGAGTCACGCGCCACTCGCCACGCGCAATCGTACGCGCGTGACTCGCGACGCGTGGGCGACCAAAAGGAAGCGACGCGGGAAAAAAAAGAGAGAAAGGGAGAGAGAGAGAGAGAGAGAGAGGAGTGCACTCATTCCTCTCTCTCTCTCTCTCTCTCTCTCTCTATCTATCTATCTCTCCTTTTGCTCACCCACCCTTTTTTCCGTTTCTTCTTTCCTCGACACCTTTGACTATTTTCGGTAATCATTTTTCTCTCCGTTCAAAAATTGTTCAAGGGAAAAAGTCTTGCAATAGTTTTATGATCAATCGTGACTCGACGTTTTCAAGTAAATCGACTCATCTGCTTCCTTTCAAGAAAACAAACCTTCCGGAATGCCGATGTAATAAGATCGGAGCGAGGCTAATGCGGTAAGTTTAAAAAGTGCGTCTCATTTTCCTTTAGAAATTCATTGTAAAATCCTAATAATAATAATAATAATAATAATAATAATAATAATAATAATAATAATAGTAATAATAATGTTTTCTTACATATTACCGTCTTAAACTTTTATCATTTGCCAATCTAGAATAGAAAATTTTCAAGAGGTTTTATTATGAACAAATATGAGCGCACGAAAAAAGAAAAAATCCTAGCAAAGTTTTTGAATTCTTTCGTGTCGACGGCCTTGGACGTTAGCGCGTTTGCGGCGAACCTGTGACTTACATAAATTAAACACCTACTGAAATTACGCCAATGACACACAGAATAGAAACGAGACAGAGACATAAAGAGAGAGAGAGAGAGAGAGAGAGAGAGAGAGAGAGAGAGAGAGAGAGAGAGAGAGAGAGAGAGAGAGAGAGAGAGAGAGAGACAGAGAAAGATAGGTAAAGAGATAGATAGATAGATAGAGATAGATAGACAGACAGAGAGAGAGAGAGAGAGAGAGAGAGAGAGAGAGAGAGAGAGAGAGGAGAGGAAAGAGGTAGAAAACTTGTTTGTAACCTTTCACTTACTGCCGCGAACCGATCTCTCGAATCCTTCTACGTACGTGCTCGATAAGAAATTATCGACGCTCCGCTTAAACGGAGTTATCTTTATAAAGTGTGCAAACATCCTTACGGTACTTAGTTAATAGCCCTAAGGGCCGTATAGTTTATATATGTAGCTTACCATAATTAAAAATAATAGATAACGTAACGTGTGGATTGAAGAAAAAATAAAAAAAAATATATCAAATATATATCATTTCATTTAAGCGCGAGCCGTTAAATCGTTATTAATATTTCGATCAGTAAATACGTACAGAAACGTTTTATATATATTTATTACAGGGTATACCGCGTTTCTAGTTCGATATCGAAAGAAATTTCTCTTATTGTGGAATCGTTCACGATTTAACGTGAATCGTGATAGATGTGAGTGCGCGCGCGCGCGTGCGACGTGCGCTTGCTTACGCGTGCGCACGGAGAGCCTTCTCGGTGAGCAAGACGAGCTATCGAAAATCTCAAATCCCACTAACCTCATTGGCGAGCCACCAAGCGACGGTGTACGCCTGTGGTACCGATTTCTTTGAAACTCCGACGAGGGAATTTATTTCTTCTTTACGTGAGACGGATATGTATGCGCGAAAAGAAGTTCGTTTCGAAAACGAAAATTTCGAAAAGAGGACATAGTAACAAATTTGGCCGTTCGCATTATAGATCGGCAATTTTGTCGTTCTTTCCTTTTGTTTTTTATCTTTTTTATTATTTTTTTTCTTTCTTTCTTTTTTTTTTTTTTTTTTCTTTTAATAATATTTACCGAAAGTTCGGATCAATCTGTCATTCTTGCGTTTCAATCGATCGATAGATCGAAAGAACGAACGAACGAACGAACGAACGACCAACGAGAAGTCGTTTCAAGATAGAAGAAATTTTTAATATCTCGGATTACCGAGTACATTTAAGTATAAGCCACGCGTGGCCCATAAATGACCCACGTTATCAACTATCATTGTAAAGTGTTAAAGCTTCTTTTATAAAACATGAGTCATGATATTTATAAAAGCGAAACAACAATTATCGGAAAGGGAAAGACATTATATATGTATAATACGCGTTATAAACAAAAGAGGTAGTAATTGCCATTATTGTTAATTAAAAAATGTTGTTTATATATATATATATATATATATTCCTTAGCGGTCATTCAACGAATTTCTCGAGGATAAATATTCCGTATAGTAATAAATAAACCCTTGAGAAAAAGTTTAACGGTCCCGTCAAGAGTGTGACATGACACACACACACACACACCGGCACGTAACAATATTACGAACGGTTATTTTCGATTTTGATATCAGCAAACGAATCGATCGATATCATTTTTAATTCGTTTTAATCGTTATTTATATCCCGATAGAATATCGTCGTTATGGCAAATAAGAATTCGACAAGTGGAATTAAAAGATCGAATTGATAAAAATGAAGATAATAAATAAGTATAATATTCTCCTCCCTTGAAATGTGAGTCGAGGATGATCCATTACATTGGACGATCTCCAACGGTGATCAACGGTATAAAAATTGCATTATACGTGCTTGATAATTGTGCATCGGCTGATAAACATATTACGATGCGTTTCGTGATCATGTTATTTCTTCCTTTCTTTCTTTTTTTCTTTTTTTAAATTTTTACTCTACACAAAACAATCACAAAGGTCTCCTCTAAATAGAAAGTCCGGCGTGGGTCACCGATGGCCCACGCGGCATTAAAACCGTTCTTAATCGCGATTCACAACGGCGTGACCGATCGACGGACTTACTCGACGCTTACTTCTTCTTTTACGGCCGAAAGAAAAACGAAAGTGCACAGGAGTAGCGAGCGTTCACCGTGGTGCTGCAAGCGCCGGTGAGCGAACAAACAAAGAAACGTTGACGCGCCAATGTGCAAGGCGCGAAACGTGGAACGAACTGTAGTAGAAGACTATGCGAGGAGATCGTCCTCGGACACGAGAAATTCTCCTCGATTGGTTTTCCAACGTTTCACTATAGGATGTTTATAGAACGTAAGTTCGAGCGTGAGAACGTTTCGGAAAGAAATAAATGGTTTATTTTTGCCAAGTCATCGGTCCTTCTTTTTATTTTTTTTTTATTTTTATTTTTATTTATATTATCATTTCTTCTTCTTCTTCTTCTTCTTCATCCGTCGTCTTCTTTCTCTTACTTCCGACAATATTTTACAAAGATCTCCCTTGAAGATCTTTCTGATACACGACGATATTCGATATAATAAATAATCCTTAGGATGAAGTTAAAAAGATCTTTCTGAAAAAACACGTCGATCGTCTCTCTGTTATCCATCGAGATTGGAAAATCGGCCACACGACGTAACGCGAACAGTCTCAACCGACTAATGTATTGTCATGCCTCTATTAACGTTTCTCTAAGACGTCCTAACTCTAAACTCGCATCGTCGTCGTCCTCGTCTACATTCGTCAAATAAGGAAACGCGTGAAATTAAGAGAATCCAACTAAAACCCTGTCGTAATTACTTAAATCCTGCTTCGTTAAGGATCCGTACCGTCGCTCTTCTTCCTTGCTTTAATTCTCTCTCTTCCTCTCCCTTTTTTTTTTTTTTGTTTTTGCTCGATTATTTATTATAACGAAAAGGTATTATTATTCGTCCTTAGGAACGAAAGGAAGAGGAAGTTTCCGAAAGGAAGAAGAACGGAGACGACAATATCAAAGATGCTCGAAGCGAAGCAAAGTGGGCGTTCGATTACAGTGCCTCGTTAAAACCGATCCTCTTGAGTGCGTTGATTAATATGGAAAGCAACACGAATTTTAGGTGCAAACGCATGGAAGAAAACCGGTTGTTGTCGGTGGTGGGCAATCGCGATTCGCGGCACGGTCAAGTGCGCTGGAACGTTTGTAAGAATCCTTCTCTCTCTCTCTCTCTTTATTCGGAAACAAACATCTTGCGAGTAACGAGCAAAACGAGGAATATATTTACGAAGGACGATAAAAATACGCGAGACAGGAATCGCGGTTGACTTTAATTACGGCACTGAATTTTCTATCGATAATGACGATGTCCCTAGAACTCGGAGTTTTTTTTTCGTTAATATCCGAGAAATAAATGAACGAACGATAAAGTAAAACGAGAGAAAGGAGAATAGAAAAGAAAAGAAACAAAATGGAAAACGAGAAAAGGAGAAAAGATAAGTATATTTTCAATTTAAATTACATTTACCTCCTAATCGAGTACGAGTTGAAATTCACGGAAATGGATTTTCAACGCGTTAACGAGATAATCGTTCGAAAATCGCGTTTCACTAAGCGTCTCCTCTCTCTCTCTCTCTCTCTCTCTTCCTATTCCCATTTCCTAGTCACACCAGCTCGTATCTTCGAGGATATAAAGGAACTGGTTTTTCACGCGAACATGCGGCGAGGGTCGGTTCTGGCTAGCTTAGCTAGCTAGGCTAGCTGGATGGCTAGCTAACTCACCAACGATGGGAAACCGGGATCAACCGGGAAGAGCGACATTCCAGATGATGCTGACCATCCTGAGGACGCTCTATTCTTGGAAGTCGAATCGATAATCCGTTAATCGTGATAGCTTTTTTCCTTAACTACGAGGTACACGTAGACGTAGACGTAGACGAAGACGAGAAGGAAGAACGACCAACGACACAACGTATGGCAGTGGATTGATCTCTAGCTTCGAGAATCTTTAAAGCAATTTTCATCTATTAAATCGAGTATACGAGTATCTCTTTATACGTTAAGATACGTTAAACTGCGTTCGTTTTCTATCGGGTAGGCCATACATCAGGGAGTAAAATAATTATTGAGCTGGACGGCTTTTCTGGAAAGCCGTCTTATTTTGTTGTAGATGATTGATTATGTAATTAACGATCCCGGTAATCGTAGACAGAAGAAACCCGATGGTTTAGACCGACGATTAGACGTGAAAGTTTATCACCGTGAAAGGCCGACCGACGAGGTAGGTAGACACGATGTATCAGGAGCATTGAATTTATGGATAAGCTCTCGCGCGCCTTGAAACTCTCCACGGAAACGTGCCGTTCGCGAACGGGAAAGAGACCGCCGCCGTATTCAATGCGAACGATGCTTCGAAACAAAAGTATCGAGAAGGCAACTACTGGTTGGTTGGTTGGTAGTTGGCTGCTCTCTCTCTCTCTCTCTCTCTCTCTCTCTCTCTCTCTCCTCATCTTGGTTGAGGTGTGGTTGAAAGAGATCAACGTTCTCGATCTATCACCGATTGGAAATAAATACCGAAAGCCGTTAAAAGGACAATATCGTATCCCTTTTCCATTCTTCTTACGTCTCCCGATACCCGCTCGAAATCTCCTTTGGTTCACGTTATATACATTATTATACACCTACTTTCCGCTCTGTCGAATTCTTCCTATCGTGACTTTCAACAATCACAATGGCCGTTCGATTAAGTAATATCACTTCCTTCTATTATGCATTTTCCTCTCGATGATATATGTACATGTTAGATCGATTTACCGCTAAGTCGATCACGCTCTTTTTCTTTTCCTTTCCTTTTCGTTTTCTTTTACCATCCGAGAATATATATATATATATATATATATATATATATATATATATATATATCGGTCTAACGATAAAAACGATATTGGAAATATCGTAACGACAATGTTTTTTCGTTTCAAAGTACGCGAGAACGAGACGGCAACACGAGACTCGTTTCCCTCGTCGCTTCGTTGATGTGATCTCGATCCGTCCCTCTCTCATTCGTTGTCAATTATTCCAGATAGAATCGATAAATCGTAAAGAGCAATCTTCTACGATATGCTCTCTTATCCCAACCAAAGTAGAAGTCCCGATTTCAAAATAGGTGAACGTAACCTAGAGAGACTAGCAAACGGAAAATCTACAAAGTTATTCCATTTATCGTGTTTCGATCTCTGCTTGTACGCGTCAATCCCATAATCGTCGTTCCTATACGTCATACACACTGTGGTAACTCTTAATATGCAAATTTACTCCCGCATTAATTCTCATAGCCTTTCGTTTAATCGAGGCATCCGGTCGGACGCGCTCGGCTGAATCATCGCGTACGAACGACGACGATGATATCTCTCTCTCTCTCTCTCTCGCTCGCGATGCTGCCCCCCCCCCTTTCTTCTCCTTTTTTCTTCCCTTCGCCATAATCTCCTTCTATTTCTTCCTTCGCCGTATACTTCTTCTTCTCTCATTCTCTCTAGTTTCGTTTTGTCTCGATCTTTTCAACGATGAAACGCGAATTTGGCTCGAACGAGGAGCACGACGACCTTGAGTCAGGTCGACTAAGCGTGACTTCGTTAATTACAGTCATTCGTTCGTTCGTTCGTTCGTTCCCTCGCTCGGTTATTATATGCTACGATGTTTTGTTCTTCATGCCGGCATCTTCGAAAGTCGGCACCCTTTTGCGACATTAGAGAACAATCCGTGAAGAAAGCAACGAGATACCGCACGAATCTCTTACACGATTATAATTCCTCCAATCGTTCTAGAATCTTTTATAAGATCGAATCCAGGGCTCTCTCTTTTGTAAGAGACTTTATTTTAGAACGATCCTTGCCAATTTTCTTGCCGACTTCATAACGATAATGCTGATGTTTGCTGTGTGTTGTGTTGTTGTTGCCGTTACTAACGGCAATAACGAAACGGTGCAAACACCAGGATCGCGTTATTCGCCTCGGCTCTTTAATAACTCCGGCAAAACTTTGCGGCAGCTGCCCGTTTGTCTCTTTCTTCTCCTCCTCCTCCTCCTCCTCCTCCTCCTCCTCCTCGCGAGAGTACATTGGTTCCACTTAAACGAGAGAAATCGCTTATGTCGTTTTACCATGTACTTACACACGCCTTCGAAAATACACTTTGAGTGCTTTGACACGTTCCATTCTGATTCCGTGAAACGAATGAAGATTCATTGGAATAATTTTTTTTTCTTTTTTTTTTTTCTTTTTTTACTGAACTTACTTTCTTATCCGAACGGATCATGTGTATATATATATATATATATATGTATTATTGTTCTTTTTATTAACATCGAAAAAAGGATCGACTTTCTTCCGTAGGATTCTACGAGTAAACCATAAAGTAAAAAAAAAAAAAAAATAAATGGAAGAAAAGAAAAAATAATGAAAATTGTATTTGTACGACAGAGAGATTATTAATCTTGGAATTTACGGTAGGTAAGTAAAGCAAGTTTCGCTTCTGTCTCCTTAATGATTATTTTTTTTTCTTTTTATTCCTGGAAAGGAAATTTTGTTCGACGAACGTGCATGACCCTCCCCACCCTCCCTTCCCCCTTTCCCCTTCGTTAGAGTCGAGGAGGACGGATATAAAGTGCAAAGGTCGTTGGATATTTCGCGGGAAAATAAGAAATATGCGGGCAAGAGAGTTCGTAATAGTTAACCTAATTGGCCGAGGCGGTTGTTCTACGGAGGACGGTCCGCATCCGGTGCAAGGCGGGCAATGCATCCGGCCTGAAAACGGATGAGGGGCTCGCATTCATGTGCAAATCGTTTCGCAGCATTGTACCGAAGATCTCGACCGCACTAACACTCATTGTATCGCCGTTTAAAGTTTATTCTAATGTCTGTGTAGGAGAGAAGAAGAATTTTTAAGGTCGCTTCACGTTAGGAAAAAAACAATACCAAACCTGTTAATAATAAATAAATAAACTAATTAATTACTAAATAAATAAATAAAAGAGAATAAAAAGGAATTGTTATATATTTCGTCGTCGTGTTTGTAACTCATCGAAAAGCTAATGCGCGAATAAAATGTCGTATTATTTGTATGAAAATTAAACGAATATTATTAACGATTCTCTTCGTTTTTCTTTTTTTCTTTTTTTCTTTTTTTTTTTTTTAAACTCGAATAACATTCGCTTCGAAACGAAATCCCATTTATAATTAAGACACGATAAAAATTTACTTCCATAGTACGTCGAAATTAATTCGAATTAATCTCGATGTAAAATAGGGTAACTACCGACGGTCCGATAAGACCAAACGTTAAGTAGCGCGTTTCTATCGTCGAAACGGCATTAGACCACTTAAAGTTATCACGACGTTGAGGAATAATAAAGTTTCAAGTAGGTGGTGTTACATAAATCGTCACGCATAATGGGAGATTATTTTTTCAAAATCGATTAAATTTTATTCCCATCGAAACGAATATTCTCTATCCATTGGATATGGCAATAACGATAATCGCGATCGACGAGTAAGTATCGTCGAATATGAAAATAATAAGTACGAGGTTCGTGCACGGCTCGCTTTTATATCCCCGCTTAACCCTCCCCCCCTTTCACTCTCCCTCTCTCACTCTCTCTCTCTCTCTCTCTCTTTCTTTTTTACCTCATGCGGACCGCAAAGTTGCTTAATTGGAAATCTCCGTTCCATTATTACACCGTGGTACGTGGCTCGGGTTTAATCTTGCCATCTTCCTAGCGAAATATTTACATAATGCCGGCAATTGACCGTTCAATCGGGTCCATATCATCGTACAAGTTATAATTTAAGTTGGCTTCTCTGAGAAATCGCCGTCGGCCATCTTGGGCTTAGACAAACGAAGGCGCGCCGCGCCGTCTTTCGACGAGAGCGCGCTAACAAAGGAGATCCTGTATCCTCGACGTGCTAAAAAGCAAAGACTCCAGAGAAAAAGGAAGTCGTTGGGAAGGGCAGCACGCGAGACCCTCACCGCTAATCAGGACTGTCCACGAATATGTGCACCGGATGTGAACGCAACTTGTTAGAGAGAGAGAGAGAGAGAGAGAGAGAGAGAGAGAGAGAGGGAGAGAAAGGAAGATACCTTTTCTGTCTTTCACAAAATGACCATTTTCTCGTTCAATTCCATCGTAGAACTTTCCTCGGTATTGAACGGACTGAGAAAATTGAAATGCACAACGTCGTAGCACGATCTTAACTACTTTCGAGAGGGCTTACATACCTGGGTTACTAATTTACTTCGATCTAATTACAAACGAATTATTCGGAAACGTTCGATATATATATATATATATATATATATATATATATATATATATATATATATCGTGACCAAACAGGAAATTCGATTACTCGTGACAAAACGACGACGAGGAGGAGACTTCCCACGGAACGATCGCTCGTCTAAGTCAATTCTCTCTCTCTTTTTCTTTTATTTTTTCTTACGTTTTTATTATTCTTCCGATCGTAATTTCTCTTTATTATCTCGCGTCCGAGACCTCCTGGTAAATTTATCGACAAAGACTCGCTTTCTGTCGATCTCTACGAGGCAACTCAGAACACGGTCGTATGACCGTTATCGAAATGACAATTTTATTGACCGTTCATGCGATCTTCATAAAGGTCCTCCACCAACCGCATCGTCCAGCAGCGATCAAACGGAAACGCAAAGTAGTCCTAAGAATCGATCGAACTTTAGTCGGCTCGGATTAATAACGACCGTGAATATATCGTTACGAGTCGGTGCAAACAAATCCAAGCATTGACGAGGAAAAAGAAAAAGATAACGATGGAATTTCATTGATCGATCACGAAAGACCGCGACGACTTCCCCTACCCACATCTCCCCCCGCCCTTAAAACTTTCGAGAAGTATCGTTAATGAAAAGCGTCGCGTCGATCGTCTTGAATGAGATGAGAGTGTGTGTGTGTGTGAGAGAGAGAGAGAGAGAGAGAGAGAAGAGAGGAGGGTTCGATGCACCGTAGCTAGGATTAACGAACGTTATCGTCGCTTGTTGTATAAACACGTTGACATTGACACATAGCCGTTACTTAAGACCTAACAGTTTTTGAATGACCGTGTAAAAGTTCTCATCCGTTGTATAAAAGACGATCGTGAGATCGTTATAATAACTGGGTTTCTAATACGAATGAAAATTAACGAGTAAATAAGTAAGTAACTAAGTAAGCATATTTATCAGACATCTCTTATCAACTTTGTCGAAAGTCATTAGACGCATAAACTATTTCTTTATCGTTTAAATTCCACGCCGTTTCATGAAGAATAATAATTCAAATAGATACACACGCGCGTATGTTTATCGAATCGATTAGAGATACGATGGAAAGCGAGATACTCATGAGACATCGATAAATCTTACTGGTAATGGAAAAGGAGCGAATGAGAGAGAGAGAGAGGGGGGGGGGGTATTGAAAGGAAGGTAGAACGAGATGGTAAAGGAGTAAAACCGCCGAACCTGCCGACGAATAACTTCACGCATGCTTCCCACGTGACTCACGGTACGTGGTTGGAGTAGATACGCATCGTTCATGAGCCCTCCGTGCAACCTGCACGCACAATGCGTGGCAAAGAGCGACGCGTCGCTGCTGGGCTGGCTGGCTAGCTGGCTGGTTGGCTGGCTGACTGGCTGGCTGGCTAGCTGACTGAGCTGACGACTGCTGCTTGGCGGACCTACGGTTTATACTGACTGCACCTTATGATTCAACCGAGTCAGTAACCTTCCGTTAGCCCTGCTTTAGACCACTTTTCCATCTCTCGTTTGCTCCCTACTCTATACGAGACAGTTATTATTTGCTCGATGTCTTGTTTCGAGAACGTTCTAAAGTGAACGAGTAAATCGAACGAAGAGAGAGAGAGAGAGAGAGAGAGAGAGAGAGAGAGAGAGAGAGAGAGGCGAATAAGATCGAAAGCCGTCGATATTAATGAGACCGAGTCCAGCCTCGGCTCCTGAAAACCGTCTGATTTACGGCCTTGGTTGGCTCCGTGATACTGTTACGTATCACCATGTCTTACAAAGACAGGGAAGTAATAACCCTTTTCCAACTCGGTCTCTTTCACTCACGTATGTACATACATACGTCGTCGTCGTCGTCGTCGTCGTCGTCGTCGTCGACGCAACGTTGTAAGCGTGCACGCCGTCATACAAACCGCTACCACTACTACATTAATACTAATACTACTACTACTACTACTACTACTATTACTATTACTATTACTATTACTACTACTACAAGCAAATACACCACACCGCACCACCGTTAGACTCGACGAACTAGATCGACTTTCTTGCAACTCCGAGTGTCTCCGACCGTTCTTGATATATATATATATATATATATATATATATATATATATATATATATATATATATATATATATGATATGATATGTATGTATGTATTTGCCAATCACCATCGAGCCTGTCCTCGTTAACTTTCCTCCTGCGGATATATATATATATATATATATATATATATATATATATATATATATATATATATATATATATATATATATATATATATATATATATATATAATATATAAATATATATATATATATATATATATATATATATATTATCGGTATGCCAAAGCTCGTAAATCATACTTCATTATTTTACAGGTTTAAGAGGATTTTCGGTGTCGAATGACGCATTTTGGTCGGGATCATTATAGGCCTGTTCAACCTGAATCGTATATCTGTTTCAAGGTGATAGATAAATTGTTTCTAGAGAAAGAGAAATTATACCATGGTTCGTGTAACTTTACAAAGGTACCAACAAATAAATAACCGATAGGACAATGAGTATGACACGCTCGTGCTCGATAATAAATCTTACCGTAAACCCAACGATATTATTGTTGGAGTTTGAACGACTCGAAAGATTATCACATCCTTGAGAGAGAGAGAGAGAGAGAGAGAGAGAGAGAGAGGAGAGTTCAGCAGCTCCGTAGCAACAGGGCCCTTTTGTATGCGAAGGAACTGTTGGGCTGCGTTCAAAGGCATGCGGAATATGCCATGGAATTTCAAGCGGGCCCAACGGCCGGACGTTGAATCATGTCGGGCGTGAACGCACGCCTCGATCTTCGACGAATCATGCCCCAAGTGAGTCAGACGCCATCGCCTATATCTTTCGTAATTTGCCATTGGGACCAGTTTCTAAAAGACCCGATCTTAACTTTTATTCCAAAGGGACGATCGATTTACTCATTCAAACAACAATTTTCAAACAAATTTACGGTCAATCGATTATTTCTTCGTTTCAACCAATTAATCGACTAATTTTGTTTCTTCACTTTCAAACAATTTCTCGTGTTTACATAAACAAAAAAAAAAAAAAAGATAATAATAATAATAGATATAAAATGAATTTAAAAAAAAAATAAATAAATAAAAAGAATATTCGAACGCTTTCGAATTAGGAAGATTAAACCAGATGCGTATAAATAAGCCAGGTTACGCAATTCAAATGCATTATATCCGGCTAAGAAGGTAATGTTTAGAAAATACACTTCCGATAGAACGGTAAGCCGACTTAAGTTAAAGTAGTGGAGCACAGCAGCAGCAACAGCAGCAGCAGCAGCAGCGGGTTATTCGAAGACGAAGGCTCGGGAGAGATAATCGAGGCACGGCAGGCCGTACCGATAAATCAAGCCCCCTCCCTCCCTCCCTCCCTCCCTCCCCCCGCCATTCGTAAACCTGCTTTTCCACGATTATCACGAAGAAGTCCTTTCGTAAAGGCGTACACGAATAGAAGGCCACACGACGGCAGGCCGTTGCTGCACGTGAGCGAACGGATAATTGCAGTTACGTTAGCGTCGTTTTATACGAGAGCCGTGTGCCGATGATATATCGTCGCGTGAAAGGGACCCTTCGGCTAATCACACCGAGAGTATAGTGTATATACCGTTACACTCTCGAAAACGAACGTGCTTCAAGATCGAGGATATGGAAACATTTTCATCGCGGTTGATCCGGAGAGCCCGGATCACAACAGCCCCCCCCTTCCCCTCTCTAGCTCATTTCCCTCAGCCACTCCTCCTCCTCCACCATGTCCTTCTTCTCCTTTACCTCCCCCTCCTCATCCTCCTTCCTCCTTCGTCGTCGCGTTTAATCGAAAATCGATCGAAGAGTCTCTCCTACGGGACACAGAGTGAAAATTATTCTGGGCGTTCCTCAGGGTATTATCAAAGTCAATTAAGATTAAAATCTGTTCCCGCTTTCAGTATCGACGTGATGCGTGACCTCCTCTCTCTCTCTTTCTCTCTAAAAATAATGCCACACAACGTTTCCCGTACTTATCGGCGGTTGGCTTTTCGCACGAATCGGCAAGATCTGAGAGTATGCGAAAGAGGAGGACCGACATGGGCCCAGAACGCGTCGGACGAGACGTGGACGCGAGGTATCTTCGTTCACCGGGGCCGTATACCCCCCCCCCATCCCCCTCCCCCTCTCCCATACGTTGAGGAGACCTACTTTGCACATGGCCTACTTGCGGAAGACCGACGGTCACGCGAGAAGCCAACAGCAGCGGCAGCAGCAGCAGCAGCAGCAGCAGAAATGAGCCGACATGTGTCTCTCGTAAAAGAGCAAGCTTCGAGAGTGGAAAGATGGCAACGAGAGAGTTGTCTCTTTCTTTCTTTCTTTATCGAGTCAGAGAAAGAAAGAAAGAGAGAGAGAGAGAGAGAGGGAGAGAGAGAAACGTCGGATGAGCTAAATTCCTTAGCGCTTCGCAGGCTTAGACCGGTGTCTCTCAAACTCGACGATATCACCGAAAATAACTTTCGGTCGTATACGAAGATATAGAGAGTTCTCTAAATCTAGGACTTTTACTACGTTTTTCTATGCATCTATTTTAACCTGAAATAAGTAACGGATCCTTCTCTATTTCTATCGATCGTTCTTAATAAACATATATATATATATATTCATTAGAACAATACGATTAAACGTAAATACGTGAATGCATGCACGCGTACGTACGTACGTACACAACGTACGTATATACGTATTTATAAAGACGACCATTTATGAGGATAAAAATTATTCCGAGAAAAAGAATAATGTGTCTGGTGCAACTCGAGAGGTACAATTATTCATATCGGCACGATTGTCTCGCGATGCTACTGGCTACCGGCTCTCTCTCTCTCTCTCTCTCTCTCTCTCTCTCTCCTTCTCTGTTTCGGTCTGCATTCACGAGGAAGCTGAGGAACGTGAAAAAGGACGCTCGCACGTTCGTTCGTTCGTTCGTTCTCTCGCTCGCTCGCAAGAGAGAGACGACGAGTCGCGTGAGACGGCGCGTCCTCGGCTCGGTGTCGCGACGATGGGGGACCCAGAGACCTGAATAGCCGTAGCCGTAGCCTGAGGGTCCGATGGGGCAGAGTAACGGTCTACGGATGAAGGTTAGCCGCGTTATCCATAAGCCGAGATGTGCCGAGGAAGATCGCAAGATCGAAAGATCGAGGAACCCGATCAACGTTCAACGATCGAATTCTTATACAGTGTCCTTCGACCTTCGCTCGAAGTGTATTAATAAAGAGAGAGACAGATCCAGAGACAGTGTGTTTGTGCGTGCGTGAGAAAGAAAAAGAGAGAGAGAGAGAGAGAGAGAGAGCTGTCTCTCCGAGACTTTCTCGTGCCACGCCTAATCGCAATACCAAGGCTATAAAAAAAATCAATAGACGATATTTTTCAAAACTAATCGACATTATTTTACGACCAGACGTACTACGCGTAGAAATGAAGGAAACGTGAAAATATTGAAAAGAAAGCGATCGTCCGGCTCTTCCCTTCCGATCTGTTCCCCCTCCCACTCTAACCCAGGTTAAGAAAGAACTTTGCAAAGGGGATAGGGGGATGGGGGACGAGAATCGTCGGGTTTTAGAGTAGAGAGGATTTGGTAAACATCGAGACAGAGAGAACGGCGGAGGCAGGAAGAGGGCCGTGAATACGTTCGCGGAAAAGGTACTTTTTCTAGCAAAATTCCAGAGGGATTACTCATGACGTCGGACCAATGGAATAGACGGATTCAAGCAAAAGCTTCTCTCTCTCTCTCTCTCTCTCTCTCTTGGTCTTTTGCTCTTGCTCTTTCTTTTCTTCGGAAGGTGGGGGGGGGAGGGGCGGGGAGAGATTCGGGATCCTTTTCAGGTAGAGAAACATAAAGATCGACTAAAACGAACGACGTTCCTCTAGCCATTTGTACCGACAAAAGGTGAAACCCATCACGAGAGATTTGTTCGTAGGAATGCGCTCCACGAACCGCGAAGGAAGGAAGATCGAAGTAAAAGCGGCTTTTACGGGGTGCTTGAAAAATTCTTAGCGTCCGTTTGCCACCGTTCCTTTTCTTTTTTCTTTCTTTCCTTTTTTTTTTTTTTTTTTTTTTTAGAAAAATTCATTCCTACCTCTTTGCTTTCGCATAGGTCGCGGAACGTTACGTACAGGACTTTCGAACCGTGCTCCACCCAAATAATAATAACATTCTGTGGCATGGTAGATGAAGAGTAGAAAAAAATCAAGAGTTACGATCGAATGCACTCTCCTATCTTTCGATGGCATTATCAACGTGGCCATCTCTCTCTCTCTCTCTCTCTCTCTCTCTCTCTCTCTCTCTTTTACTTTTTTTTTTTTCGCGCGGGATGGGATAATTTACTGTGCCGAGAGAGGACGAGGACGGGTCACGAAACTCGTTTCGTTTTATTACCCAGTCACTGGGTGCTCTGTATCGACCATTTCCCGCGGTGCCATTCCACGCCAACGTCCTTTATTATATTCTCCTTCCTTTTTGCTCCTAACGCGTCGCCCAGAAACGACCAACAACGGAATCGTTCGGATTTTGGCGCGAATCATTGAAAACATGCGAGCCCATACATCCGAATCGAAGTAATTTCAACGTGGTCTCTATTAAAGTCGATCTTTTAAGTTCGATAAGATTAACAAAAAAGAAAGAAGACAGAAAAAAAGAACAAAAAAAAAAGAAAAGACGAAGAAGAAACGTAGAAAAGCAAAAACAAAAAAAGAAAATATATTTGATTATAAAAGTAGGTGTGTATATATATATATATATATATATATATACACGTTCCCATCAAAATCTCTCTTTTTCTTTCAATGAAACGCATGTAGATATTATGTACATAGACAGAGAGAGAGAGAGAGAGAGAGAGAGAGAGAGAAAAGTTTCGAGGTATCGAGGTGAGTAATAGAAAAGGAATTTTTCTTAAAAGAAACGACGCGACGCGCGTCCTGTGGCGAACTCGAGTGTGTTATCGTCCGAAGCAGTTAGAACCGGTTATCTTGGACGTGTAACGTACTACGTCCTTAAGGCCAACTCGATAAGTCCAGAGATTGTGGTTCAAGGTCCAACTTGGAACACCAAAGGAATTCCTCCATCCTGTCTTTGACAGCTGTCGTACGATAGCTAAGACGACGACGTTGCATCCTCGCACGAAGGTATCGACCATCTTTGGTCGTTAACTGCCGACCGAAGGAAGGAGTAAAGAAGGATGTTCTTTTCTCGAATATCTATCGATCCAATACACATACACATACACACATACACAAATATATATATATATATATACATACATGCACACGCACGGACACGCACACGTGTCGTAGGAAAAAATTTTACGAGAGCACCCTGCCGTTTCTTCGACGCCTCCTCCTCCTCCTCCTCCTCCTCCTCCTCCTCCTTCTTCTTCTTCTTCTTTGAGTCTCCTACGAAGCTCTTACAATCTACGACATTTTTTGTTCTATCTCTTTCTTTTCGTCCGAGAGAACAATTTCACAAAAAAAAAGATAGGGAAAGGGAGAGAGAGAGAGAGAGAGAGAGAGAGAGAGAGAGAGAGAGAGAGAGAGAGAGAGAGAGAAAGAAAGGAAAGGAAAGGAAAGGAGAGAGAGAGAGAAAAGAAAAGAATGAAGAGGAAATCTTGTATTCTTCTCTTTGATTTTTTTTTTTTGTTCTTTTTTCCTTTTCGGGCCTTGTATAGTAAGCCCACAGAAATAAGTTCGCGAAACTACCACGGAAGCGCAAACACTTGAATGGTGCTCCTGTTCTAGAGAGGCTTACGTAGCGCCCACGTAATGAAAGAGAGGGGAATCGGGAAAGAGGGTAGCGTTCTTCTTGAGAAGAAAGGGTGCAAAGGCCGAGTCTTCGAATAAGCCTCTGTAAGTTTCACTGAGAGAAAGAGGGTGAGATGAAGAAGGGTAGGGGAGTAGGAGAGGGGAATATGTAGGGACGATAAAACAGCAAAAAGTGTTTTTCCTTCTGGAGCATTCCTCCTCTCTCTCTCTCTTTCTCTCTCTCTCTCTCGCGAAGAGAAAGAGAGACAGAGGAAGAGAGAGTGTACTGGCGCCAGCGCTAATGCAAGACGCTCGCACTCGAGGAATGCGCTCGCGCGCACGCTCCTCTCGCCCCCTCGCCCCTTCGAGAGAATGAATATATTCGTATCCGTACTATCTCTCTCTCTCTCTCTCTCTCTCTCTCTCTCTCTCTCTCTATCTCTCTCTCTAGGCTCGTCGACGAATCTGGAAGCGAGCCTAGGTTTGAGAGAGAGAAAGAGAGAGAGAGAGAGAGAGAGAGAGAGAACGGTAAATGCGGTAGAGGGAAGAAGAAGAAGAAGCGGCGACTAACACGACCGCGATCCGAATCCTTCGATCTTTAATTTTAGAGCAGACGATCGATATTACCTTTCGCTGCATCTAAATCCGTCCATGAGATCTAAACCCTTCCTAACCGCTGTTCTTTTCTAATCGGCACTCTTAAACCGATCGAAGCTCCAATCGATGAGGAAGCTATTAATAGATCGTCTCTCTCTCTCTCTCTCTCTCTCTCTCTCTCTCTCTCCACTATGCGAGTTTATAGATATAGAGAACGTAGTAGTCGAATCGATAGTAGAGTCGGTCCATTCGATCGAGTAGCTCTCACATACATAAGCGATCTCGATACTTTTCTCAGAGGGAAAAGAGCAATAAGGAGAGAACACAGCGGGATATCCAGGGTGTAATGTTTAGTCATCAAACAGGATATCCGAGTAAAATGCCAAAGACGAGAATAAACAAACTTGGCTAAAAATAACGTTCGGCAGTTTGTTCCCTCGCTCTGGAGCTGCCGTTCGGCGTTTCCCTCTCTTTCTATCGTTCTCTCTCTCTCTCTCTCTCTCTCTCTCTCTCTCTCGTTTTCTCTCGTTTTCTCTCCACGGCCAGAACCACATCCGGAGCCCTTTTTGTTATTATGACGTTGTAACGAGGAATCAGCTTGGGAGCACGCGATCGATCGTTTCATCGAGAATATTCTCTCTTTTCCTGAAGTTACAACACACACACACACACACACACACACACACACACACACACACACACACACACACACACACACAGAGAGAGAGAGAGAGAGAGAGAGAGAGAGAGAGAGAGAGAGAGATTTCATATTTTTCATTGAATCCCCTCCCCCCCTCCCCGCCCATTTAGTTTTATCGTGGTCGATAAAGGTATTTGACTTCTTGCAATCGACAGCAAAAAAGCAGAAGTGTCGTCGTAAGAAACGGAAGCAGGCTCGATCGAAAAGGCAGCCGCGCGCGCGGATGGTGAAAGGCGGTAAAATTTCACTCCTCGATTCGTTTGCGATTCTTTCTCTTTCTATTTGTCTCTCTTTCTCTCCCTTTTTCCTCTCTTATCTGCCGCAGCGTTTATACGGCGATTTCGCGGCATTAAAACCAATCTCCGTGAGGTTTCACGGCGACAATGGCGCTACCGGTTTGGCTTCGCTTTTTAATCCGGTCGATCCTCTTCCGATCGACGACGAGCGGTTAAGCGGTTTTGGTATCTAGGTTTCTAGAGCTGCGACAAAAGGAAGTCTTCTTTCTTTCCATCTTCTTCGATAATGCAAGTAAGATACCGAATATATTTACAACTTTCCTTTGCTATATATATATATATCCTTCATCTTTAAAAATATTCATAGATATTACGATCGATCAATATCGATCGAGTTAAATAAAAACGAAATAAAGAAGAAAAGAAAAAGAAAAAGAAAAAAAAGAAAAGAAAAGTTTTATTCCAAACGATACTCGATCACCAAGATGGACTACTAGCTAATGATGCACTCTCGTAGCACGTCCAATCTTTTCTTCTTTCTATTCGATATAAACGAGTGTGATTTTATACAATTCACAAAAATTCCACGAGAAGGTCACTGCATATATTTAGATGGAAAAGAAAGATAAGGAGTAATAAGAGAGAGAGAGAGAGAGAGAGAGAGAGAGAGAGAGAGATAGATAACTTTAAAAATGTCAGGACTATCGCATAAACACCGTTTATAGTCGATTTCATCGGGTAGGAACGATTCTGCGCCATGCGAACCGGTCTGACGCGTGTCTCGGCTGCATTCTTAAGCTTGATACCGCCCAAGTACAAATGCTATCGAAGTTAGACGAGGAAAAGTATCGCCTCTCTCTCTCTCTCTCTCTCTCTCTCTCTCTCTCTCTCTCACTCTGGGCGTGTCTCTGTCGGATCGATGAAACGAAATTGATGGAATCGATGGATCGAGATTCCCGACCGTTCTGTACGAACTTTGATCGATGACTATGCTGACTTTGATCTGTGACTCCTCTACAGGGAAATGGAAGAAGAAAAATGAAAAAAAGAAAAAAAGAAGAAAAATTATTTACTCATTACTTGTTAATATTTCAAATATTATCAAATATAATGACCTCAAGGAAAATTGACCAATAATAAGATTTAAGAAAAAGAGAGATAGATAGATAGATAGATAGATAGATAGATAGATAGAGAGAGAGAGAGAGAGAGAGAGAGAGAGAGAGAGAAGAACAAACAAACAAACAAATATAAATAAATCTACGTTAATCACGTTTATCATGCATGTAAATATCATGTACATATCTACAT
>OU426851.1:6715591-6718091 GCA_911387685.1 Dolichovespula media | reverse complement strand
ACGATCGTCGTGACGTTTTAATGGCTTACGACAGAAACATAAAAAGAAGGAGAACAAAAAAACACGTTAGTTTCAAAGTTTCGATCATTTTAAAATAATCTATCCAAGGTGGATACGTATCGTATACAAAATTCATTTTAATTAATTCGAATACGTGCAAGAATAGAGAAAGAAGAGTGGTGTGGGTGGGTGGGGGCAGCAGGAGGGAGGGAGGGGGAAGTTGACGAAAATTTCAGAGAGAGAGAGAGAGAGAGAGAGACGGGGGAGGGGAGGAGGAGGAGGAAGATAATAAATAGGGAGAGAAAGATCTTTTCTCTCGTTCAAAAAATATAAGCTCGTCAAAAGGATGGCATGTCTCGGCGGAGCCTCTCTCGCAGCCCCGGCAATAAAGGAAGAGGGTAATAAATCGAGCGGAATAACCGGGCACACCTGTGCCACGCGCGCTCCATAGGCACATACAACACCATAGACTCTCTCTCTCTCTCTCTCTCTCTCTCTCTCTCTCTCTCTCTCTTTCTCACTCACTCACTCTCTCGTGCCATGCTCGAACGTATTATACTCGCCGTAAGCGAGCAACGTAAAAGTGTCTTAGGCACGGCCACCGGCGAGCTACTACCTCTATTGCCTCGGTACCTTTGCAAAACGATATTTTACTGCGTTTCACGGCTTGAGCCTGGCCGATTTCAAAGAAAAGCAAGAGAATAGGGGGAGCGAGAGCGAAAGAGAGAGAGGGCAAAGAGAGAGAGAGAGAGATATCGCGAGTTCTTTACACCCACCCGTCCAAGCTACTCCGCCTCTCGAACGCGTTTCTGCTTATATCCTGCCTCCTCTTACATTGTAATTCCTAGAGATATTAATGGCCGTTAACTACTCTCTTACCTCGGAGTTTCGACAAAAAAGTAGAGCTCGGTGATATAACAACAACACGCTCGACTTTCACGAGTTCTTTCTCCTTTTTAGCGATCTCGAAATTGTCCAACGTCGCAAGGATATTTTCTTTCCTTTTCTTTTTTTCTTTTGGTTTCTTTAATAATTATTAGCGCCATCATTATTATTAAATGCAATAACATTGGTTGTACATCAGGCTACCTATCTCTTTCTATCTCTTGTAAGATCGAGCAATCGCGTGCAAATATTAAAATGGTTCGCATAGGAGATAGGAACGCGTATCGAGATTAGAAGCCGGTGCGTGCGTGCGCGTTTTGCACGCGATCGTACGTGAAGAACACGCACTCGTGACGCACTCACGCATCTACGTGAGTAGTGTGTCTCTTTGTGTGTGTGTGTGTGTGTGTGTGTGTTCGTGTGTACATTTACACAAAGGATATATACACCAAGGCGTTAGAATAAGTCAGCTGTTCCTCCTCGTGGTAAAGAATGTGCGTGTCGAGGGGAACGAATTCTCGAGTTTCAGCTGACGAGCAAGCGTTCGTGTTGCTAAGCACGAAAAGACCCAACGGCAACGACAACCAATAATAACGTGGGACCCTCTTCTCTCTCACTTTTTCTTGTCTATCTGCATATCCCTCTTTCTTCGTCGTCCGACAAAAAAAGGGGACCTTCGAGCGTACACGAAATAATTCAGAGGTAAAATTCGTCGATATAACAACGAACACCATCCTTTGTTCTCCATTCATAACGTATGTACGTGTTATGATCGATGGATCCAAGACAGAAATAAGTTAAGATATCGAGAAGAGAAAGAGATGAGAATAAGGAGGAGGAGGAGGAGGAGGAGGAGGAGTTCGACAAACGGTTAACCGAATTAAAGGCAAAATTTACACTCGAGCGAATCGAATTTTCTGCTCGGTCAATTCCAAGTAAGAAGCGAATGTAATGATAAATAATAATACTGTATAACATCATTATATTTATATCAAATCAAACGGTGGATCCGATCGAGTCCGTGATTTGCTGGATTTCTTTAGAAAACTTCGACGAACGAAGAACATTTTTCTTCTTCTTCTTCTTCTTCTTCTCCTTCATCTTCTTCTTCTTCTTCTTCTAATCCAGATAACCTAGATTGATTAAATCGAGCAGAAAAATGTATTCGATTGAATACCTTAGTCTTTTTTTTTTCATTAGAATCGCTTGAAGGAGTCAATCCGATTCGATGTACTTTTCGTATCAAAATGCAATCGATTTATTATGTCGCGAGAAAGAGAAAGAGAAAAAGAGAGAGAGAGAGAGAACTTACTTAAGCGAGCAGCAAGTTTATGCACATTCGATAACTTTCCTATGCGATTTCCGGAATGTTTAATTACTTTTCACGGGTGTGCACCGAAGCACGAGGTGCGTTGCGTGCTTGCAACGACCGACCGGATAAGGGAGCGCGTTTTAATTATCGCATTGATGATGGCGCAAAACTTTCTCGTTTTCTGACGTCACATGCGATATAACAACGCAAAGAACGGACGATAATCGAATACGTTTCCAGAATCGGAAAGCGATCGTTCCTGTCCCTTGTAAGGGTAAATGCTTTATATATATATATATATAT
>OU426851.1:6703091-6713091 GCA_911387685.1 Dolichovespula media | reverse complement strand
AAAGAAAAAAAAAAAGAAATAAAGAAAGAAGGAAAGAAAGAAAAAAAAGTGCTCGATAATGGCGCGGTATCATCGTCGATACGCTCAGGTATTAACTCGCGCGGCTCGTTTCGAGTAATGGCCGTAAGAAGAGAATCGTAGAGAGAGAGAGAGAGAGAGAGAGAGAGAGAGAGAGAGAGAGAGAGAGAGAGAAAGAGAGAGAGAGAGACTCGTGGTGGACTCGTCGGATAATTCAAGTGCGATGCGCGTTCTTACGAATCGTCGACCGAGAGAGGAAAGAGATGCTGCTATAGGAGGAGGATACGGGGGATAGGGGAGGATAGGGTTGGTAAGAAAAGATACGACCTTGACGTATCTTCTCGTTCCGTTTTCGATCGACTCTTTCTCCCTCGTTCGTTGGCTCGCTCGTGCTTGCAATTTCTTGCCGATCACGGGGGCTCTCTGTGTACCGGCACGATTAAGTCGTACGCATTCGTACAGAACATTGTTGGGAACCCTGTTACCAGGCGTCCACATCGCAAAAGGGAGATAGATAGATAGCCGACGACCATAATCGGCTCTCGTAATTGCATCCGCTCCTTCCTCTCTCTCTTTCTCTCTACTACTACTCCCTCCTCCCGCCCTCTATCTCTCTCTCTCTCTCTCTCTCTCTCTCTCTCTCTCTCTCTCTCTCTCTCTCTACTTTTTTCATCTCCGAAGCAAAGCTACGCGATATCACCGGCGGCGGCGACGACGTACGACGAGTTCGATCGAATCGAGTTTCCTCGTGAAAATCTTACGACAACTCGTTTGCCTCGCGAACCAACGCTCGAACCATATTGATCGAACAATTTATACTCATAGCTCGCTCGTCTCTCCCCCTCCCCTTCCCTCAACTCTCTCTCTCTCTCTCCCTCTTTCTTTCTTTCTTTCTTTCTTTTCAGTTTTATCATTTCTTACCTCGACAACACCACTAACTTCGCCTTGTTCCATAAAAACGAGAAAATTGTAGCGAATTTGGAATAGAATAATAGATGATGTCCATAGAAGAAAATTCAAATGACGCTAACTACGTACTTATATAATATGAAATATTGTATCGTATACGGCGCATATAAATAATTTCACGTTCGTGTAACCTCGAAGATTCATAAGTAAAGGAAAAAAAAAAAAAAAATAAATAATAACAATAAAAAAAAAGGAAGATAGATTTTAGACAAAGTAAAACGACGTGAGAGAAATAAAATTGTGTTGTGGAAATGAAAGCCGTGTGTTTGTGTGTGTGTGTGATACGTCGAGCAAGCTTGCGTCCTTCTCCGCTCTTTAACATATACTACACGGTATTAAGGGTGGACACGGCGCGGCTGCTTACGTCACGTTAGAAAATGCGGGCAAGGTTGTTCCTTTTCCCAAGGCGCGTATACGCCACAATGAATGCACGGAACCGCAACAACGATCGAACCGATACCAACGAGTGTTATCGAATAAGTAGAACGACCGGACGAGAGAAGCACGTTAACTTCATTTTCAATGTTTTCTCAACCTATCCTAGAAGAACAAATTCGCTTATTCCATTTGAATTCCACCGTAATAAAGAAGTCTACTAAATGGGAAATTATAGTTTAACCAAGTCGATAAATAGACACGTTAGTAATCGTTCGGAGATATTTAAATATTGAAATTTAACGAGCGAGAAGGAGATCGTTTCCAAGATCCAGATTTGAACGAACTGAATATCGTTATCGATCAAGAATACTGGTTCTCCACGATCAAGTCCAGGATCTTTCTATGTTTCTGAATACGAATTAATAGGATTTTGATATTTGAAAAAAGGAAAGAAAAAACTAGAAAGAGAGAGAGAGAGAGAGAGAGAGAGAATTTCACGTAAGATTTCAATTATACGTAGATCCGCAACAGGTAATAAGAAAGTGTATCCTGTAATCGTTCGAAACGAATAAGTGTATACGACGATAAGAGTATTTATTTATCCGTGTAGGATCGTGCCAAGCGAGGTAACTTGTAAATCGAATGTAATAGAAAATTTCTTTTTTCTCCCCCGTCTCGAAACGTTCCTTCCATTCGGAAAATCAAAATGGTCGTAATATTAAAAATATTTGGAATATCTCTCGATAATGAGAGAGAAAAAAGTTAAACCGAGTTAGAGTGAATGAATATCTTTTAAGAACGTAGGAAACGTTTTTATGTATGCAGCAACGTCTCGATGAGAAGAGAGGACTCTCTTCGGGACAAAACGAAGCCGAGTCCAAGTATCGGGTTCCAGTGTTTCTTTCTCGTTCGAAAAGAAATATCGCGCGCTCGATTCGTTTGCCTGGCTCGTTCGAGATGTCCGACCTTCACCCGACTACAGTCGCCATTATGCTCGTTACACACCGGTCGCGGTTGTAATTTACGGTTAACCGAACGGAAGCCGAAGGGGAGCGACCGCGTTGTAACGAGGTCGGCGAGTAGTATAGGGTCTTAACGAAGAAACCACCTCGATTCTCTTACTCCCCCCTCCCTCCACTCTTCTCTCTTCTCCCACTTCCTTTACCAAGTCAAACCGTCAAACTTCTTTTGCATCTCCGATACGAGAGCGCTATGGTACCTTACGTCTCCAAGTTTTAATTAATGACCTATTAAAACGTTTTACTTTTTCACCTTGATAACGAAATGACGTTGTTTTTTTGTTCTCTTTCTTTGTTTTCTTTTCTTTTTTCTTTTTTTTATATATATATATTTTTTTTTCAAGGAAACGTCGTTTTGACGTCAGTACCGTCAGTTCTAATCCTGTAGATATTAATTGGCTCGACGAGCTATTTCGATCTGAATCTATGTAAATGCGGAATGAATTTCTAATTAGTTTCGACGGATTACGGAGACTAATATAAATCTTAAGCTTTGAACATTTCATCGACGAGACATATACCTTTGTCGATCGTTTTCCATTATGTCGCAAAACGAAAAAAAAAAAAAAAAAAAAAAGAAAGAAAGAAAAAGAAAAGAAAAGAAAAGAAAAGAAAAACGAAAAGGACAAGAAATATAGAATAATGGAAAGAAAAGGAGAAAGAGAAAATCGAAAATAAGCCGAGAAGAAGGCAGAGAAAGAAGGAGACGAAGAAGATAAAGGTGTGCGAGAGTTTCGAGAGGACGCGTGGGCGTCGAACAGGACCCGAGAGAAGAGCACCAGGAGGCGTAATCTGATTTTCGAGGATACGAGAAGAAAAGTGCAGACTGCTCGGTAACACGGTTCCAAACCTGTTTTTCGTTCGGGAACGCGTACACCGCGCCTTAGCGACTCTTCTCGTTATCTACGATCGCGAGAGCTCACTTCCTCGTTTTTACTTTTGCCAACGGGGAGGGGAGGGGGGGGAGGGGAACAGAGCTCGCGAGTTGACTCGTTAATGTTTTTCAAGATCTCGAAGAACGTGCTCCTCTTCTAATGCTTCTCTCTGAAGAAAAGAAAGAAAAGAGAGAGAGAGAGAGAGAAAAGGAAAAAAAAATTGTCAAGATTTCTCGTGGAGGAAAAGAAATATATATATATATATATATATATATATATATATATATATATATAAAAGAAAATAAATACAAATTTCGATCGATTATAACGAAACGAAATTAAATAGGTATGGTTATACGTATTGAGAGCGGCCTTTCCTTTTCTATTCGGGCACAGAAAAGTGCTGAAACACGTTTAGATCGTGACGACACAATGGCACGGAGTGATTTGGGCCAAAGGTGTCCCGCCGTCAAAGGATCGTGACCCATAGATCACAGCGTAATCGCGAACGATCCATTCGCTCTTCTCTCTCTCTCTCTCTCTCTCTCTCTCTCTCTCTCTCTCTCTCTCTCTCTCTCTCTCTCTCTCTCTCACTCATTCCTTTCTTAAAAGCATCGTGTCGTAATAACTTCCAACGACTGCACCTCGGTCCTCCGCTAGTTCGTCACGATCGATCTCGATCCATAGATCGTTCGAGCAGGATGTATTATTTCTCGATCGAGAAAGATCGTTCAACTTAATCACGAGAACCTACGAAATGTTTTCCTTTATTTTTTCTTCATTTTTTTATTATTATTATTATTATTATTATTATTATTATTATTATTATTATTGTTATTGTTATTACTCGAAATCTTTCGACATTCGGAAGGAGAAATAAATCGTAGGGTTCGGTGTCTAATTGGTGATTAACTCGATTGCTGAAGTAAAAGAGAATTCTCTTTTTGTTTTTTTTTTTGTTTTTTTTCGAAGGAATTCGATCCAGGTGTGCGGTTATCTGGCTATTGGAGAATGTACATGGGAAGGAAATGGCAAGAGGAACAAGAAGAAGTAGGTAGTAGAAGGAGAAAGAAGAAGAAGAAGAAGAAGAAGAAGAAGAAGAAGAAGAAGAAGAAGAAGTAGAAGTAGACGATGAAGAAGAAAAAGGATCGAGAGACGACCTTGAGAGAAGGAAGGCAAGAGCGTTGTTCGTCTTTCTAGTCTTGCTCGAATACCACCCTCGTATTTTCTCGCCCGTGAAGATATCCAAGGGAGCGTATCGACACACCGTCTATCTTCTTCTTCTTCTTCTTCTTCTTCTGTCTCCTCCTCTTTCTCACTTATTTATTTATTTTATTTATTTATTTATTTATTTATTTATTTTTTTCTATAAAACAGTCTCCTTCTCTTTCTCTCTCATTCTATCGCAATTCAAGAGAGAAAGAGGGAGAAAGATCACGCAAGCATAGGACGTTCCGATAGAACGAGCCGATAAGTATAATTAAGGCGAACGGAAAGTCGAAGATAGGCACCGGCTACGTTGCCTTCGAGAAGGAAGGGCGCGGCTAGGGCTGCGATTTACCCCGTCTCGCGCCGTTATCATCGATGGTCGAGACACATCATCTAAGGGATGTTAATAAGTTGTCGTTTCTTATTCTCCTTGTCGATTTAATATCTTCCAAATATTAACGAGATAACCTTAACGTTCAAAACGATTAAGTGTGGATAAATAACTTCGAGAGAGTATTGCTAGATACTCCGAAAGAATTTTCTCTCCTTCGTGAAATATGTTACTTTTCGTTCCTAAGTTTTAGGATGGTCCTTTGTAAAGTGAAAAACTTGCGTGTGCCGGTGGTGGAATTCGAATGGTAGTGGTGATGGTGATGGTGATGGTGGTGGTGGTGATGGGGATAGAGTTCGCAGAAGGGCCAAGGGTATTTCGAAAACGTACATCCTCCTCTTTAAAAGAGGAGCAGCAACAGCATTGTTATGTAAAGCGAAAAAGACGGTTAGCCTGGAAAGGACAAGGAGAAAGACGAGAAGACGGTGAAGAAGGAGAAGGCGAGGTCCGGAGAGAGAGAGAGAGAGAGAGAGAGAGAGAAGAGAGAGAGAGAGAGAGAGAGATGTATATGCGAGGAGAGAGGAACAGCTGTTCGTTCCTGGCTCGGCAGCTGCATCCCGTGGCACGTTCCGCCGGCCAAACTGAGAAGAAGAAGAAGAAGAAGAAGAAGAAGAAGAAGAAGAAGAAGAAGAAGAAGAAGAAGAGGAAGACTGCCAAAGACGACCTTCGCGACGATGAGGAGGAAGAGTACGAAAGAAGAAATGATACTCGATCATGGACAAGGAATCGAAGCGTGACCCCCATAGAATCCTAAAAAGAGTCGCAAGAAGACGTTGGTTAGTTGTAATGAGATTGGATCAGCAATTCGTCAGTAAAAAAAAAAAAAAAAAGAAAAAAAGAAAAGAAGAAAAAATTCGTCATTATCCATGGAATAAGTCTGACAACTCGGGAAGAAACTGTGACATAGATCACATCCTATTTTGTTATTTTACGTAAAAGTCATAAATTTTATATAAATGTTATTTAATATTATCTACCTTTCGATATATATGTATGTATGTATGTATGTATGTATGTATATACGAAAAAGGATATCTTTGAAAAGAAATTCTCTATAATATCTATTAATTTGCACGATTAATTTTTTCAACGATTATCAAACATTTCGTTTCCATTTTTCAATTTCGCTCTATTCTCATATTAGATTAGAACAAATTTATACAATTTCTAATAAATTGTATATATCTTAAATGTTTCCTTAACCGACTGTATCTGAAACGAGTACGATCTTAATTCCGAGTACCGGATACTTTCTCCGGTAAGTGAGATTCCGATTTACATGAAATAGAGGCAACGAAGTGAAACGTACGATCGGTCTCGAGACGCGTGTCGCGAGTACCGTGAAGATTCGTAGATGTTGGAATGGAGAGAAAAAAAGAAAGAAAGAAAAGAAGAGAGAGAGAGAGAGAGAGAGAGAGAGAGAGAGAGGGAGAGGGAGCATAAGTTGGAGTTTCTTCCTTCCTCCAGACGGAAGGTCATTGTCGAGCGGATCGCGACACAAGGCCCGAGCAAGTAGGCAGGAGGAGAAGCCGAGCTCCGGCGCACTAATTGCGAGCACCGTTACCGTTACTTTCCGGACGGCATGCCTGTTTCTGTCGCGTTAACTCGTCCGGTCCATCCAGAGCGTTCGCATAGTCGTCTTAGTTCGAGAATCCGTAGGATAGCGGATTTTCATTCCGTTCATCTCGACGAACGAATGCCATTCTCTCTCTCTCTCTCTCTCTCTCTCTCTCTCCCCCCCCCCCTCTCACTCTCCACAACTTTTTCCTTGGATTTTTCTTATATCTTAAAATAAACTCAGTGGAGAATGACTCCTTAGGGAGTACCCTTGAAAAACGTTCCAGTTTAAAAATACATATTCCGTTCGTTCTAACCTAGAGGTCGGAACTTTAAAAAGAAGAAAAGAAGAAGAAGAAAAAAAAAAGAAAGAAAAAAATGTTCGAACGATGAAAGAGGATAGAACGTATTCAGTGTACGCGGAGTCCCACCATACGAATCAACGGGAGGGGAACAACACACGGTGCACACGTGCGCCATGGTATTTATTGCTTCCGTTTCGAGACAGGTGATAATAAAAGTGTAGGAGCTTTTCTGCGTACAAATATCGATTTAGTTTCTGTCACGTTTACAATTGTTTTTTCCTGTCTTCTTTTTTATTTTTTTTTTTTTTCTTTTTTTTTTTAGCGACTACGTACGTACAACTATTATACTTTCGTAAGATTACGTTAACGGTAAAGAAAGGATCGATGAACTTTTTCTAGAAGCTTTTAAATTTGCTGAGAAAAATCAATGATAAGGTCAATCGACTCGAACTTACGTTAGCGTATCTAAAATTTTGAAGCTCGTATACGCTCGATCGCGTCGAAATTGGGATTTGAAATAACGCGATGAATTTCACATATCTACTACGACGATTTTAGAAAGAACAAAAGTGCGTTTTAGCTAACACGCGGTATTACCTAACAGTTGAAAATATATTTCTCGGTAGTAAAAAAAAAAGAAGAAGAAAAAAAAACCGCGATCAAAACGACAACGGTCCTTCAAATAATCGAAATAAAAACTTTCCCCCGTCCTCCTCTTCCTCGTTCTGATTCGAGTTAACCTACAAAATCTAACAACAATCCGCCTTGATTCCACGAAATCGTTCACCCGACTCCGTAAAGATAAAATGAAGGAAGGCACGCTGAAATACTAAGACGCGAGTTCGGACGAACGCACGGCAGACTCGTTTATCGAGGTCAGGAACCAAGAGTGGAGTCTCTCGCGAGTCGAGATTCGAGAAACGCAGTATGACCCGGTGACGGAACGCGCTTGAGAAGCGGTTGGGATGTGACTGGGATACACCGGCGCCTCGAATACACCCTCCTGCCTTCTCCACAACCCATCCCATCATCCCATCCCATCTCATCCCTTCCCTCCTCCTTTTCTACCACAACATGTATCGCTGTTTCTCTCTCTGTCTGTCTGTCTGTCTCTCTCTCTCTCTCTCTCTCTCTCTCTCTCTCTCTCTCTCTCTCTCTTTCTTTCTTCCTTCGAAGTAGCAAAAGACGGTGGCAGAAACGACGAAGCGAACAACTCGAGAGCGACTTCGCTTCGTGAGACGTTCTCGCTTATCGGGGTCATCGAGCTCCTCTTTTCTCTCGCGAGTTCGACGAAGAGAATCACGAAGGATAGTCTCGACCATCTCTCCCTCTCCTTCTCTCCCTCTCCCACTCTCTTTCTTCCTTTCGATAACCTCTTCCCGCTTAGCGTAGCTCGTAAAGCGTATTGTTTCGAAGGGAGTCAACACACACACACACACACACACACACACACACACACACACACACACACACACACACACACACACACACACACACACACACCACACGCACACAGAGCCAGATATCGTCCCTAGCAGCCGGGTATATCCTCTGAGGTAAGCTCGTCCTTTTATACTTTAGCTCGTGCCGTAGGTAAAAGAGAGAAAGAGAGAAAGAGAGAAAGAAAGAAAGAGAGAGAGAGAGAGAGAGAGAAAAGAAGAAAAGCTTGCAACGTATCTACCTATAAGGGTATAAATATCGAGTGGCAAGTGCATAGCGGACGGTTTCTGCATACTCCGCCCGGCCACAGGCTATTTTCAACCCACGCTGACCCTCTCCTCCGCCTTCTCTTCTGCCTCTTCTTCTTCTTCTTCTTCTTCCTTCTCTATCCTTCTCTCACTTAGATCCATTCTTCGTCTTTTTCTTCCGCGCTATTCTCCGAGCCGCGACGACCCAACACCGTAAAGCTCGAATCCACGTCTCCCCCACCCTCTCTCTCTCTCTCTTTCTCTCTCTCTCTCTCTTTCTCTCTCTCTCTCTCTCTCTCTCTCTGTCTTTCTTGGACCGAGCAAGACCACTGGGATAGATTTATTTCTCTCGGTCGTCTCTTGCGTAACAGCATCAACCGTAAAACGAGAAAGAGAAGTACTCTATGATTTGCGATTATGAAGTCGCGGAATAGAATAAAGCTATAGTAAGAGAAAAACGTGAGTATCCTTAAGTTTTCTTACTACTTGCAATAAGACGTAACCCGCGTGTACGCGGTCGCCAGATGTTACCGTTCGATGATTTGACCGATGCAATGGTACGACTGTTCTATTCGTTCGTTCATTCGTCCCGTTAGAATACTACCTATAAACCCAATAAACTATGAGAGAGAGAGAGAGAGAGAGAGAGAGAGAGAGAGAGAGAGAGAGAGAGAGATGTACCGGTGGCCATTCGTGTCAACTATATCCTTCCTCCCGTGTAATTCATATTCTGGGTTAATCTCAATTGTTGAGAATCCTTCGAGACTCTCGAGATAGAACATAGTAAGATCTTGTATCTCAAAGATCATTGGTTATTTCCCATCTCTATCATCAACTAGATTCCGTTAAGATGTAGGTATATAAGATTACTTTCTCCCCCTCCTCCTCCCCCTCCTCTTCTTCTTCTCCTCCTCCTTCTCTACCACCACCATTCCACTTCACTCCACTCCACTCCATTACACTCCACTCCATTTCCACTTCCCTTCGTACCTACGTTTAGATAGATAAAATAGTTTCACAACGATGAGAACTTTCGTAGTGACTCACGTTCGTAACATTCAAAGCGACGAAGTTTACGTTTAACATCGTTTTACCTTCGAAACAAAAATTTCACGTCTACATTCCGTACGGATGATTTTTCTTATATCGGAGAAAGAACGAGAACGACAAGACGAGAGCCGGTCACGTATTATACATATATATACATACATACATACATACATACATACATACATAGATACATACATACATATATACATACATGCATGCATACATACATCGATGATGACGACGATGCTGTTGCACCGTGCGTCATCGTAATTCAAAAGCGTCCTCGCGGGATAACGCGTCGATCATAGAATCCGTAAAGATCTTTGCGAGAGTACCGTTTCTTCTCTTTCTATCTCCATCTCTATCTTATCGATATCTCTCTCTCTCTCTCTCTCTCTCTCTCTCTCCTTTTTTTTCAAGTGAAAAGACGACGCGCTTGGAGAACGGTAAAGAGATTCGTGAAGATCGCCCCGTAATGTTCCGCTTCGGAATAGCGCGTGTCTGATGTGATACCCTCGCGCACGGTGAGGTTAATGAATAA
>OU426851.1:6653091-6700591 GCA_911387685.1 Dolichovespula media | reverse complement strand
CGTAATACGGCCTTCTGAATTTCGCAGAGTTAAAACGTTCATAAGAATAATAATACCGTATAATTATCTATAACAATGTCGACAAAAACTGTACAAGTTTACGCTATTTAAACGTAACAAACAAATATTCTTTTACGTGCTCGAGATATACGTAAATATTAACGTATCAGCACTTCTTTTATTTTATTTTATTTTATTTTATTTTATTTTATTTTATTTTTTTTTATATAATGTCCTCTCGCGATCGTATTTTCTTTGTCAGCAGCTTACGTACGTACGGTACTACTTATGTATGTATATGACTCGAAAATAACATTGCAAATAATTAAAAAGCAAAATGAAATGGAAATATTTGTACGAAGAAAATCGCGTTACAAAACGAAATAAATCATTTCTTTTATTGTTCATCGTTTAACACGTTAAATCTGCATTTGGGTATTATGATATCGTCGGATCGTTGCAACGATAGACGAGTCTAATAAAGTCGCACTTTTCTAGCTTCTTTAATCTTGCATACAAGTAACGAACGCGCGTCATCCATGACCTAGCCCTGGCCGAGACCCTAACGACTTCGGAGGAAACTATCTATCTACGATTTCATCGATTTCGCAACGTGCGAAGAAAAGGAAAATTGAAACGAACGGTCAATTTATAATGTCTGCGCCACAACGACGAACGGGTAATGCTGGTAGGGACCTTTCGAGATAAGCTTCTTCTTTGTTCTCGTTTTCTTATTTCTTTTGCGTTTCTTTTTTTTTTTGTGTCGGCGAACGCTGGACCCGAGGCGAAAAAGAGAGAAGGGTGGTAAGGGAGTATGGTAAGGAGAGACGGGAGAAAAGAAAGAGAAAGAGAAAGAAAAAGAGAGAGAGAGAGAGAGAGAGAGAGAGAGAGAGGAAAAAAGGTTGGAGGGCGTAGGTCGTAAAATAATATCGGCACGCAAAGGTTCGACCTCGATCTCACGGTAGGAACAAGTTTTCTCATCATCGAATCCCAAAATGCCGATGGGTCGGGTCCCAGGGAGAGGCTCTAATCAAACGGAATTATTCTTCGTGGTCGAGAAAACGATATTCGGAACGACTTTCGAAGACGTTCCCCCGACCAACGGAGAAATTACGTCATTCTTATTTTACGACACTTTCAATAAACCTTTCTACATAAAAGTTTCTCCTTTCCTTATTCGCGAAACGTTATTGCGTCCAAAATATTAACCTCAAATAATTACATATATATATATATATATATATTTATTCCAAGAAAGACTTTTGTAATAATTTCTATCTAATCGCAAATGTCTCCTCGTTCTCATTCGTATAAAAAAAAAAAAAAAAAAAAAAAAAAAAGAAAACAAACAAAAAAATAAACGCTTTATTTGTAGGTTACAATGCCATTTTAATATCGCGTGATTTGGGCTATCACGATAATTTTCAAGTTCGATCGATCTCTCGATTTGAACGAAGAAAGAGAAAAAAAAAATAAATACAAAAAAAGAAAAAGAAAGAAAAAAAGGGCTCCAAGAACGTTACGAGGAGGATGGAATTCGAAGATTCAGATAGAGTCTTGAAAACCCGGTTGAATGAAAGACGAACAAAAATAATTTTCTTCTGGTTCTCACTATTTTCGAAGGGACAAGGAAGGACGGTGTCGTGTGTACGACGTGGAAGAAAAAGAATAAGAAGAAGAAGAAGAAGGTCTTGAATCGGTCGGTGTCGCTCACTTACCGTGCGAAAGGCTGTTCCTCGACTTCGTAGAGTTCTTCGAGGGTCTGCTTCGAGAGAAGCCTCTCCAGTCTCTCGGGCGTGGGAGCGAGGTGCCCCGGGATGCTGGTAGGTTCGAACAGGCCGTCCGCGGTCATGGCGCCGCGCGACTCCTAAGAATCTTTCTTCGTGTGTACGTTGCTACGTCGTCTAGAGTATACGCGCGCGCGCGCGCGCGTGCGTGCGTTTCGCCGCGCGCGTTGCGTGTGCGTGTGCGCGTGTACTTGCCGCACGACAATATGGTGCGTGTGCGTCGTGTAGTTCGTTTGTGTGAGCGCGCGCGTATATGTGTGCGTGTATGTATATATGTATATGTATGTATGTGTGTGTGTATGTATGATACTATGGGTATGTCTCTATTCCGTGGCACAGAGAGTAAATTACAAAAGGGACAAAATAAATTCGTCGACCTCGTGGGGCACGAGAAACGAAGCGAGTCTCGTGTTGGTCGTCGTAGCCGAACCGGAAACAACGCACTTTTCTAAATAAACCGATCACAGCCGGCTATACGTTAAGTACGTATAGATATTTGTATATGTGTGTATATATATATATATACACATACATATATATATATACACACACACGTATATACTGGTTTATCGGACGCGGGTTGACCTTAACTAGAAATCAACATCCGAGTTGCACAAAAGAACGATATAAAACGTGATCGAGGGAAAAATAACGCGCTCCCCTCGTCACTGCGTTTTCTCACGAAGACCTTTTTTTTCGCGGCGTCAGCATAACAAGGAACGAGTAGGCATCACGTCACTGTCGCGAAGAACGGATCTCGAACGAGGAGGAGGCATCTCTTTCTTTTCTTCCTCTCCTTTTGCTCTTTCTATACACCACCACCTGTTCTCCTTCTGTCTTCCTTTTGTAAATATAAATGGTTTCCAAAGAACGAAAAAAACGGCCGTAGTTGGTTCTCCTCCTAGTTATTCCGTGGATAATTTTTCCCCTTCGTAATAGGACGAAAAAGGATAAACGTGCTCGCGACGATGCAGAGTCGTACACTGTATATATTATATATATATATATATATATATATATATATGTATATATATATCGTATTAACCGAGGCACGCGCCTTACTGCCGTGCGAGCTTTCCAGCACGCAACCACCTCGCGCGACGGTCGAACGACGATTGAACGGCAATCCGCCGAACACCGACTCCCCACTCTCCTTCTGCCGTGCGGTACTCCACCGGAGTGGGGGTTCAACGCTCGCCGGCGACACCGAGCCTATCCGGAATCTACCGAACATTATCCGAACATTTTCGCGCGAACTACGAACCCTCCCCGATTTCTTCTCTTTCTTCGAGACGCGCGTTCTTGTCGTCTTCTTCTTCTTATTTCTCCTTTCCCTCCTCTTCCTCCTCCTCTTCCTCCTCCTACTACTTCATTCTTCTTTTTCTTCTTATCGTGTCGTACGATGACTCCGCGAATCGTTCCTTAACTTCTATCTCGTTCCTCTCTCTCTCTCTCTCTCCTTCTTTCGATTTCGACGTGACGAATAACGCGATCTCTCTTAGGTATATATACATATATATATATATATATATATATATATATATATATATATCTAGTCCATCTTACCAAGAGACGAGATTCTACAACTACGATCGATACTAGCGTCGTTTCTTTAAAAGGCCAACCAGAATACTCTTTAGAATTTTCGCTTGTTTGCTTCTTGTCGCAGCTGCCAACTAAGACAATTTCGATAAATAATATCGTAGTTGTAGTTCATGATCGTTACCAAGGGTCGACCTGAAATGAACCGGAAAACAATTGTTTTAGCTGGTTAAATTGAAAAATCATTCTTCGAGAAGAAGAAAAGTATTTTATTCGGAGAAACGACGATGATTATTTCTGTGGAGAGAGGAAACACGAGATACGGTAGGACGCGACGGGATCTTGTCAACCACCTTGCATGATTATGGCGAGCCAGCATGAATAATGGAATGCATAATTTATAGGTTTCCAAGCGAAAGAGAAGCGGCAACGCAGAGAAAGAGAGGCCCAGAGTTAATCCTCTCTCTCTCTCTCTCTCTCACTGCCTCTCCCTTCTACTACTTCTTCTTCTCTCTTTGGTTATATGCAAGCGCTTATATTATCGATCTCCTAATAAGTCGATGCAGCTTTCAATGCCAAGATAAATTAGGTAATATCGATAACGATAACCGTTGTCTTCTCTAGCTATGACGCAAATACATAAGCACAAGATAACGTAATAAACGGATTCAATAATAATTAGGATGCTTATATATGTCGACGACCATGAGCGACTTCGCTTATCAATGTTTTTATCGTTATTCAACAGATATTTTAATGTTATTAAAAATACGGAGATACTTGCGTCTTACTTGCGATGAAGCTGTTGCTATATATTTTATCTTTCATTCTTTCTTTCTTTCTTTCCCATCCATTTTTCTTTTTTTTTACTTTTTTCTTTTCTTTCCTTCTTTTCGTTAAATCGCTTCCCGCTGACGATCCTTTGTTTCGCAAAGGATCCAACGTCTACGTTGACGTAAACGACGTCTATAACTTGCAAAGTTTACGTATCACTGCTCGCATTGAGCGATAAGAAATGCTCGATTCGAAGTGTTGTGTCCCCGGTGCGTGCACATTCTAACAGATCACAACGCGTGCGCGAACGGACGAATTACGAGGGACTTTACGTACTCGTGTCGTCTCTACGAGTTTGCCCGATATTTACGACGGAAAATAAGATTCCATTGGCCGTACTCGAATCTTAATGATTCGAGGACGCGAATGAAAACGATAGGCAAACTGATATATACTTGGTATGTTATGTAGATATACATACATACATACATACATACATACATACATACATACATACATACATACATACATACATACATACATACATACATACATACATACATACATACATACATACATACATACACATATACATATACATATATATATGTATGTATGTATGTATGTATGTATGTATGTATGTATGTATGTATGTATATATGTACATATACATACACACACACGTAAAGACACAAAGAGACGACGCTATTTTGGATCGATATTTTTGGCCTCGATCGCGGTCATCCGAAGGATCAAGGATGGTGTAGAAGAGAACGTCGACGTTTCATGAGTCTTGGAAATACTTCTAGTAGAGTTACGGGAGGTCAATTTGGGTGGTTCGACGATTTATCGATATATTATTGACCGAACGAACGTCCGTAGTTTTCTATGTGGGTGGCTCTCTTTGAAAATTATTTTTAGAAAGTCTAATAACCTGAGAATGAGAGAAATCAAAGAGGTTTATATATATTTATATATTTATATTTATAAGAGGTTTATATATATATATATATATACATATATATATATATATATATATATATATATATATATATATATATATATAGAGAGAGAGAGAGAGAGAGAGAGAAAGATTCCATTGAAAATATTAATAATAATTCATGAAAACGTTGTTACGAAGAGGGCTCGCATAACTCCAGGTGTCCACGATGTTATCCACGTGACACTAAGCAAGAGAACGATTTTGACGAGCGAACGAAAAACGAAATAAGATATCGTATTACTGTCTACTTAAGCAAACGCGTATTATACGTGACCCTCCAAAGAAGAGTCACTTTGAAAGCTATCATTACTTTTTTTTTCCTTCGATCGATCGAACCCAAGGTACTCGAATTATAAGCTTTGCATAGGACATTTAAAAAAAAAAAAAAAGAATAGAAAAAGAAATAAAAAGAGCCAATATCTCATGTAATAACGTTACAAGATCATTCCACTTTCTACGGCGAAATCTATACTATTATCATCGACGATGACGTTTTTCAAGTTAGTCTCTTAAACGACCTTCGCACAATACCGATAGGTTTAGTACTCGTGAGGCAATAAGGAACGAGCATGACGATAGTACAGGTGATTCATCGAGGCGAGTCTCTCACGTTGTACGACCAGTTCCCTCTTCTCTCTCTTTCTCTCTTTCTCTCCTTTCTCTATCTCTACTATCTCCGTCTTTCTCTCCCCCCCCTCTCTCTCTCTCTCTCTCTCTGGAATCGCAATCGTAATCGACGATACTCCGGCGTGTTTTGCCGGCGCGGATTATCGAGGCACGGCTAAATAAAACGGTGTTTCCTTCTTCGAGGCCGATTTCACGGATATTCGAGACCATTAATACACCCGGTTGGTAACATCTAGACTCTTGGCGATAATTAGCTCTACCCTAGAATTAACTTGGCTCGATACGCCGAAGGAAGGAAGCCGTTTCAGTACGCTAGTGAATCTCGCTCTATTCTAAGGACTACCATAGTCTTTCTCTCTATCTCTTTATTTATTTATTTATTTATTTCCTCCTTTCTTTCTTTACATCAGAAATGATATTTCTAACAACGTTGCACGCGTCTACTGTAGATCTATCGTAAGATAGAGAGAGAGAGAGAGAGAGAGAGAGAGAGAGAATTACAAGAAGGTACATTGATATCGTGGGTCCGTGACCTCTGTGAAACGAAGATGGACCCCCTTGGGATCGTTAAGTTCATTGATTTCACGAATCGATTTAATACGCTCGTATAATTCGATTGAATATTTCCTATAGACTCTCTGGAAAATGTTAATTACTCTATGTTACGCTCATTATGTTTATGTTTCGTTCACCGAATCGTGAAAACGATGTTTCCTATCTACCTATATTATATATATATATATATATATATATATATATATATATATATATATATATACATATATAAACACATGCGTATGCACGCACACATACACACAAACACACGCGCACGCAGTTTGATTTAACTTTAAAACGACAAAGCATCTCGAGTCCGGCTTGATTTCAGTTTGATTATAAGACTTAAGGCAGACTTATTTTTAGCGTGGAAATGTTAACACGTAATTGTTTTATCTGAAGAACGACTACGTCGAACATAGCTTTCGAATTACATCATTCGTTCAGCAAAAACATATTTCTGCTTGGCGACACGATGTTCTTTCTTCTTTTACGCGTTACTTCGAGCAACTTCATTCGTAGAGAGAAGTTTATCCGGCTCATTAAGCTTATCCGGTAAACTGCACTTCGACGTAATGAAACAGATCGATCCGATAGTGAATCTGAACGATTCTTCGTAGGATGTAACTACGTACATACATGCATACATGCATACATACATACATACATACATACATACATACATACATACGATCACATTTCGGAACTTTCGCGAAGTACACTCGTATAAGAGTCAGTCTTCCTTATAAATCAACGGTCTGACAGTAATTTAAGATAATCCTAGCGTACTATATTTTACCAGAGAGACGTACTGAATCGGTATACCTTCCTCGCGTGTGTTTAGAACACGACCGACTACTACCACTACGTGCATATATATATATATATATATATATATATATATATGTATGTATATGTATATGTATATATATCTATAATGTTACTGAGACGATTGTAATTGCTTCTAACCTGTATACGTTTAATAATACATATTTCTTTGAATTACCTTTATGTATGCTCACTTTTTATCATATATATGTATCCGTCCAGGTGGATTCAACTCGCATTAAAATCATTATATTAACTGTCCTCGGGAACGACGGTCAAGACGATAATGATGATGATAATTATGACAACGAGGACGAAGACGACGACAACGACGACGTCGACGATGATAATGATGATGAAAATGATGATGACGATGATGAAAAAAGTGTAAACTATTTGATCGAGAGAGTAGAGAGCACGAAGAAATTTCTCATTTATTGTCGTAGAAAAACATCGAAGTGTTGCATACGCTTGAAAAAAAAGGAAAGAGAGAGAGAGAGAGAGAGAGAGAGAGAGAGAGAGAGAGAGAGAGAAAGCAAGCGAATCAAAAGGCCACGTAAACGATATTTAATGCGAACTTATTTAAAACATTTGACTGATGAGAAAATGATAAAAGCACGTTTTGCGATGTAAAGACGATAAATTTAAAAACGTGGCTCGAGGAATAGATACCACGAAGTTTGCATTTTCCTTTTCCGAGAATACGTACTTACACGGACTTCATCATTATGGTAGAAGTAATCGTTTGTAAAGCTCAATAAGAGAGAGAGAGAGAGAGAGAGAGAGAGAGAGAGAGAATCGGTGGCACTCTTTCCAGACTTTCAGGTCCAAGAAAGGCGGAAGTAGTCGCGCAAAAAACGTTCTTTTATTTTCCACCGTCAAAGAACTCATTAGCCCTAATGGTGAGCCGAAGAGAAGAGCTTGGCGCTCTTCGTGCTCACGACTCTTCGTGCTGTTCTATTCGATCCAGAGACAAAGAGGATCGCGAATCCACCATTCCACTATTCCTTTTTCCTACCACTGCTTTTCTGCATCTTTCCAATTTCATCGACCCTAGAAATTCCTAGGAAATAGTAGCCCCAAGTCTCCTCTCCCTTCATTCTTCTTTTCTTCTTCTCAATTTAGACTACACCAAAGATCGAAAGAAATCAAGAGATAAAGTAACCGGAGACTATACTTCTCGTCCCTTATTTTTTTTTAAAAAACGAACGTCGCTCCACGCGGAAAAGGGTTTTCCCTCGACGGGAACTCGAAAAGAGGGTAAGAAAAGAAATAGTAAGAAAAAAAAGAGAAATAAATCGACAGACGAAGTAGCCGAATACTATATTTCTCGTCCTTTATTTTCTCAAAAATGAACGTCGATCCATTTGCGGAAAGGGGTTTTCGAAGGGACTCGAGGGAACTCGAAAAGAGAGTAAGAGAAGAGGAAGAGAAGAAGGGGAAAAAAGAAAAGGGATCAAATCCCGCTAACTTTCCCTCCTACGCAATAGGCATAGAAAGAACAGATAGGAGAGTTATGGGAGAGGAGCCTTTCTAATTCGTTCAAAGAGTACTATGTTTTCTCGTCAGTTAGTAATGCTACTAACAGAGTCAACTATAAGCGCGTTTCCTAGCCCCTAACGCGTTTCCTAGCCGAGCAAGCAGCCTTCTCTAGCAACCTTCTCTAAAGCAGCGTTGCCTACCCGCACGGGGCAAGGACGGCCGAGGCCGAGTCCGCTACGAGACTACGCCAACATGGAAGGAAGGAAGGCGTTCGTTGCGTGCCGAGAGCGTCGAACAACGACGACGACGAAGACGACGAAGGAAAGGAGAAAGAAGAGGAGGAGGAGGAAGAGCTGATGGTGGTGGAGGAGAAGAGGGAAACAAGTGGAAACTGAGGATACCGATCGACTTGTTCTAAGCAAGAACGCTAACACTCCTAAGAGTCTCCTTTCCCATGGTATAATAAACGGTACAGGGACGCCTTTCTATCCTCTACGAAATGAATCTTTTAATGGATTTCCGCGTTCGATCTATCACTCGAACTCGGTTTACTCCGGATTACGTTGTGCTGGCACGTACCAATGGCGTTAGGATTACGTATCGTTTCTACATCTAAAGACGTAAGAATCCACTGTAACATCTCGATTATTATTTTATAAACGTGAAACTTTACTACGGTACCCTAGTATGGGTGCAATATATACGTGAGAGTTAACCTATGTAGGTAGTTAACGTAACGTACGACCTCGATACTTCAGTTCAAAGATGACAGGGACACGACGCGTACTCGTTGTTTGCTTTCTTACTCCCACTTATGCCATACAATATCTATCTGTCTGTCTATCCAACTTATCGTTCGCTACGATAATGTGTGCCACGAATCTGGGTTATTCGACAAAGTCGATAGAAAGGAATTATAATATACCTACTTCTTTTACTTGTAAAATAAGTAACTTCGCGGAAGAGGTACGTGGGAAAGAAAAAATACTACTACTAAGTTATACATATATATATATATATATATATATTTGGAACGATGCTTTGGGTATTTTCCGGTTTTCTTTCTCTTCCTCTTTTTTTTTTGCCTTTTTTTAGAGAACAACGTCCATCGAACATTGTCGATTTTTCCTTCGACCGTACCAACATTCATCATAACTCTCTTCACTTTCTTGTCCCTTTTAGAAATTCTAAAAGCCCTCGATAAACATCTGTGGTAAAGAATCTCCCTCTCCTTCTCCTTCTCTCTCTCTCCCTCTCTCTCTCTCTGTCTCTCTCTCTCTCTCTCCCACTTCTCTTCTCTTCTTTTCTTGTTCCAGACCACACTGACATTTTCAGCTTCCTCTTTTAACAGTCGTCTACTAACCACGATAAGAATTCGAAAAATCTCGAACGTTCATTCTCGACCGAGGAAAACGGTTATTCCCTTTCTGATTTCTCACGAGAATAAACGAGAGAAGTATTCACACTGAATCGGATTTACTTCGAATACTTCGATTTTCCGTGATTTTCCGATTCTACGAAAATCGATGTTATACCTTGCGGTAAGTGTTCCATTACAAGTGGATTGTCGTGGGGGGGGGGCGGGGGGAGGATGGAAAATATAAAAGGAGAGACGTGTAATATAAAATTCGATCGAGAGAAACGGAGATAGATAGATAGACAGATAGATAGATAGAGAGAGATAGAGAGAGAACTAAAGAGAGAGAGAGAGAGAGAGAGAGAGAACTAAAGAGAGAAAGAAAGAGAGAGAGAGAGAGAGAGAGAGAGAGAGAGAGAAAAGATGGGGTAAGTTGGACGGATGGTAGGAAGGAAGGTGTAGATCGGTAGGTCTCGAGAACGTAATTCAGCGAGAAAACGCACGGCCGACGGTTTCCCGCGCTATTACATCCATTATACTTTTTATGGACGGTCAGGAATGCTCGTATTTCCAACGGCGCGCGAGGATTCCGGTGTGCCACTCGGTAAGAGGGAACCGCGGATGCTGCGAGCTGCGGGCGAGAGCGAGCGAGCGAATGCGCTTTAGTAAGCGAAGGAGTGAGATAGAGTGGTATCCTTCGGAGTTATCTTTCGCGAATAAGGGAACGTCTCTCCTTGTCGTAGATAGGTGCGGGTTCTCGCATTTAAAAGGAAAAATACGAATTGTCGAATGACACGAGGCTAGTCGTCGTCGAACGATTGGCTCGAATTACGGCTGACCGTAGTACGTCCTTTAGTGATGTGACAGAGAGAGAAAGGGAGAGACATAGAGAGAGAGAGAGAGAGAGAGAGAGAGAAAGAGGGTACCACTTAACAGGCAAGGAAGAACAGATGGCTGATCCCTGTGCGTGCCGAGCATAATGTCGAATGATACTCGATACACAGGGTTTTATCCCTTTTTGATGCTTCTTTTTATTCTTTCCATTTCTCTCTCTCTCTCTCTCTCTCTCTCTCTCTCTCTATCGTCGTTTCACTTTCTCTCTATTCGGAGCAATTGATGCCAATCGAAAATACGTCGCTACGTATGTACGATTATTTACTTATCCAAAAGATATTCGGAATAATATAATAGAAAGAAAATAATTTCGCGTTCGCACGAGCGAACACGAAGAAAGAATGAATGTTACTAAATATCGTAACCCTTCGAATCGATCGAAACGTTTTTAATCGTATGAAAATGAATCGTCGGAATTATTCGGGAGTATTCGTTCGAAAGGGATCCACGTTTAACACGTCACGTTGAAACTACGCTCGATTGAAAATGGTCGGTGCATGCGGTGGTTTAGATCCTGAACGCGGGGCACATTTTCTTCTTTCTCTTTTTAAACGGACGAGGACAAAGACGGTCAGTTCGAAAACCAGGACGAAGAGAGATCACGTGTCCTCAGGTTAATATCGCTTTCACTGGTTACCCTCGTCAAGAGAGGATGACTCATTTCCAAAGGGAAAACGTTCGAGTCCACGAGAGTATGCGTGACTTTTTTTCCAACTTCATCTTCCTTGCCAATATCTTTATCGAGAAAGGAAGATTTCTTATGTACCGTTCGTCTTTACGGACATGACAATGACGAAATTTGAAAAAGAAAGAAAGAAAGGAAAGAAAAAAAAAAAAAAAAAAAGAATAAAACAGAAAAGAAAAGAAAAGAAAACGAAAAATATCGACCAAAATTGACTCCCATCTCTTATCGGAGCTTTCTATCCTCTTCAAGGAAGAGATACATAATCGTCAATCAAAGTAAATGAAAGATAAGATTGTCCTAGAGACGCATTCTTTCATAGTCCCTCCGAAAGAAATCGAATCATTTTTGTACGCTCTGGTAGATGTCGTTTAGCGTAGTTCAATATGAGGGCAATACAAAAGAAAGAAAAAGGGGAAAAACGAAAGACAGAAAGAAAGAAAGAAAAAGAGAGAGAGAAAGAGAGAGAGAGAGAGAGATAAATGGCAAAAAGAATCACTGCGCCAAAGAGAACTCCGACGTGTCATCCTTACGTAAATATTATATATCTCGTATTTATAAATATACATTTATACCGACACGTGCTAGCACGAGGCGAGAACGACAAACGGAGGGTGGTAGTTTCGTTTATATCCTACAAAGGACTTAATTGCATCGCTCGTGGTATGGATTATACGGCTCGATGAACCCGGGAATGGTTAGTTAGCTCTTCTCGAATACTTGTCGATGCGTTTGCCTCGCTCTCTGGAGAGTCATTGCGGAGAAATACGTACGATAGGGGACATTCGGGAAGATTGCCACTGCAATTTCCGAGTCACGTCAATGGACAAAGAGAAAGAGGGAGAGAAAGAAAGAAAGAAAGAAAGAAAGAGAGAGAGAGAGAGAGAGAGAGAGAGAGAGAGAAAGAGAGAAAATTTCCGTAATTTGCGGCCAATGTTACTTTCGAGTAATCTCCTGAAGAACTGCCACCGCACTAAGAAATATTTGTTTACGTGACTGGTCGTTTCTTACTTCGATCGATCTTCTACAGCATAGTTATCTTCACGAATCGAGATATTTAAAAATCGGAGAAATCATTGTGAGGCATTCGGGAACGTGAAGAGTCATGCTCGTGATGTAAAACTCGTTCCATTTTCCGAAATTACCGAGCCTCTCTGAGATAATGTCCATTTAGAAAGAACGAGAAACACTCGACGTTCCTACTTTGACGAATGTGCTGAAGATATACGAACGTGGAGACTGATGAGATTGAAAGAGAAAATAGAAAAAAAAAAAAAATGTGCTCGAACAACGGCCGTATCGTTTCCAACGTGCTCGTCGTGACAAACGAAAGAGGTAGTCTGGCGAAAAGGGAAGGGAAAAAAAAAAATATCGCTGTTGTCTCTCCCCTTTTGTCAAAACCCTCCTAGTACGTACGTACGTACGTATGGTACGTATGGTACGTATATACGTATACATGAGTAGAGATAACTCGCCTCGTCAAAGCGAGGAAAATGCATTTATTTCGCTACCTTTACATCAAAGACTTCTTTTTAACGTCATCGGATGCACACGTTTCTGCCCTAATCCCTGAACGTTCGGCAACATTTTTCAGAAAGAAAGAAAGAAAAAGAAAAAGAGAGCGAGAGATTTTTTTGTAATAAACAAAAAAGAAAAAAAAAAAGAAACGACGGGAGAAGAGAAAATTCGTAACTTTCGACTCTTACGTTCGACAATTTGTAGTCCAGGTGAAGTTATCTATAACGTCGACGGCGTCAAGTTTGAAGACGACAATGACGTCGACGTGAAGAACGACTTTCGATTTCGTCCGACGTTCCTTCTCAAGGTCGCGTCCATTCTTCGTTCCAACGTACGCGTGGAAAGTTTCTCCTTTTGACGATTGCGCACTCTCGGTGTTTATTATTTTTATTCATACGGAATGACAATCATCGATCACGGCGCAATCGGCAACGATTTATTATTCTCCGCTCGGTTGACGTGGCTTCTTCTTCTTCTTCTTCTTCTTCTTTTTTTTTTCTCTTTTCTTTTTCTTTAGTCGCGCTTAACGGTATGATGCAACGAAAGAAATCGGTCGCTACGTTCTACGCTAAGATGTGTTCTACGTTTGCTCTACTTTGTCGGAAATACGATTACTATATACGGTTAAAAGGATAACGTTTTCAAGGACATTCTACCTGACCGCTTTCTCGTTGTTCCTTTTTCCGATTTGCACGAGCAAATCCAAAGATATTATGCGTTGTAGATCGCAGAGAAAAGAGTTTAGTTCAAATTCCGTAAATTTTTAATGCTAAGTTGGGGAAATGTTGGGTTGTAAATTAAATAAAAAAAAAAAAAAAAAAAAAAGAAGAAAAAACCCAACGACCACGGAGGAGGAAGTCAACGTAGAAAAACATGGGTTATTCGGTTGATAGGGGTCAACAAAAGGCAAGAAAAGAAGAACGCATATTATCTTACGTCGGCTAATCTCTTTCACGTGGTCGTAAAAAGAATCTTTGGGGGGTTTATGATCGAGCTTATACGATACAACTCGGTTCGGAGATTACACAACGAGTCTGTAGTTTTTCTTAAGGACTTACTTAGGACATGGTACAGGACGATGACTACCTCTACTGTAACGTTAAGACCCCCCTCGAGAATACCAAGAAAAACGTGGCCTTCGAGGTCGCAAAGGGTCGGACTCGAAACAGTCTCCGTCGTTCGTGATAAGAGCGCGTGCTTTCAGCCGTGCAACCATCTATTCAGTGTAGTAATTTGCCTCTTGGCTCGAGTAGAGTGTGCGTAGGGTCGCTCCTTTGAAATTATCGTCTAGACCAGGACCCACGTTTATAAATAGATCCTCGCTAGAAGATAAAAGTCCGACACAAGAGTGAGGGGGAGAGAGAGAGAGAGAGAGAGAGAGAGAGAGAGAGAGAGAGACGACCAAAAGGCTGGTTTAAACGGACCCTTTACGAGTATAATCACAGATCGGAGAATTATCATTTCGAAGTCGATTTATCGTAAAAACCGATCGTACATCTGTTTCTCGACTTCCCGTTAGATCAAATTCGATTACGTTAATAACGAAGTTTTAATGCTCGCTCGTTCCGTTATTCCTTTTCAAATGAAATAATTAGTCTCGTACGGTTTTTGTACAATTCTTTTCTTTAAAAACTTAATACCTGTGAAATTGGTTAAGGGTCGTTTCATTGTGTTTAACCGGTTTAACCAGAACGAACGAATAAGAGGTAAGATATTTACGTTGATAACAGAGTGTTAGAATTAATAAATTAATTTATTTCAATGATCCCGCTGAAAGTACTTACAAGACATTCGTCTTTAAAAGTACTTTATTGTTTTCCCTAAGTTTAAATAAATTAATGAAGCAAAAGTATTCGTCTCCAAAAGGAATTTGAAATATCTATACATACGGAAATTGATGAACGGAACGTACGTTTCGATATATCGTTGCACCGTTGGCACATTAATGTCACGGATTCGCTATTAAGCACTTTGTCATCGGAGTTTCCTGCCCACAGAAACGTCATCGTTTCCGGTGCGTACGCATTAGCATCCTCGATGCAGGTCAGCCCGTTCGTAGAATTAACGATGTAAGTCATTATCGAGTCGCGATCGATGCACACGTATCTACCACTATAAGTTTTGCCTTTCTCTCCTCTGTCTATCTATCTATCTATCTATCGTTTTCATAATAAACTATCCTCGAGGAATTGCATCTGTTCGTGACGGGTTGAAAACTTTTGTAACCAATGACGTCATTATTTTCACTAAGCCGCGACAAAATCAACGAAAAGGAAGAAGAATAGGAAGAGGAAGAGAGATAAGAAAAAGAAACAAAAAGACAAAAAAAGAAGAAGAAGGAAAGGAGAGGAAAGAAAAGAAGAAGAAGAAGAAGAAGAAGAAAAAAACGAGAGGAAAGGGAAAAAGAAAAGAAAAGGAAAAAAAGAGAAAAAGAAGCAAAAGTTGGAAGCAGCTCTCCAGATGGCGGATGGAAGCTGGACGCAAGGCTCCTTCGTGTTTTCCGATAAGCGATGCAATCTATTTCCTGGCGCACGAGCCAGAGGCGCCAGACATTAGGCATGCCAGGCTCATCCATGCCCCCAACCATGATCGGTTACTGACTCGGTCGCGAAGGGATACGTACGTCGACGTTTATACGTATCTTTTTCTTACTTGTTTATGTGTATAAAACGTGTACATACGAACGTATGAATATACACATTGTATGAATATATATGTATATATATATATATATGTATATATATATATATGTATATATGTATATATATATATACACATATATACATATATATACATACACACACACATATATATACACATACACATATATATGCATGTATGTATGTATATATACATCTATGTATGTGTCTACATATGTATGTATGTATGTATGTATGTATGTATGTATGTATGTATGTATGCATGTATGTATGTATGTATGTATGTATGTATGTATGTATGAATGTATGCATGCATGTATGTATGAATGTATGTATGTATGTATGTATGTATGTATGTATGTATGTATGTATGTATGTATGTATGTATGTATGTATGTATGTATGTATGTTTGTATGTATGTATGTATTTATGTATATACGTGTACGCGAGGAGCTTACGACTCCCCTGTCACTCGGCTCGTTTTCCTATTAATTCCGCGCGTCTCGCAAAGGAAGTGCGCCCCGTAGTCGGATATGTGGCGCCATGCATCGTCGGGAATGTTTCGCGTCTGAATCATCTCGGAGGTCGGTACTTTTAACGCGTTCTCCTCGTACGAACGCGAGAAAAAGGGTTCTTTAAAAATCCAACGTTTCAGGGCAGATCGCGGAATCTCCAACGCTTACGCTAAAAGGATTCGGATGATTTATAATAACGTTGGAAGAGTCATCATCGAGATTTTTATTCATTTCATTTTTCTATTCTCGTTTCAATGGGGATTCTTTGTTTGTTCGTGTTCATTTAGGGATTCACCGGTCTAAAACGGCCGATTCTATTTGTATCCCGACTGAGTGTATCTTTATAAATTCTGTGCGAGTTAGGTTAAAGTGACTCACGGTGTTTAACACTCGTCGCCTATTCGTAATCGATGGAGACACCCAAAGATTAAACTCAGCTGGGTATGGACCTCGTCAAACGTAATGGCCAAGCAATGTAGCTAAAACGATGTTGAGAGCAAGTAACACCTTCCTAGTTGTCGTTCCTTCAAACATCTGTAAAGTCTCTGTAACTGTCTCGTTGCTCTCTAAAGCTTTCCCACGAGACACACGGGTATCACCCGATAGAATTATTTCGCACGACGGATCAATTAAACTGCGAATGGTCGTCGCCCGAGTCGGTTTTCCAATTTCTTTGGAAAATCAAATCGAACGATCGTTCTTAACGATCGGTATCGAACCAGCGACGACAAAAAAAAAAGGGAAAGACCAGCAGTGTGTCTGGAATATTGAGATAAATGTATGAATAATAATCGAAGGTAACCTAACACAAATATAAACAGGATCGTCACAGATGTCGTCTTATCGTAAAATGGGTAGTCCGATAATTTTCTCATTCGATCGGCATCCCTCGATCCTCGTTAATCCGACACCAGCGCGCTTTACGTCAAACGAGTCCTCGAACGCATTCATTAGTGCGAACGTACGCGATATGACGCTTCAAGAGCGAAATCGGTTCGCTCGATTAACACGTATAGATATCCTTTATAAGGATGGCAAGAAGGAATAAAAAGTATTTCTAAAAAAAAAAAAAAAAAAAAAAAAAAGAAAGAAAGAATCAAAACAAAAAAAGAAAGGAACAAAAGTTATGAGTCGAAACGAAACATTACGAAGAAAAAATTTACACAAATTGAAAGCTATAAAAACGTTAGTGAGTTAAATGAATCTCGTTGTTGACCGGTCGAATGATTTTCTTCTTCTTCTTTTTTTTTCTTCTTCTTCTCAAAATTGCAACCAAAGTCGTAAATCAAGTCTGGTAGGAAATACCTGCCTTTTATCTGCCGAAAAGGGTTCCCCCATACTAAAAGCAATTATCGAGTGTGTCCCTACCTCGATTAACCAAGTAGCACCTTTAAAATTGATATTTATGACATAGCGTATATTATGAGGGATACTTCGAGTCGAGGAATTAAAAAAAAAAAAAAGAAAAGAAAAGAAAGAAAGAAAAAAATACAGAGAAAAGAAAATAAAATCCATAGAAAGATGATACGAAGGAAACGAGGGATAAGAAAAATATAATGAAAGATAAAAGGTACATAATATAGGAATGCGCGTCCGCGGAATTAGACATCCCCAATTAAACATCACAAGGCACATGTCCAAAATTAGATTCCATAGCAAACGTTCCATCGGATCCTGGTCGGCGTTGATTGGACGTTCACGTGGTTGTATGGATAGAGTGGACGTGCCGCGGCCTAAATAGGACGTACATCCCGGCAGCAAGCCGGTAGCAAAAGCGGGGACAGCAGCTGGCAGAATTTGAGCGGGCATACTCATCGTCCCACCTAAAATTACGCAACACCGCATTTAGCGAAATGATTCAACCTTTGGACACGAAGCCCTGGCTTAGAAGAAAGAGAGAGAGATAGAGAGAGAGAGAGAGAGAGAGAGAGAGAGAGAGAGAGATCATTGAATTCTCATTTGCCTCTCGTTTATCTCTCTTCACATTTCTTTATATCCGTCTCCTTTTTTTTTTTTCATTTTCATTCTTAATTTTCATTTTTCTTATTTTCTTTTTCCCCTTTTTTTGTTCTATTTATTTATTCTTTTTCCCTTTAATTCGAACGAAAAGATTACAAATTGTTCGTCTTACCGTTGTCTCGAGGTCGAATCAGTAATAGTAATAGCAGTGGTAGTAATGGTACTGGCAGGTCTTTTATAAGAGTGGTTCACGCGAGGACGTATATAGCCACAGAGAAGTCTCGCGTCGAGTAGGTACGCAAAGCTTTGGCCACTCTCGTGATCGCACGTGGGCACGACGAGTTCGAAGGGCGATAAAGCGTTGCGCTCGTTCTCTAAACTATCGAAGTCTCGAGAAAAGTAAAGGCTCGCGCGTTAGCAAAAGTCGCGTTCGCGGTCTATCTTAGTGAATCATCCCGAGGAACGTGAGAAATAAGACCTAACTTAGCCGCGGGCCGGTCGTTAGGACCTATTTCTATTTCTATTTCGAGCGGGCCAAGATGTCCATTCCGTCTGTTTGTGACCGCTAATAGAAAGCTTTACTCCCTTCCTTGCCACAATACTATACGTCTTTTTCTTTTATATACCTTTTCTTTTGTTTCTTCTTCTTATTCTTCTTCTTCTTCTTCTTCTTCTTCTTCTTCTTCTTCTTCTTTTCTCGTTCTCGTTTTCGTTTCCTCTTTCTTTTCTTCCTTTAAGAAATTCTTCGCTACATTATTTCGAACAAAAAGGCCGATTTAGTCGGCTCGTCCGTAAGACATCGGCTTTTATATTTTTACGATTTTTACAACTACAAGAATTTTTCTTCTTTTACCTGCACGTACAGACTTTGAATTACCTCGGTTTTCGAATACATAGTCACCAAACGATATTTAAGTATTATATTGTCCCTTACCTGCAATCTGTGTCATTTCAAAGGGCCTTTATTATTGAATAAACAGATTGTATAACAGTTGTGAGAGTGGTGTCCCATTAAAATTCCATTCTATTATCCTTCTTGACCCATTGTATGAGAATTCGAATGCAAAGGTCCTTCTAAGAAAGTTACAAATCTTTCTTGTTTCTTCCGATTGCCTTTTATTGTCTATGAACATTTAAAAATTTATTGCTTAACCGTTCGAGAATCTTTTTATTTTCCTTTTATACTTAATTATGTTTCGATGAAATATTGGTTAATAGAAAATCTTTATATTAATCCAAATCCCCTTTAAAGTTTTATATACTTGCTAATAAATATTATAATCGGATTAGATTACGTTTCGAAGAAGATATCAAATAGTTTAAAGCGTTCAACTATTACGCTCTCTTTTACGACTCGAATGCGGTAACTTTAATGGTAGCGATCGTTAGAAAATATTATCTAATAGTTTGCGAACCGTTATATTACCGACGATCATGAGAGCCAGTAGAGAATTTCTACCGTGAACGGCCCATCGCGACACGGACTATCGCACAAATATTCTAAGATCACGAAGAAAGTATAAATTTAATAAAATGTAAATAATTAAATGGCCGATTTACGTTACTGCTACCCTCGTAATATAATTTGAAACGAATAGCGCTGTATCTTGACTGTTATGATTTCTTTGAGGTCGATAAAAGATTTAACAAAAAAAAAAAAAAACAAAAAAAAGAGAGAGAGAGAGAGAGAGAGAGAGAAAGAAGAAATACAAGGAAATTGAAAAAGTTCGGGAAGAGATCGAACGTGGGAGAAATAAAAATTGAAAATATAATTAGAAATGGAAAGTTATGGCATATTGTATTTTTATGTCTTATTTTATTCTTTCTCTCTATCCCTTTCCTCTTGTTTTTTTCTTTTATTTTCAAAACGCCAATTAAACGTTAATTCATGGACGATGATAAATATTTCTTAAGCATTATGATTGTTAATATGGGAATAATAATTGAAACAATATAAGTTATAGTTATTATAAATTTCAAATTGTACAATTTCTTTCGTTATGAACGAAAACGAAAAAAGATCGGGTTATGGTTAAGGAAGGATTAAAGGTTATTTGTGATCAGTAAATCTGTTATTTTCTTTTGCTTATAATAACGCGAATCAATACGATACCACCGAAGGCGCATGCCTTCGGTGATCTCAAGCATTAGGATCTAATATTGTACGATATGCGGCGGATAATACGTTTAAAAGGATTTATAGGGTGTTTGCGTTTAGTCCACGGTTAAATACCACTTACACTATTTATGCTCGATACTTTATGGCGTCGTGTTAGAAAGGGACACGCGCCGTGCGACCTGGCGTCTAGCGATCGCCGGGGTATTTTGCACTGCCGCACTGGCTATTTTCGTTTGCAGGTTTGGCAAGCCCACATACTTGCAAAGTATTCTCGCAGTGCTATTAACCTCGTGGCTCGAGATCAAAGATCTCTTTATCGAATCGCTCTAACGCGTTCTTTTTTCCTTTTCTTTTTTTTTCTTTTTTTTTTTTTTTTTTTTTTAATTTCGACGTCGAGTTTTGATTACGATAAAAGATTTATCCGGACTGAGGGGAAGACGATATTAAAAACGTCTATGTTTACGCTTAGATACGGCGCGGATCTCACGAGCGTAAAAAAAAAGATCGATGGGATGTTCGACTTCGAGAAAAGACAAAAAAAAAAAAAAAGGAAAGAAAAGAAACGAAATGGTTGTACAAAGTCTCGTCGGGCACACCCGACACTAGAGAAATTATTTGCGTTGTCGATCGATTTTGTGCCGCACCTTGCTAGCCACCCATGGAAAAAAAATATTTCTTAGAAATCGAAACGCCAAAATGAAGAACGTACGCAAACTTCCGGTTTCCTGAATGATTTCCTTGAGTTCTGTTGTTAACACCGATCACGTACCACACGTTTCCGGCCATCGGAAGGGACGTTCGAACTTAGGTAGTTTCTAAGATACTCGACAAGGTTTCACGGACGCCTCGACGTTGTTTTAATCAGAAGTATTTAAGTATTTCTTCAATCGTTTTAAGTTTGACATATTTCCTCTAAATTGTACACATCGCTTTTCTAATAAAATTGATTATAACTATTATCATTGTCATCGTCGTCATCATCAGCATCATCATCATTGTCGTCGTCATTACATCGTCTAACTTTTCAGGTTACATTTAAAAAGGAAAAAAAAAAATTCTCACGAATCCGCATAAGTTCAAGTACTTTCAACGACCCATGCACTTACGTTCAAACGATAAGATGACACTTGCATATGCGAGATATGATTCACGACAAAGACGATCAATATTCATTTTATGCGAATCGTTTGACCGCGATGATTCAAGATGGTCGTGCCCACTTGTCTCGGAATAGGATGGGTCGATTACAAAGATCGTTCGCGGATACGCTCACGGATACGCTCACGTGAGAGAGCCGTTAGAAGCTCCGTGGTACGTGACGAAAGTTTAGAAAACGATTGCACGCTTTTTATTATTATACCGATGCTAATAGCAAGCACGATTGACTTTTCATCAAAAGTCGTTATTAACATTTGACGCACGGTCTCTTTCTTCTCGAGTGAAAGTTTAGAAGAGAAATGAGACGAAAGGGACGAACAAGAGTAGAAGGAGAGAAAAGAAACAAAACGACGAAAAGAAAAAAAAAAGAAGAAAACAATGAAAAACCAATCTCCTCAAAGAATTCTACGAGATTATTCGGAATGCACTTTCTTTAAAGAGACAAAAAAAAAAGAAAAGAAAAAAAAAAGAAAAACGAGGAACGTCCCGAAGATATATATATATATATATATCTTCAGAATAATTTATCAATTTTATACACATCGGATCGAATGAAGCAGTTTAGAAACGTTTCGTGGACGGAATCGGTAGGAGACCTTGACGTAAGATGGGGCCCGAAAAGTTACGCGAAAAGAAATTCTTTCGTTCGGGAGTACCGTTGCGAGCAACTTCGAATAAAGGCTGTGCTATGCGACACGAAAGACCTCCCTCTGTCAAAGCAAAAAACGCGGAAATGTATCAGCAGCGCGGTCGACGAACGAATTTCGATGCTGGTCTCTCCTGGAATCCGGTTGTCCTGTAAGACGAAATAAAATCGGACTGCTGTGACGACGACGAAGACGACGACGTAGATGACGACGATGACGACGATGACGATGACGACGACTCTCGTTACGACGAGATCTCCTTGGGAAACACTGCTTCGACTATATTTTTCTCTTTTCTCTTTCTATGGATGATCGTGAATACGAAATGGTAAGATTCGATCACGTTGCGATCGACGATGTGGGAATGGGTAGTGAGGGAGAGGAGTAGAAAGGAGGGAGGGGAGGGGGAGGGGAGGGGGGGGGCAGAAAGAAGCCACGGAATTCTGGTGTCGCGAGAAGAGGAAGGGGAAGGAGAAGCGAAGGTCGTCGCTCGACGGTGCATTCATTCATGCACATCGTCGGAACGTTCGAGCGATGCACCTGGTGCAGGTGGCACGATGCCACCTTGATACCAACTACGAACCCATATGTCTTTCCAGATCGAAGATGCATCGTACGAGTTTCGATCGATAAATCTATAATATTCGATGATATCGTTTAGGGAATAACTAATATCGATTTCATTTTTAAGGACGAATCAATGATATAGCAGAAATTTGTTCATTGTCATCAATGACAATAGGCTGATTTTAATATACTCTTCTCTCTTTTTCTTTCTTTTTTTTTTTTTTTTTTGTTTACCTAACTAATCCCTCTATATCTGTACCAGTGAAATTATTGATTGAATAAATGGTAGACAAGAAGGAGAGTAGGTTTTTTTCGTTTCTTTCTAGAAGTCTTCTCTCTCGGTGATATTTAATTTTAGTCATCGAGGAGTATCGTTTAATCGAAAAACGATAGCTATTGTGTATCATGTCGATGGCACATGTCGTTTTAGATAGCACAGCTCGCTTCTGCATTCGCATTACGGACATGCCGATGCCCTGCCTGACTCGAGTGTCTACGAGTTAATCCTCCCCTTCTCCCACTTATTCTTTCTCCTTTTTTTTTCTTTCTCTCTTTTTTTTTTTTTTTTTTTTTTTGGGAAGGATGCACGAGCCCAAAGGTTTCTCTTCGAGCCAGCGAGATGACAATGGCACGCTCAACGAGTAATCGAGAATATCGAAAGTTCGTCAAGTGTGAGCTAATCCTCGGGTATTCATTCACACTAACGATACATATATATATATATATATATATATATATATATATATATATATATATACACACACACACGCGTTGGTACATACATAAAATAGATCGGTGTTCGTTTCTCGAGGACACTTGTTCAAACACCAAAAGTGGAAAGTTTCAATCCTATCGATTCGACGTTATACCGTAGCTAAACAATAAATATCGTTTGGTAAAAAAGGAATTGATGATTTTTTTGTTTCTTTTCATTTTAAATACTTTGATCGCCAATAGGAAGAAAAATTTGACGGAACGCGAGATATTATTAGCGACTTCGTAGATCAACACACTGGTCTTACTCGAAGCGAAGTTGGATATTTACTGACAATAAAAGAGAACGAGCCTGAGAGTAAACAGTAGTTGATAGAAATAGAGGGAGGTAACAATATATAACGATCATGTGTAATTACGTCGATCTCTTTGTAACATTTATTTGTTTATGTATCTCTACCGGTATAATACGATTGCAAAGTACACACACACACACACACACACACACACACACACACACACACACACACACACACACACACACACACACACACACACACACACACACACACACACACACACGTACAGGGTGTATAAAATACGTTACATAAGATATCTCTATAAGATAACAAAGATAATAATGTTGCAACTTTTTCTATACAAATATTACCTTGTTATTACGAAAGTTATTTAATATAATTCCTCGAATAATAAACTTGTTCTTTGTTAACGATGAAATTGTAGAAAGATTAAAAAAGAAAGATCGGTGTTATCGAGTTTAATTTTTAAGGAAAGTGAATAGATCGTAGGTATAGGGATTACTCTTCTTCTCCCCCTCGTAATAACTCACCATTTTACGTGCGGTAATCGAAGTAATTACGAAGGAAGAGCAGCATCTTATCCTTCTTAAAGGCTGCACGGTAAGTTCGAGACGTAAGTTACTCAAAGTGACGTCTCTACCGAGAACATGAGTATGAGGCTTAGTAACCGATCAGGAAGGAAATCTTCTTGAAGGGAAAGGAGGGGAAAGAAAGAGAGAGAGAGAGAGAGAGAGAGAGAGAGAGAGAGAGAGAGAGAGAGAGAGAGAGAGAGAGAGAGAAAGAGATTCGAGTTTAGTCGCGCGAAGAACATAAGCGCCGATATAACTACGACACATTTCGAGATTCGATTTTTGTCTCGATCATCCTAGATAAAGAAGCGTTCGCGTAAACGCGAAGATTCAGGAATCTCTCTCTCTCTCTCTCTCTCTCTCTCTCTCTCTCTCTCTCTCTTTCTGTCCCATAATTAATCCTGTCGCGCTGGAAGCCTCGTTTGAACACGCTTCAGGAACATTCCCCTGTCTCCACGGGGTTTCTGTATGTATTCTCACTCAGGGCGAACTCCATTCACCGGAGCATATCGTCCTACCTTTTATAATGCAGTCCGCGTAATATGGTATGGCTTCGATAAAATTATATTTTAATAAGATACCTACACTTAGTAAAAAGTGTAATCTTCTTAGCGTCGCTCGTTCTTCGAAGAAAGGAAAAACGGCCAAGTTCGTTCTCCTAGGATTTATAAAGTGTTTGCTGATCGTTGATGTACAGATTAATCACGAGCTCAATGTTAAACGCGCGAATATCGCGCGCATCGTCCGGGCGCAAACTATGAAAAAGTTTGAATTCTCATATACCTGCCTACCTACCAACTTATCTATCCATCTACCTACCTACCTACCTACCTACCTACCTACCTACCTACCAACCTTCCTATCTTAGCTATATTATGCTTCCGCCAATTATTTTCTCGTCAAGGTCTCTCGCAGCGGGGTTAGAGGCTAGTCGACATAACTAAAGTACTCGGAAGATACTCGAACTTCCTTTTCTCTTCTATTCCTCTTTAGTTTAGAGGAGAAATTTCCTCTGGTCTAACGAAAAAGTTCAAGCGCCCTTACTTCGTACATAGAGAGCAATTTCGTTCGTCCCAATCAACTTAACCAACTACTTAACCGGCCATCTGCCGATCGAACCTTTCCAGCACGCGATGGAATTTATTGTCCGGTCCATTGAAAACGGAAAAAGCGAGAGAGAGAGAGAGAGAGAGAGAGAGAGAGAGAGAGAGAGAAGATAAGTTACTATAGGACGCTCCAATTTACAATAAAATATTTACCCAAGTATTTGATAAATGCGGCCAATCCGTGGTAACGTAAGCCACGCTGTTGTAATGATATTTTAACCGTGGATCGTACGTCGTAATCATTTATTTTATCGTTGGGATAGCCAACGAATTATCGAGTACGTACTTACGTACTTACATACCCTACCACTTTAGACTTTTCTATCCTTATCCTTGTCCTCGATCTTTTCGAGCGTTAATGCGATTATCAAACTTTCTGCCGACGAATAATAATAAACATAAACGTCCATACCCATATATCCTTTATTTCGTCGTTTCCGATAGTCACGTACGTACGTACGTATACGCCGCTCGAGTCGGTCGATTAACCCGAAACTTGAAACTTGATATAAAACGCTAATATAATCAACCCAATAATGATAGTAATGACGGCAACTACGACGACGAGAGTTACGATGCTGATAACGAGCGTAATTTGGCTAAGATCGATGTTCTCGCCGAGACGGCATGGAGGAACTCCGAGGCTCGCGTTAAGAAAATTCACTTTTAACGAGCGCCGATTTGATTTATCGCCACGACTCGAAAAGCAATTTTTTATTTAATGTTTTGCACCAACCCAATGACTCGACTCTAGCGATCTTATCCGTGACGCAGCGTAACTAATAGTCTCTAATTCTTACGCGTTCGGTACTTTCTTTTCTTTTCACATTATTCCATCGTCTTTTACTTCGGGGAAGTTGGAGGATAAAAGGATGTTCGAAAGAAAAAGGGCATCGAGCTTGGAAATGTGTTACGCGCGTGTGCCACGTCTACGAGAGAGAGAGAGAGAGAGAGAGAGAGAGAGAGAGAGAGAGAGAGAGAGAGAGAGAGAGAGAGAAAACGTAAAAGAGAGGGGGAAGGGGTGGTGGTTGATGCTTCTCTGCCCCGCTGGGATAATTAATATAACTTTCTTCCCTCCACGATGGTATACCTTATTTATCGCGAATGCTTTCGAACTCGGAGCTAGCGTGTAATACCAGGCAGTGAAATATAGGCGCCATAATACCGAGCATTTTATAATCGCGACCGGATGGCGAGGCTCTAACCTTTGAACGTAGCGTTGGCGAAAGACGATCGGTTGCTTATTAAATCGACTGGTAGATAGGTAGGTAGGTAGGTAGGTAGGTAGGTAGGTAAGTTAGGTAGGTAGGTACGAGGCCATTCGAAACTTTACGATAGATATTGTCAGTTTCATGGAAAATGCTATCGTATATCATGGGTTTTCATATTCGAACGAAATTGAGCTATGATATCGAAATCGATCTAATTACATTTCAACCACAACTCGATCGTAATACACGTTATCCGACGATAGTTCACCCTGTTTGCTTACAAAAGATAGATAGAATTTTCGTTTGAATTCTTCCCTTTTTTTTCCCCCTGTCCTGTCGACGCGACGGATTAAAAAAGAATCCATTGGAATGGAGAGACGAGTTAGGTAGGAGGAACTTTAGTGTGCACATGACACGTATGAAATTGAAGGTTCCATTTTTTTTCGTTTTCTTCTTTTTTTTTTTTTTTTTTTCTTTTCTTTTAAAGAGTAGAATAGGTCTACCACTCACCATTCTCGTCTCGATTCCGCTTTCAGGAATTCAATTTAGTTAGGTTGACATTTTTCACGAAAATGTTGTCGTCTTTATCGTTTTTCAATATGAAAGATCAATCGGATCGTCTCGAATGAAAAATTGTCTATACTTATAAAGGGTCGATTGTACGAGAAGGGGCCATAAGGTTTAATTAGTAATACAAAATATTAACGAGCGCGTTAACGTTAAAAATATTCTATCGGGTTATTGATGGATAACCGAAGAACGATTTTCTTCGTTTTCCTGGTTATCGAAGCAACGTCCAATAATATCGTATAACTCTTATCGATGGCAAACACGATGATCGATCTTCTCATTCATCAAGGCTCCGCGAACTGACCGTGGCAATAAATATACGGCCGGACGAAAGTAAATGATGGATCCGCATATCCGAGAGATTCTTTAGCTTATACTCTCTCTCTCTCTCTCTCTCTTCTTTTTCTCTTTTTATCTTCCTTTCTCACTCTATCCATCGGAGGAGCGCGAGAACCGCCGCGGAGATTCAAAAGCTACCGAAGAGATTTATCCCGTCGTATTATGCGTGGTAACCCGCGGGAATTGCCAGTCATCGGCGTTAATACCCGCTCTCGTGACCGCACTGCAAATTATTGCGCCCTCCTTCGATGTACTAAAATTATATCATCGCCGACGGAGGAAGCCAAGCCGACCGCCCGCAAGTTTCATGCGAGAAGGGCTTAATTAAATCGTGACGATGGCAACTTTCCATCTAATTCGTTATCTTCGCAGAGAAGGAGATAGAGATAGAAAGAGAGAGAGAGAGAGAGAGAGAGAGAGAGAGAGAGAGAGAGAGAGAATTATATCCGTGATCGGCGTTACTCTATATCCTTACAGAGTTTCTCCTAAAACGATCCTTCCGGATAGATAAAACGATTGTCGTACCTTTAGAAATTCAATGTCAATGGCCGCTATGATCGTATGATCGAGTTCGTATTGTCGACGATTAATTTCATAGTAGAGAAAGAGAAAGAACGAGAAAAGAGAGAGAGAGAGAGAGAGAGAGAGAGAGAGAAGAATAAAAAAAAGAAGAAAATAAAAGAAGAGAAAAGAGAAATAGAGGGGAACGACATCGAGCTCGATCGCGTGTCAGTAATGAATCCGATTCCGTTATGTCGAACGCAACGAAGATCGTTCTCCAGCTGTCGCGGGCAACGACAACGACACGAAATGACAACGAGAAGGAAGAAGTAGAGAGAGAGAGAGAGAGAGAGAGAGAGAGAGAGAGAGAGAGAGAAAAGGAAAGAAAGAAAGAAAGAAGAAAAGAAAAAGGAAAAGGAGGAGAAGAGAGCGTCCTTCGAGAGGCAACAATTCTTGATCCGACGAAAAATGTCCGCTTCCGTAAGGAAGGAAACGTCAGGTCGAAGACCTTATCAACGATTCCAATCGCATACCTTCCTACCGCACGCGTATATATATTCAACTTATGTATCTACCCCCCCCCCCCCACACACCCAACCTCCCCCCTTCACCACTCCACCGGTATTGAACACCCCCCAAGAAGTAAGTATTTTCTCAAAAATTCCGTTGCCCGTTCATCTAACATCTTTTCGATCTTCGATTAACTCATATTCGATTTAGTTAGGATGCTCTTTTTACGAGAGGTAAGGGGGTAGGTGAATCAGTACCGGTTGAAGGTAAGTAAGTACTGTTACGCGAAAGATTTTCAACGTGTTTACGAGAGAGGAAGTAACAAAAGAGAAAGAGAGAGAGAGAGAGAGAGAGAGAGAGAGAGAGAGAGAGAGAGTATAAAAGGCAAAATACGCGGCGGACGATCGATAGCATCGGGCATGCACGAGAAATCGTCTTTTATCTGAACAACGGCGAACATCACCATGGTAAACTTCCGCCTCGTGGCATCGTACCGTTTCCAGGTGGTCCATCGAGCCTTGGCGATAGTACGATACTCTAGGATGGTTCTCGTAGGAGAGCGAGACTATCGTGAAATTCGTATGTAATTCCAAGAAGCTCGGGCAGCTCTAACCTCTCCTTCTCTTCCTCCTCCTCCTCCTCCTCCTCATTCTCTTCTTCATTTTTTTCATCTTCCTCTTCTTCATCCTTTTCCTTCTTCTTCTTTTTCTTTTTTTTTTCTTTGCTTCTTCCTCTTTCTTAACATCTTCCATAGTATTTCTACTTCCGGTAGCGAATAAGAGTCCGATCGAGATGGTCGAGATTCTTAAACGGAACGGAACCGTTTTTCGACCCACGCAATTTCTTCTTCCTTATCCCGTAAAAGAGAATAAGGAAGGAACACATCGAATCGTTGAATAAACAGCAAAGCGTTTCATCCCCCTCTATAACGGTACGTTTACTTGCACGATCCCATGGCATTCCATGGTATGAGCTTCGAAGGAGATCCTCTTTCTTTTGTTTACTATAGATCGGATTGGAGAATTGAGTTTCAAATGCTGCTACTTCAGTGACCTTCCTCACGATGATTCAGCCCTTTTCTTTATATCTTATAAACATGAGTGAGATCGTTTGGATCGTTTTACGCACTCGTAAATTTTCATCACGCCGGGCCGATATACGGACGGATAAACAGATGTTAAAATATATATGTATATAAAATATAAAATAATGTATGCAGGGGTTTTTTTTTAACAACAATGGTACAATCGAGCACTGAGTGCTCGTGGAAAAAAAAAAATAAGTCGAAAATGTATAGCAAAGTTTTTGTTTGTGATGTTCCGTTTCCGAGAAAAACAACGTTTAAAATGTTATATATATATAACATATATATATATATATGAGTAACTATTTACTGTAAGTTTCAACTTAACGGATCTGTTTATATTCGCGTTTGAGTTTACAAACGTGTGCAATATTATTATCTGCTTCCCTTATTCCTAATATCATACTGTAACAATAGTTTTCTTCGATCCGTATAACAATAGAATTTGTCAAGATCCATCATATTGAAAATTACAGTAAGTACAAATTTATATTCGACTTATTCATACGGAATCACTCCGTGCTCAGTCGTACCAATACTTTTCTTGAACGCTCTGTACATATATATATATATATATATATATATATATATATATATATATATATATATATACATATTATTAACTTTACTCGCTTTAAGAGATACCTACTCTTTTATAGTTTATTTGTACATTTTAATTGATCGCATGAATTTAAAAGTCTATAAACGAATGTTAAGAGAAAGAGAAAAGAACAAAGAGAGTGATAAAGAGAGAGAGAGAGAGAGAGAGAGAGAGAGAGGAGGGGGGAAGTTGAAGAATAAATATTTAAGTAATTTCCTTTTCTTTCTTTCCTCGTTTCTTCCTTGATCACTCTCACGAAGGATTTTCAAATTGGAATGCAAAGCTCCTCCTTCATTAGAGCACTCGCTGCTTAAGTGTCCTCGTGTTATTGTGGTGGAATATAGATGCGCAACCGAGGCCAAGTTACGCTCTACCGTCTCGGTAGCATTTTGCTTCGAGTAATGGCAATTTCATCCTCGTTTGCGTTTGCCCGAGACACGTCGTTCGCCCTCCCTGACACCTAATCGCGACCATTACCATATTCATAGAATCTCATTATTATTCGCATATATCTCGCGTTGCGATGAGAGTACATACGTGCGACTACTTTCATCTCACCTTTTCTTGTCGATCAATAATTCCTCCCTCGATCGCATTAACAACGGACTTTTCGTTTCTCATCCTTTCCTGAAGGTTAACCGAAGACTATCTCCAACGTTCTTTGTAACAAATTGCAATGTCATAGATCAGAATTCTTAGATAATGTCGCAGAGTTCAAGATCTTATCAAACATTATTTCGTATTATTTTATCTTTTAAATCGCCAACATTCGATATTTGTCATGACACAAATTAATGATCGTAAAATTCTTCCACTCTTTATTAAGCCCATAGAATATTTTCATGTCTTGATCTCTCTCTTTCTCTCTCTCTCTCTCTCTCTCTCTCTCTCTACCTCTATCTCCCCGAGGGTATAATTTATTATTATTAAATGAATACACGAGAATAATATTTCTAAGCAACCCAACACGAATGGTAACATAAAGAAAGGGACGAGTTTCTCGAGAATATGTCTCTCTCTTTCTCTCTCTCTCTACCCCATCTTCTCGGAGCACACATGATGGCTTCGTGGCGTTCGCTCGTAAATGAAAGTGAAAATAAATTGGCCGGACGGTTCCAGGCACAAAATGCAATTTGCTCCATTCATGAAGTTCGGGTATGCGCGAAGGATCGTGCGAGTTTCGGTCCTCAGTTTCCTCAAGTCGTAGTAGACACCTAAATTACTTTCCGTTCCTTTCTCCTTTCCCTTTTCGTTTCTTTCACCCCATCCCCACCCCGTCCCACCCAATATTAAACCCTCCCCACTCTGCTTCTCTTACCTTTCTCTTTTTCTTTCTTCTTTACCTTTCTCCAACTGTCCAACCCTTTGGAATGCGATCCTCGGTTATTTTCTTTTTTTTTTTTTTTTTTTTTTGTATATTCGCGAAAAATCACTGACTCCAACCAACGGGCACGCTCTTCCTTCCTGATACTCGACGCTTTTCTTTCTCTTTCTTTTTTTTTCTTTTTTTGTTGTTCTTTAATTTGTTCTTTTCTTTTTTTTGTTCGCTTTTTCTCCTCGGTCATAACTTTCGCAAATCGATGGACATAAAAACTCGCTAAGAGGGAATATTATAGAGTGAACGGGCTTTCCGCTTCCGGCTATCCCCGACGAAAATAAAAAAGAGTACCTAACGTGGCCTCGAAAAAGGGTTCTTTTGTAGGCCCACCTTCAGGCTGGTCTTTAAATTTTTATTCGGTATATATATTCCCAATCGCGAATAAATTAGTCCGATGGTATCCAAGTTATTATTATTATGTTATTACTTCGGCGCTCGACTTTACCCGATACCGGGTGCACGCACGCTTTTCTCGTCTATTAATTTATCGTTCGCGGAGTCCATTCTTAGCGTGCTGCGTTCCTTCCAACCCCTCTGGGGCTTGCGAGTACTATAAACAGACTTTTAACTGCGGCAATATACCTTAACAAATAATCTTTACCGTTCGTACATTCCTTTTTGAGCATTTTGTGCGAGAGTTCGAAGTAAAAAGAATAAAAAAAAAATAAAAATAAAAAAGAATAGAACGGTAAGGCTCGTTTTACGATAAACGTCGGATGAAAGAAAGAAAATGAAATACATCGAAAGTCAAGCTTAGAAAATTGTTTTAACGTTAGTCTCGAAACTTAGTCTCACGATCCTGAATCAAATTGACATGATCTCCGATCGAGACAGAGAGAGAGAGAGAGAGAGAGAGAGAGAAGAGAGAAAGACCACGTTTCACTTTCGAATCTTCTCTCGTCCGTCATCGTTGTATATTGTAAAAGCTTACCTTCCGGATGGAGGACACGTGGCCTCGCGTGGGAGATGGCCACGTGCCGAAGAAAAGTCCTCCTTTCCCGGAGGAGTTGGGAACCGCATTCCAGGTTGCGTCTGGCGCCAAAAGCGGTTCTCAAACGAGTCGTCCCGTTTATCTCTCTTTCTCTCTATCTCTCTCTCTCTCTCCATCTCTATCTCTCTCTCTCTCTCTCTCTCTCTCTGTTTCTCTCTCTCTCTCTCTTTCTTTCCCTGTTCTCTCTTTCTATCGCGACTCGTAATGTATTATGCTAATCTCTCGGCTCGCTGTTTGCCGTCGTTTCTCGATGGTGCCAGGACGACGAACTCTCTCTATCTCTTTCTCTTAAGCAAGAAGAAGAAAATGAGGAACAGGAGGAGCTGGAGGAGAAGGAGGTGGAGGTGGAGGAGGAGGTGGAGGAGGAGATGGAGGAGGAGGAGGAGGAGGAGGAGGAAGAAGAGAAGACGAACAAGCGAGGGACTCTTCCAGCTCTCTTCTTCGCTGTCGTTGCCTGCTATCCTTCCTTCCTTACTTCGTAGCTGTTCGCTTGCGGAAGAACGGATACCGCGAGACGGGACCGCGTTCGTTACCGTGCCCGGCTTCCGTGCCGCTTCTAAGTAAAAGGCAGTCGAGACGACCGAGACAAACCCGTGAGTCGAGCTTGTCGGACGAGTTTCAAGCTTTGATGCGAAACTCTTTCTTTGGGACTCTTTCGAGAACGATCGACTATAGATCCATCTATATAATCCAATTTTAATTTTATCAATCAATCTATCAGACAATGGAGGTTACATTCTATAGAAGTTCTTAGGAAAAAAATTTCATACTTGGCGTGTGTATCACGTACTATGTCCAACAGATAATATTTTTGTCTCTCTCTCTCTCTCTCTCTCGTTTGACTTTTCGGTTCCCTTTTATAGAGATATTATATTACGAACGAAAATACGGTGGAATACGTCATTGATTTGCGTCGCATTAAATGTTTTAGTATTCTTTATTTATTCATTTAAAATGAAATATTTTAAATATAAGAAATTTGAATCTTCTTCTTTCTTGCTTTTCCTTTCCTTTTTTTTAATTTTTTGTTCAAATCCACGGATCTTCATTGAAATTATCTAGTTTTATAGTTATCTATTTTAAAGACTTGTGTTGTATTCTTCACATAGACGTCGTAATTCTTGATAATCCGTAAGGTATACGTTCTTTCAAGTACGAGAAGACGCGAAAGAAAGACCCAGAGGCTGATAGTAGGTAGCACAGAGATCATTGCGTGGGGAAAAGCCGTTGAGTCGGAGCGCATCTTTTGCATCTCGAGAAATCAAATAAACCCCCGTTTCGGTGTGAAATAATGCGCTGCACGGCGACGGTTCAAGGGCGGTAATTTGCGCCGAGACGACGCCATAAATTTCCGTGCATTATGCGGCACGCTCGTCGTTATGCGCGCTAGTTCCGTCGTTCCTATGCATTGGCGGCCACACGTAAACCACTTTAAGCGGCAACATATACGTTCAAATTTATCCCTGAAACTTAACGAAGCCAGTACAAAGATATTCGTTAAATTCAATACGAACGAACATTGGAAAATATTTGTCGGACAATTTACGTTAACGTAATAATCAGAAAAATTTGATCGTTCGAATCCATCGTCCTTTTTCGTAAGTAACAAATTCGAACGGAGTATGAGACGACGCCAATGTGTACCTTTCGGCCGGTTCGTTCTCGCTCGTCCGCGACTCTCCACCGCCTTTATCCTCCTTTCGCTCTTCTCCTTTCTCCAGCTTAGAGACAACGAGCCCGGCGCGCGAGAGCGCGCACGCGCATACGAGAGGTCCAGTTTATGATAATGTAAATGTGCTCTCGCGCGAGTCTCGCGTCCGGTGAAACGGACTGCGTTGGGAATAGAGATCGATGAGAGAGCATCACTTTCCTGCTTACTTACCAGTTTCTCTTTCTCTACCTCGCTCTCTTACAAACACACCCGCGACTGAACGCGTACGCACGCGCGCGTGAGCGAGCGACCATCGTACACACGCGCACAGAGGACGGACATATCCTACGAGGCATAAAAAAAGGCGGGCGAGGAGCGTATACTAACGTCTCTTTGTCTCTCGTACCGCTGCCCTACGACCAGAGTGCATCGAGCTCGTCATTTTTCATTTCGCTTAATGCGACCGGACAGACGTGTCCGGCTCGCCCTTTCGCGATCTTTTATTTTAAAATGGGTCTTGCTTAATGCCGGGCGGGAGGGGAAAGAAAGAAAAAAAAATGAGAAATGCGTTAAAAAACGATGCCTCGAGTATTTTCCTCGTTGAAAACCTCGTCCTTTACGATCCGTGATGCGAACGGGGAGGAGTGTTAGTCCGTGATCGGTGTAACGATCAAGAATCCAAGGTACGTTCTCATTTGCTATTTCTTCCGTAAATGGGCGAGATCACTCACCGAAAACTTTCCACGAATCTCCTCGATCGTCGAAGGTTCCGAACGTATGTACGTACGTACGTACGTTTCTTTCTTACAAACCGAAAGTGGAGAATCTTCTTTCGTTGTTCACCCGGACCTTGCTCCGTTTTGGTGTCCAAGGTATCGGAGTTACGGACGACGATTACACGCGGCCTTTTTTACATTTATACCCGCGAACGCTAGGAAAAACTTTACGACACGAAAGTCCGTGCTCGTTCGCGCATTAAACGACGAACTCGAGAGAGCCTGATTTTTCAAGGTGGCCTTACACGATACAAACCGCACGTACTTACTTACTTATTTACTTATTTACTTACTACTTATTTACTTACTTACTTACTTACTTACTTACTTACCTACCTACCTACCTACCTACCTACCTACCTACCTACCTACCTACCCGCCACGACGTTTTCACGTTCATATAAGATATATAACTACCTACGTTGGAATTTTATTATCCCGTCGATGTTCGCCGAGTAATTCCTTTCTTTTCGGAATCGTCTACAGTAGAAGGAGAGGGAGATGTCGGTAAAAAGGAGTAATGGTTATATATGTATATATAAGTAAGTAAGCGCGAGGTTAACCGAGACGTGAGAAAGCCGCGATGAATCGATTTCAGTTTCAGCAACGACGACTCTCAACGTCAGATATCAACCCGGACGCGTGCGTTCTATGAGCCGGACAAAGTAAATAAGTTAAATAAGTATGCGAGTAAGTAAATAAGTAAGTAAGTAAGTAAGTAAATACGTAGGTGCGTACGTATGGCACGCCATCTCTGCATCGTTACTACCCCCTCAGATTCCAAGATACGAATCCGGTTTATGAGCCTCGGATAGAATCCGAGTCCTGCCCGCCCATGGTTAAAAATAGAAATGCCTCTCCCAATGTGGGATTGAGTTGTCAGACGGCTGCCCCCTTGAACTACAATGTGCTCCCCCTCCCCACGGTTTCGACTGAATTGTAGCCGGAACGAAACGAGAGAAGGAAAGAGTCGAAAGATTACGATGAGACATCGGATAACGAATTAGGTGCGACCTTGTCGTATATTAAAAAGTCGCACGTGTCATTCTTTAAGCATGCATTTAAGTATCCAAATACACATGCGCGCGGTTCCGTGTGGGTGCGAGCGTTTCTAAAACGTTACGAAAACTCTATAAAATGGAGAAGCTATATGTCTAATGCGATCATTAATAGAAGAGCTCGTAGAGAAGGATTCTCTTCTTTCAAGTCAGTAATAAATCAAAAGGTTTGACTTTTAAGCGCTTTCGAAAGGTTTGAAAAAGATTGAAAAAAAAAAAAAACAAAAAATAACCGAGTCACATCGAAAAGGTCGAAAAATCGTCGTCTCGTTACGTTGGCCGTACTATGTAAGTTATCGTTTTTATTACTCTTTTCTTTCCCTTTTTTCTTTTCTTCTTCCTTTCCTTTTTTATTCTTTCTCTTTGGTCCCGTTCTACAATTAGATATTCAGACGAGGTCGCTCATAAATGTTGGTAAGCACCGCTAGACGGTGGACTACCGCGAATCGAGAGCTCTCGCTCTCGCCACTCGTAACGCGACGTAATTCCATTTGACGATGCTCGCGCGAGACTGGTTTCTTACAAAAGGGGTCCACCGTTGCTATAATATTACATATTTCAAAGGCATTTCATTGTCCGGAGAAAGGAGACCGTTAGAGATTGCGCCGAAACTGTTAGATAACGGAGTTTAAAACGGACGGTGAGATTCTAAGACGAGAGAGTTACTCTTTTAACTTCTAAGATTCTCGAAGGCTCGTTAAGCCAAGAAACTAACCTCGATCCTCCTCCTTTTCGTCGTCGTCGTCGTCGTTGTTACTGTATTCGTCGTCTTCGTGGTCAGCAACTCGTTGAACGACTCTACGCTCTCCGAAGTTATTCCGATAAATAAAACATGCTCACGATCGTGAGCCTTCGTACGATCGACGAGCCTGTGGATCCTTTGTCATCGATCGGGGCCACCCAAAAGCGACAGAAAATCCTCCGTTATCGCGAAATTTCAAGGCAAATAGTAAAAAGAAACGAAAAGATAGAGAAAGAGAGAAAAGGAAAGAGAGAGAGAGAGAGAGAGAGAGAGAGAGAGAGATGAGTAGATATTTATTTTCTTTAAAAAAAAAATAACTTGTCAGAACGCTTTGATCTCCAACGGAGTAAAAAACCTGGCGTATCGCGCCGGCGACAAGAAGAAACCATTCCGATCGAGCTTGTAAAACTCGTACGAGGGGCGACAACGTTAAGAAAAGGAAAAGAAAGGAGACAGAAGAGTGAGAGAGAGACAGAAGTGTGAGAGAGAGAGAGAGAGAGAGAGAGAGCAAGATGGCCGATGCTGAAGGTCTCTCGTTCGGAGTTCGTAAGTCTCGTCGCGATAAAGGCCCTCCCCGAGTTTCGACGACAAGGAAAAAGGACGAAGGATCGGTCGGTCGCGCGTGCTCGCCTCTTCGCAGTTCCCCTCCTTCTCCTCCTCTTCCTTCTTCATCTCCTCCTCCTCCTCCACCTCCTTCTCCTCCACCTCCTCCACCTCCTTCTCCTCCACCTCCTTCTCCTCCTCCTCTTTATTCGTACAGGCATCCCTATCGTAAGCAAGGACTCGGGCGCGTAGCTACGGGTAATGAAGATTCCATCGAGTTCTAAGTACCTGCAGAGAGCTTACTTTACACGTCCCCGTAGCCCGTTAAAAATAATCTCGTTGCGGTGCGGCGGTGGCACAACGACTCCGAATACAATTCCGTACCAAGGATATCCAGGACGAGAGAAGAAAGAAAAGAAACAAAAAGAAAGAAAGAGGGAGACAGAGACAGAGAGAGAGAGAGAGGTAACCATGACCCTCGAGATATTTTCCAACGTGCGCGGGTGTACCTACGTATTTACGGGTTACGAGGAGAGTGAGAGAGGACCAAGGTGACTCTCGAGAGACTCCTATCCTTCTCTCTCTCTCTCTCTCTCTCTCTCTTTCTCTTTGTCTCTTTCGCTCTCTCTTTCTTTCTCTTTCTTCGACCGATGACGTTTCTCTCCCATATCTCTTTTCGTGCAAGCGATCCGATCTCGCAAGGACGTACCGGATACTTTGTTATCCCCCTTCGTAGAGATATCTTCTACGATCTCTCTCGGCATACCCCGATCCGTTAAGTTATTACGCTAACGAGGCGCTTTTCAAATCGCCTTCGAAGGAATTTCTCTCTCTCTCTCTCTCTCTCTCTCTCTCTATCTATCTATCTATCTATCTTTCTATTTCTCTTTCTGTATTTCTCGTTTCATCGCTAAGCCCTTTCGATTCCACTTCTATGAACGACCTTCCCTCGGGTAGATATAGGTATAATATATCTATAATACACCTACTCACTCGTATATGTGTATATGCTATTCAAATGAATAAGCGGAGGGAAAAAAATAAATAAATAAATAAATAAATAAAAAGGAAAAAATATTACAATATAAATTATTGGTTCGAGCGAGTAGATAGAAACGCTCGATTTATCACCATACTCTCGAGGAGTTCAGAAAATTTTCCATGTGAAAGGTCGAAAGGGAAAGCACCGAAAGAGAGAGAGAGAGAGAGAGAGAGAGAGAGAGAGAGAGAGAGAGAGAGAGAGAGAGAGAGAGAGAGAGAGAGAGAGAGCAAGAGAGAAAGAAAGAAAGAATGAAAGAGAGAGAGAGAGAGAGAGAAGAGGATCGAACTTGGCCGTTGTGTTCTTCGATCGACCATTATCTTCCTCTCACTTCTTCGAGTCATCTCGTGGCACTGACAAAAATAACGGGCGACCGAGTGGTTTTCACTTCTCTTCGGGCCAAGGAGGTACATACAACAATAACAACAGCGCCGACGAGGACAACGACGACGACGACGACGACGACGACGACGACGACGACGACGACGACGACGACGACGAGCGGTCGCACACTCTGCTTTCTCCCGTAGGCTGAAAGTCCCGATATCTCGATGGGCAGAAGAGAAAGAAAGAAAAAAAAAAAAAATATGGTAGATACATATAGCTCGAGCAGAAGGAAGTTGAACGAAGATTAATACCGGCCACTCGACTGAAGATTTCTAGCAACCCTGTCTAGAGAGGACGAAGCTCGTGAGAAACGCGCGAATACTAACGTCGTGTTTTCTCGCTCATCTCACTCGCACGCTTACACTCTCTCAAACGATATCTTTCTCTCTCTCTCTCTCTCTCTTTACTCTATCTCTACCTTTCATGACGTTCAACTCTCAAGCGGATGACAACGACGATGACGAGTTTCACGTCGAGCATCCTACGAAAAGCCCACAGGGTGGATTCGAACAAGCTTCTTGGATAAAACGGAGCCACATTCCACCTTTCAGAAAATTTTCTAGAACGAGCCTGCCGGCAATTTCCGTGTTAAAATCGCTTCCTCTTGGATGCGACGAACATCGGCCATTTTGCGTTGGTACATCAGGAGAGTCCTTTAACAAAGGAAACCAAAGAGTATTTTCTCTCTCTCTCTCTCCTCTCTCTTCTCTCTCTCTCTCTCTCTCTCTCTCTCTCTCTCTCTCGTTATAGCTCATTCAAAATTCAACGCAGATGCTCGTTTTGGATAGCTTAAAACCCACAATAGCTCAATGGTAGAGGGAGTTATATTTTCCGTTGTGGGAAGATTTCGTTTCTCTATCTTTTTTTCCTCTTTCCTTTTCTTTTCTTTCCTTCTCTTCTTCTTACTTTTTTTTCCCCTTTCTTACTCTTTCCTTTTCTTTTTTTTTTTTTTTTTTCGTAGGAGACTTTATGACGACCAGGTAAAGAATTCCGGGTCGTTGTCCGTGCGACATTCACGCGTTCGTCCGCGATTGTCATGCACGAAACATTAGTAAGCCGTCGTACGTGTTTGAGACGTGGTTCCCAGAAGTACGCGTTTCATTAAACGCCGAGAAACGTCCCGAGTAATACATACCTTTTACGTGACGGGCTACTTAAACTCCGATACCTTCCGTCGAATATTTCCTCGAAAGGTTGACTGGCTTTTCGTGCCATAGTTCTACGAACGAGAACGATCTCTACCACGAATAAGATATATACAGAGTGTCCCACCTTAAAGGTAACCATTTATAAAATCGACCACGTTAATGGGATTAGTATTATATACATTATATGTATCGAAAATATTTTCTCACCCAACACCGAGCGATATCGAACGACGTTATACCCTTTCCCTTTTTTTAATCATTTTCTTTTTTTCTTTCTTTTTTCTTTTTTTTTTTATTTTCCTTCTTTTCTTACCACGCTCGTTTCTCCTTTCGAGAGTTCTCAAGGCCCGCTGAGACTTCGTTGCATATAAGCGTAAGCTGAGATAGGTATATCTCCCTCCCTCCCCCTCCACCCCCCTCTGACATATCGTACCCGACGTTACAATCGGACACGTGTAATTGCATGCCCTTGAAACGACCATTGACTTTTAAAATTAAAATTTGTAAATATCCATCTGTAGGTATGCAAAGAGAGATGGATAGAGAGAGAGAGAGAGAGAGAGAGAGAGAGAGAGAGAGAGAGAGATAAAAAAGGATATATCGATGACCCTGGAAATTCCGAAAAGAGAAAAAGAAAAAAATGATCTTGGAACAAAGATATTCTTCGCGGCATATCTGATACCATTCAAAATTGCATGCACAATATTTTTCGTATCCGAGGATGATATTTAAATGTTTAACTTTAGATCGTGACACTCTCTCTCTCTCTCTCTCTCTCTGTGTGTGTGTGTGTGTGTAATACTTTAGAAGGGGAAAGTCGGCTTCTTTGAAGAGCCAATTTCGTAAGTTTTTGACATGTATATACATAGATAGATACACAGACGCATAGAACTTTGCTCGCACAAATTTCACGTTCGAGAAAGATAAATTACGATAGCTAATGTAAGAGACACTCGAAAAGTCGCCATGATAATCGTGCGTGAAAAGTAAGACGGACGGAGAGTAAGAGAGCGAGAGAGCGAGAGAGAGAGACTAAAACTTTTTCTTGTGATTATATTACTTCTCTACGTCGAAGGAACGTTCTAATGGAGCTAATTTGACGTAAATGGCGTTCTCCCCGCGTATCTCAGCATAAATTCAGCTGTACAGGCCATGTAAAGCGTGCAACGCGTAATCGAGGCCCCTGCACGAATTAGCGACCGATCGATTTATTTTCTAGGTTCGTATCGTTAACCGGGGCGATTCGATCGCTCGCTCTTGCTCGCTAGAAATTAATGAAAATAAATAGGCGTATTAACTCGTCTAGAATAAGCCTCGCTTGATAATATTTCGCAATGTGTGTGTGTGTGTGTGTGGTGTGTGTACGTACTGCCGCTTCTGTTCTTAATACAATGCACCGAAAGGAATTGATTATGTTCGGTCTCTATTAAAAGCACGGATTTTAAATTCTTCACGGCGTTGATGTAAATTACGCCTTGATGATAGATATACTTACGTGCACTTTCGTTCGTTCACCGTTCGCGAGAGAATGGCCGATAATCCTTTCTTCGGTATGATAGTAACATCGAATCATATATGTATAGCTCGTACGTAATTATCGACGTACGAGGAAATACTTTCCATTTTCTTTTTCACGGCTACTCTTCAACGCCATTATTTATACATTATTTGAATCTTACGCTTGCCCCGCGAAAATGCATATTTTCTCTCGTTACTTGTTGATATCTTCGTAGATTTCTTTTTTACACATAGATATATAAACATAGTAATACCGAGGATAGTTTCGTCGTACGATACGTGATATAGTTCAACGTTCAAAAAATAATTGTACTTATAATGATAAGCTATCGTTTACAACCATTGACACGATCCTCGACTTAACGGTTATATACGCTCGTAACATAGCAAGGAAACGATAATTTACGACATTATGAGATACTATGCGAATCTATTAAAACACGTATGATCTATCATTATTCGAATTCTTTGATTTTCCAAAATCGTACGATCACATATTACGCGTTTATATCGATATCCATTGATATTCAATTTGATCTTAATATGTTTATACATTATGTACCCATAAAGAACCATCCAATACAAATTCATATTTCTATATAATATTTTTGGATGGGACATCGTGACATTGTTGATTCCTTAAATTACATTGTTACATTTATTTTCCTTATCTTAACATATATATATATATACACACACATATTTTACAAGGATACCTAAAGGGCTAAAAAAGACCTTATTCGATAAACAACATCGTTGTTCGTATGCAAAAACGATCCTACATTTATCCGGATTTATCGATAGCCTAGTGGGACGCATTATACCGTCTGCCGTAATAACGGTCGATGGTATACCTAATCCGGTACTCTCGGCTACGCGTAAACCGCAAGTAACGAAGTATCAATTTCAATTTTCCTTCGGTACCCTCGTCGTCGTCGTCGTCGTCGTCGTTGTAATCGAATAAAAAGATAAAGAGAGCAAGACTTATTCTGTATCCTAAGATACGAACGATCCTCTTTCGATATTAATTTTTGCCTCTCTCTCTCTCTCTCTCTCTCTCTATCTATCTATCTTAAACATAATTAATATTCTCGTAGCTTCGGATAGGAGAAAGAAAAAGAAAAAAAAAGAAAAAAAACACGAAAAAAGAAATAAAAGAGAAAGAGATAAACTATTGCGGATAAAACGTGAGCACAAAGATTACTTGCGATTTAAAGAATATTTCAAGGAAACGAAATAAATTTAATCGCGTATATTTCTAACGAAGATCTCGTTCGGTTAACTTCTTGGCAAAAACTCAGTCAATTCAGGAATAAACGCGCGTCAAACTCAATGCATTACCTATAAGCAGTTATATCGCGGTAGTTCCTGTAAATATGCGCGCGCAAGTACACTCACGTGTGCGCGCAAGTACACACACGCGCATGCGCGCAAGTATACACACGCGCACGCGCGCACATACACACATACATCGTAAATACATATAAAACGCGTAGTTACATTGGAACGTCGAAAGAGTTAAGAGAGGAATGATGTAAAACCCTCGGGCACACGTGCGTTCCAATCGTACATCATTCAACAATCGAGCCATGGCCGTTAAACTCGTACGCGACTTTCCGATTGGCGATCCTTGCGCGGACTACTTCGTTCTATATCGACGTTTCGACGTATTCCCTATAGGTATTTGTAATGGCGTATCGTAAGAGGAATTCTATCATATTCAATGGTATTTACAATTGATACGATTTCAATACGATTTCGAAATTCTTAAAGAAATGTTAATCCTCGTACGTACTGGACAAATTTTTATCCATCATCGTGACCGCGTTCGTACGTTGACGTTTTACATTCTTTGTTTTACGTTGGACGTTAGATTCGTTACACGAAAGGAGTTTGTAAAAGGGACAGTTGCGTCGGATAGGCGGGTCGGCATTGTAACGACCTAATAGGAAAACATGCGGAACGACTAGCTGTTCTTCTACGTATCGATCGCCAAACGTAGCTAGTAGAAGGGAAGGAACATTGTGTGTGTGTGTGTGTGTGTGTATGATAGAGAGAGACAGAGAGAGAGAGAAAGACAGAGAGAGAGAGAGTGACAGAGAGGGAGAGAGGGAGAGAGAGAGAGAGAGAGAGAGAGAGAGAGAGACAGAAAGGGAGACAGAGAGAGAAAGAGACAGAGAGAGAGAGAGAGAGAGAGAAAGAGAGAGAAGGAGACGAAATAATATCGTTGTACGCGTTGTTATCCATCGTAAATCGAACAGCTGCTCGTATATGTATCACGAATCAAAATGATTCCTGATAAAGTGACCTATTAACATCTGCCACTTGGATTGTATGTAAATTGACTGACATTAATCCAGCATGCGACCCTATTATTGCCAGCCGCTTATTTTCAGGCGTTGCAGAGATCAAATGTCCCATTTCTTTTTCGTTCGTTATATTATATTTGTCTTGGGATAACTAATGATGTCATCGTTTCATGAAAATACTTATATGTCGACGTTATATTTTGTAAACAGGAATAGCGATTTTTTGAGAACCTGGGAGATAAAGTTATATTTCGTTCGTTATATATGGGAGATGGAAACGCGACTATAACGATGATGTGGTAAGCTTCTTTTTTTATTGCGGAACTTAGGACGGAAAATACCGAGAGTGAATAGGAAAGAAAGAGAGAGAGAGAGAGAGAGAGAGAGAGAGAGAGAGAGAGAAGGATAGAAGAAAAATACTTGGAGAAACGTGACGGCAACGAGAGGAAGAAGAAGAAAAAATAAAAGGAAAAAACGTGACCGCGCGAACGTGTATACGCGAGGGATCGAACAAATCGGAGCAATGAGGAGTACCAGATAAAGAAATATTTTTAATCGCAGGCCGATCGAAGTCCCGCAGTCTCGTAGTCGATGTAAACAATCCGTTTCCTCGTATCGATAACGCTTTTTTAATTTGCTTTTTTCTTTTCGTCTAGGTAATGGATTTTCGCGAAAGATCTTAACATTCTATATATATATATATATATATATATATATATATATATATATATATATATATATATATCGTTTCTATCTTGCGTTAATCATCGGGCTCGTAATAAGGGGGTTCTTTAAATACCGTGGATCACGTACATTCAATTAGTTATAATGATAAGGGCCGTTAACTAATTATTCTTTCGATGTTGGCATCATTAACCGACCAAAATGATTACCGCGATGATAGGAGAGATGGCGAGCGTGAGCGCGCGTTAAAATCTATTTACCAAATACCTTTAAAGAACCGACGGTTCGTCTAATTAATTGTAAGATAATGTTGCTATGCATGAGAAATGTAAAATGGTAAAGTTAAAGGAAACGAAACTTTTCGTTCCGCTTTAGTAGATAGTTACTACCTGTAGTATCTCTAATAAATATATATCGTAGGTAAGTAATCAAGTATACTTACATATCCGTTCATTCGATAAATATATATATATATATATATATATATATATATATATATATATATATATATATATATATATATATATATATCGCGTTGACGACGTACAACGTACGACGTAAATAAGTATGTATACTTATTTACTCGGTATGGTAACTACTACCTACCAATTTCTAAGATTTACTTCCATCGATTGTCGTAATCTTCGAGTCGCGTGGCACGTCCTTTATATCCTATAAATGCGAATACACTGAATCCTGTACGATGGAAATAAATATTTTAACGTTAAAGAAAATCGATTTAGGGAAATCGTTCGAATCGGTAGAAATCAATTGATCGATAATCACGAGCACTCGACGAAATTATTTCCATTCGCGTTAATACCCAAGAGAATTTTCTCTCTCTCTCTCTCTCTCTCTCTCTCTCTTTTTCTCGTTTAAGAATTCGACGAGTTGGATCGCGAGTTAGATCTCTCTCGACGTATGGAAATTGCCGAGGATCGTTAAGTCGTTCTTCCGCGTCAAAGCGTTCCCCATCGCGAAAGGAGGAGTCTCGACACAATGTCAAGACGTTCCTCTCGTGGAGAAACCAAGCGCGTTTCTCTCTCTCTCTCTCTCTTTCTTTTTCTCTCTCAACGATGAGGTAACTACGTTCGCCAATTAACTCACCAGTAAGAAGGAGAAAGAGAAAGAGAGAGAGAGAGAGAGAGAGAGAGAGCCTCGAACTGGTAACCCCGGTTCCAGAAAATCCTTGCAGAACCAGATACGTGTACACACGCGAACGAGAACGAGAGAGCGAGAGAGAGAGAGAGAGAGAGAGAGAGGGAGAGAGAGAGAGAGAGAGAGAAAGAGATAGATAGATCGTGCGCGCTTCGCGTTGCTGTAATAGCGTATCGAGCAATCTCCGTGGAATCTTCCTGTTCACTGCCCATCGAGAAAGCACGAGCTTGCCGTCGGCGAATAGCTTCGTCGCGGATCGCGCCGTTGTAACGAAAGCATCCTGTGTGCGCTACCCAACGGATCGATCTATTCCATATTTCTCTTCGTGGAAAGAGTTTAGTCGATTCGGCATAGATCTGAAATATTTCTCTTTTTTTTTTTTTTTTTTCATTACCGAGAGAGCGTACGATGATTTTTTTTTTTTTTATTGATTAAAGAAAAGAAGAAAAGAAATAAAAGAATTAAAAAAAAAAAAAAAAAAAAAAACGAAGAATATATATCGCGTACAGATTTGGATAATAAATTGTTAAAATCGAGAGCTTTGGAAAAGAGAAAAAAAAAAATAACCGCGAGTGATCTCGTCTAAGATTTGACCGTATCTGTATATCATTAAAAAGTGGGAATAAAATTTATTTGATTGAAGAAATGTTTTTGTAAAGACGAAAAAAAACAAAAAGGAAAGAATAAACCGATTATCGCGTTGTACCTGATAATAAGAACGTTGGAAGAAACATCTTAGGTATAAGTTCTCTCTCGAAGTCGTGGGATTCGCAGGAGGATTCCCAGAGGGACACATTTGTCCTGGCACTTATGTCGTATAGGATTAATCGTTGTCTTCCTTCGTACGGATTGCCGCTACTACTCTTGTAATACGTAGCTATGTAACACTTACGTACGTACATGTATGTATCTGACTCTCTACAGTCTTTGAAGAGTAGTAGTTCTAGCAACGTTTTATAGGGTAGGCAGATGGTCGTCAGAAAACATCGCGTAGAAATTGTAAATGTCACGTTGTAAGGAGAAAACGAGGATACGGTCTTTATTTTTAACGGAAACTCGCCGAGAAAATTTCCTTTTCGCTCGTTCGTAAAATTACGCCCGAATAGAGACAATTAAAGTTTTATTTTACTACGGATAATGGACTGGCGCATTAATAATACGTAGAATAATACTTATTTTCTACCGGGAACATCCTACAAAGACGTTGCTAAGAACCCTATCGGATCTATACCTTTCGTTGGATCGAGGAACGTGGCCTATGTCGCTTCGTTCGCAAGCAAAAACTTGCGTGGTTCGAACGAAGATGGATGGGTGAAAGCCGTGCGATGCCGATGCTGACCGTTTACTAGTTCTTTCGATGAACTCTTTCCGTTCGAGAACGCAGTAAGAACGATGCCTTAGCGAGTCGTTCACGCATCTCGATCGAATTAAGACATAACTCAACTACTTGCCTTCTTATTCTTCGTCCTACTCGAACGATTCAACGATGTTAAGCATGTTCTCTCTGATATGTGTTTGTGTGTGTGTATGTATATATATGTATATATATATATATATATATATATATATATATATATATATGTATATGTATATATTTAACATGTTGAATATCCTAAGAGTTCACCAATAATCGATATTCAAATTTTGCAGACATTATTTAACAATTGATTTCTATTATGACTCAAGTTTAATTCGACTCGACGGATTCTTAGATTTCACGATTAAAGTTATACAAATAAGAAATGTTATATTTTTTTTTTTTTCGGAGTTTATCTTGACTTCGATCGACGTAATCGTATAAAGTAACGTTCGAATGAAATTCTACACATTTTAATGTATCCATACCAGTTATGACGGGTTTTAATAAAAAAAAAATATATATATATATATATATATAATGTAAATAGGTCTAGTATTA
>OU426851.1:6648091-6650591 GCA_911387685.1 Dolichovespula media | reverse complement strand
CATACATCGCAAAATGATCGCTTCATATACTTATTTATCATGCGTTTACCGAATTTATTTCGTTGTAATAGGTTAAAGTACTTATTCCAATAGACATACAATATTATATATTTTATTTTTTATTGTTTTATACATATTAAATTTTAATCAAAATTAAACACACAGTTCTGGGGTCTGAAAAATATTTTCGGACACTCAACGGTTCATAATTATTTAATAATACATAAACTAAATTATAACAGTTTTTAAATATTTTTTTGATCGTCCCTTTTGTCTAATTATTTCTCTTAAATGTGTGGTCGTATCAGGAATTATTTTTTAAAAATAATTTTCCGATATGCGTCCCCTCCATTCATCCATTAAACGAACTTTCAAGTTTTCTTCTATTTTTATAGGCGTTATTGTAATGTCGCGATCCAGTAAATCCCATAGGTTTTCTATGGGATTTAAGTCCGGCGACTGTGAAGGAGGATGTAACACATGATGAATAGGTATATACGAAGCGATAATTTTGCAATTACTACTAAGGTGCACGAATATTTATGAGAGTAACTGTAATGCATACATACATATATTATATCTATTTTAATCCCTTATCAGAACATTTGTTTAACAACAAATGTTTTTCCTCGTGTTATTTCGAATAATCAATATCCTAATATACTTTCACTTTACTTCGTATCTCTGTATAAAAAATTTTTCTTATCAATAACGTTAGTTAAGATAACTCTTTACTTAAAGTTAATCGAATGCATACACAGGACTCGTTGGATTCCCACGAGTCTATTGGAAAATCGAGTTTAATATACAGATTCGCGCGTCGTGATTTACGAGTTAAGATTTGAAAGAGACGACGGAGCACGTAGGTCGAACGGTAGTTTGAAATTCCTTCCGCTTGTAGGCGTGCAAAGTGCACACGTTCCGTGTATACTCGTTGCATGCTCGCGTGTAAATAAACGTGTATATAATATATATATATATATATATATATATATATATATATATATGTGTGTGTATGTTTTGTATATGCACGTTAGGGAACGCGGACCAACGGATGTCGTGGGCGAAAGTGCTTTCTATCTGACCTACGATATGCCTCGGGTCTTTGCTTGTTTGATTTGCGAACGTTCACAGTCTCGTCTCGTTGTTCTGTCGTGCAGTCGAACAGTCCCTTAGTATGGGTACAAATTGTTTTCCTATACTACAAAGAACCGATCGAAACGCGACCGCATTCAACGATGTCGATGACGACGACGACGACGACGAGAGTTAAAGTAAAAAGAATTAATTAAGAAAAATTCAAGATATTATACAATTAAAAATATCTATTGTTTCGCTACTAAATATGAATCTTTGTGAATGTATGTATGTATGTACTTACAAATTATACGTATATATATGCAAAAATAGCGATACATATAATAATATATTTACTATGACTCCCGCTCGAACGAACGGCTGTTATTAGTGTATTTTAATACAAAACCATGACAGCCATGCGGGAATTCGAAAAACTTGGAGAAGCATATGGCATATTTCGATGCAAATCCGTGGAAAGATCATTTCAGAAACTCGATCCCGTCGTGGAGCGAACAATTTGTTTGTTTCTTTTTCTCTTTTTGTTTATTTTATTTTTTTTTTTTGGGGGGGGTTTTTTCTTAACGACCGGCATTCACTGTCACGCGACGGCGTCACGTATTCTCGCTTTTTTTTTTGAGGGAGTTAAAGGTGACACGATTTGCAACATTCACGGAGCCATGGCGATATCACTTTCGCTGCCGGCCCGCAGATTCCGTATCGTTGACCTATGACCTGCCTTTCCCCTGACGACGATGTCACAAGGAGACACGGATGATAAATATTCAATTCACAGTCGTCGTCGTTGTCGTTGTCGTTGTCGTTGTCGTTGTGACGAAAGCGACTTTTGTTGTCGCTAAGGATACGGTCTTAGTAATAGTCACCAAACACTATACTCCTAATTAATTAATTAATTAATTAATTAATTAATTAATTAATTTCACACTCGATCGAAACGGCGCCTACCTCGTATATTTATATAAGTATGCGTACGTTCGCATACTTCCTATTTTTCTTATTTCTTTTTTTTTCTTTTTTCTTTTCTTTTTATTTACCACTGGGAACTTCCCACACGAAACTTTTCTATTGTTAAGAAAATTTAGAAAGGTCGAGGAGATGTATTTAAGTAAGTAAGATAGCCGACTATCGCGATTTCCATCGGTCGATTCTTTTTATGTGTCAAGGAACTCTCCTCCGTTAAGATCGATGCTAAAGGTGTATACGTGCGTATGATGCTAAAAGTAATGTTCGTTAATAAAATAAAATATCTCGATGTTTCTTCGTATAAAAATTTTTGTTTCTTTTCACCGACTCGAATAAATACCAGTTCTTTTTGGGATATATGGTTACTTTCTTTTCCTTTATTTTTCCTTTTTCTTTTTTCTTCAAATACAGAGTAAAAATGAGGAAAAGGTTTTTGTGC
>OU426851.1:6615591-6643091 GCA_911387685.1 Dolichovespula media | reverse complement strand
ATTAGGAGGTGTTCGTTCAATTGCTCAGTCATTATCATATGAAGTTTCAATATTTTTAATTTTTTTTTTATTATATTTATATATGTTGAGAGATTAAGAATTACTGTTTTTTTTTTTTTTATATTTCAAGAAGGAACAATCAAATTTTTATTTGTTAATTTTAAAGTTTCTCGAATATTGTTTATAAGTATAGTAGCTGAATTAAATCGTATACCATTTGATTTTATTGAGGGTGAATCTGAATTAGTATCAGGTTTAAATATTGAATATATAAGAGGTGGATTTACATTAATTTTTTTATCAGAATATATAATAATTATAATTATAGGTATAATTTTTGATATTATATTTTTAGGATATGATTTTTCTAGTTTTAAGAATCATTTATTTGTTTTAATATTTTCAATTTTAATTATTTAGATTCGAGGATGTTATCCTCGAATACGGAAGGTCTCTATAAGGATAAAACGATTCCGATGCAGGGGTCCGGATCATCGGTATCGATGACGTCATTAACAAGCGAGTGGAAAAACAGTAAAAAGGACATTTTCGGCCACTTCAATCGAAAATGCTATAAGCGAGGACGAGTGTAAAGGGTCGACAGCTCTAAAATAAACTGGGATTACTAAATCACGCAGCTTACGGATTTCATCGAAGGCAAGAATAACGTCCATAGCGAGATACGTCGATGGGTATCTGCTATGAGAAATTCCCTCGGTAAGGTGGAGCAATTGGATCTAGTAATTGTCCAGATGCTATCCCAGAGAGGAATCTTACTGAAGAAGGGAGTGAGGTCAACGCGGACCATGTCTGGATTGGAACGGACACAGCACCAAGACGTTCTGAAGGTAGGCATGAAGACTCCACCCTCGCCGCAGGACAAAAGCGCTAAAAAGAAAAAGCGCACCCCTCCAACGGCTGAATCCCACTATCATACGACCTACAGAGCGCACTACAGGAGCTTATCCGAAAGTAAAGATGAGATTTTTGCAGATAAATCTCAACCATTGGGAGACACCACAGGACCTCATTGAACGGACCGTGCGAGAATTAAGACTGGATGTTGCAAGCCTCTTCGAGCCATACAGATTCCCAAAATAGATTACATTGGGAAGTTGACGCGACGGGTCAGACCTCTGTCTGGTCTCGTGGCGAATGCAACTTCGAAGAAACGATAGAGAAATCGGAATTGGATTTTTGTACGGGCAAGGTGAGCGGTGTACATGTGTACAGCTGTTGTGCATGCTTGGACACTGGTGGAAAAGTCCTGGAATGCATCGTACACAATTGAATAAAGGCTACCGTTGAGACAAACCCTAGAGACGCCCTAGGAGACAATCAATATGGCTTTAGGAAGTCCCGTTCGATACTCGACGGGGTAAACCTAGTCGTAGACATTGCAAAAAATACCATATCAGGCGTGCGATTTAAGAGAGGGGGTGAAGAAGTACTGCTTGGTCGGCACCCTCGACATCAAGAATGCCTTGAACTTTGGGATCCAGTATCTGGAATGTGCTAAACAGACCGAGCTTGCTACAGTACCTCAAAAGAATAGTTATGAACTATTTGAATGAAATGATCCTCATATATGACAAGGAGGGGCTTCAAGAATATAGTATCACTGCGGGAGTCCCACAAGGCTCCTTACTGGGACCACTCCTATGGAATATCATGTATGATGGGCTTCCAAAACTGACAATGCCAAACGAGATGAAGCTAGTGGCTTTTGCAGACGATATAGCAATTGCGTTGTGTTGACGCACACGTGTGCAAAAGTCAAACAATCATTTTTATTTCTCAAAGTCACATTTCTTTGTCAGGCCTATCTGTTCTTTGAAACAATGTTTCTATGAATAAATATTAATTCTGTAAGACTATTATCGACTTATCCTGATCTTCTTCGTTATTCATTTTTCTCATCCGTATTTTTGTTACTTATTGATTTCAAGCCGGTTAGTATATCCAAGTTCAAACGCGGTTATGATATTTCTTTATACGATTGCTCCGACAAAGACCTTTGACTAAAGTATAAAAATTACCGCGAATTGTCTTTGTCCGTATTCGAACAATCGGCATCTTTCTTCCCTTTCTTGCTCTCCTATTATTTTAGCTTACCAGTTAGTCTGAGAAGCGCTGGAAAGTCAAAAGGCCTAAGTCAATCGCCACGCATACGTCATAAATTCAACATCCTAGTCTTAAGTCGTAAGCCAGTACGCAAATGCAGTCGTCGAATAAACACTAGTCTAAAACATCCGCCAAGACACAAACTAGTCTAAAATAATCAGTCTTAAGTTTTATCCCACCAAAAATTGTAACATTAAATCCATCATTCACAGATATCAGATACAACGGCAAGTCGCATGCTCGATCATTATTATAAAACGCATACGCAACAACTACACGTCCACTGAAATTAATTATTTTTTAGATATTTGACATCTGCGCTAATCATTTTTACGCGGAATCTAACTGAGACAGCCACACAAGATCCTATCATTCGTTAGTCGAGCGGTATTTTGCTAAAGTCTTTCGGTAACCTAGTCTAGTACCGCCGTCCTTTTTCATCGTGTCCAGTAGATCTAAAACTTGGATGCCGAGAAAGAGACGTGGGGCAATTCCTTCGTGGTAATTCTCCATCATCGCTGGTACGACCTAATTACATCACCGAGAAATATCTGGAAGAAGTGAAACAGTATCTTCGAGGAAACCCTCGTACAGATCCAAACGTTGGTTGGATGAGTTCGTTTGACCTAAAGTGAGCTAAGCACGAACCGGAAGCGGTTCTGATAACGAGCAGGAAGATTAGAGAAACCATCTATCTCTCGGTAGACGAACACACCATCAAATCGCAACCTTACATCAGGTATCTCGGGGTATGATGACAGACGGAAGACTTCAGTTTTAAACAGTATGTTGAGCACGCCAGTACCAAAGCGGTTAATGTTGCTACAGTGTTATCATCATGGCTTATGTCGAACGTGGGCGGCCCCAGATAAAAGAGGGGAGAATATTGCTAGCGTCACAGAGTGATCATATCGGTGATGACATATGCCATAGCCATCTGGACGGACGCCATGAAAATAGAAGAGGATTACCGGAAGAAGGCAGCAAAGTACACCGACTCTATCCATTTAGGGTGTCTTGCGCTTTTCGCACGGTGTCCGAAGACGCCTGTGTGCGTCATTACAGAGATGATGGGAGAGTATCCATTGAGAGGTACTATCAAAGTAGCGACGAGCTTCGTACAAGCAAAGAAGACTGACTTTAGCGAACCAGAGGAATCTTCGGATCCAGGAGAACCAAAGCAGCACCGTGCGTTGGCAAATGAAATGGAATACCTCAACCGAAGGAAGTTGGAACGTGCATCGGTCGTTACAACAAATGGATAGATGGATGAATAGACCCCATGACGAGGAAAGTCAGCTGCGATTTGTTACGACTGATTTCTGGACACAATTGCTTCCAATCGTATCTTCAGAAACGCAAATATGGGAGGAGTCACCGGAATGCCCGCCAACTTGTTGCAGTGAAGAAGAGGACACGGAACGCGTTTCAAGTGTGTGTACGTTTTGATGTGCTTCGAGGGGGAAGGGGGAATTGGAGGACGGACTCAGCATTCATGTAACTTCAAAAAAAAAAAAAAAAAAATTGGTGAAGGGAATGCTGGCAACTATTACAGGATGGAGGTAAGAGTCAATTCTTTCGCCGTAGAAAATCCCGAAAGAGTTACGACGAGAAGAGAGAACACAGAAACGAGACACGTGATGAGCTAAAAGTTACAATAATCCCTTAACTCTCGATGTATATCGTTGTAATGAGTATAGGGGATGCAGAAACGAGGAGGAAGAGGTCTCCTCCGCGAAGTAGCGCCTAGAGGGCGATGGTCCCGCGGGGGTGAATGGTTTCGAAAGGAACCGAAAGGTCAAAAGAAGCCAAGGATATTAGGGTATTAGCTGGTAGGAAGTATACTTCAGTCCAGCGCACAGTTCAGTATTTTATCATGGTACATAAAGCATTTCCTCCCCTCCACGGAGGGAAAAACATACATACATACATACATACATACATACAATATATACATAGATCGCGATTCAACTTGCTAAACACGGTAAACATGTGTGGAATTACACGTAATGTGGCCCCGGAGTGAGAGATACCTTCTTAACGTTTCTGAAATCCGATATCTATCTTCTCCTGCTTCTTCTTCTTCTTCTTATTCTCCCCTCCTTCTTTTTTCTACGTCTTCTTCTTTGGCTTCTATAATCGAATTCTAAGATCGGTCGATGTGTAGGTGGTTTCCACGCCGCAACAGGTGTTGCGTCAATGTAGCGAGTTCTCGATCGGAAAATAGCTTTTTTTTGTTCAAGATCGACGAGAAACTTTTCGTGGAAATATTACAGCCTTGGTAGGGGTGGGGTGGGGTGGGGTGGGGGAGGGGGAGAGGATATGAAACGTACGTAACGTAATAAAAGAAGAGACCGACTGTTTCAATATTTTTCTTTCTTTCTTTCTTCTTGCGATCTTAAGATTGTCCAACATAAAATTCTACATAAAATTTAAATTACGATCGAAGTCGGCGTTATTTATGGTTAATTAATGGTAAGTAATATGATCGAAGAAGGATCGCAGATGTTAAAGCGTATCATAAATAATGTAATAGAGGTAGGGGGAAAAAAAGAAGGAAATTATGTCGAGTGTCTTAAATCATCGAAATCTTATCTTATTTGCGTTAGTTTGAGAGTGACGAGGGGAGAAAAAGAAAAAAAAAAAGTGGAAAAGAAAGAGGAAAAAAAAAAGAAAGAAATAGCATCAATCCGCGATAGTAATAATCTTCATTGTTCCGCATCAAATTCACGTGTACGAGTATATCACTTGAGATTATTCTCGATGAAAATATATATATATATATATATATAAAGACACGTAAGGTCATTCCTGATGTACTCTATTTTTTTCTCGATATACACACAACGAGGAATACGTGCAATCAATCGCGAAACTACACGGGAATAAAGATAAGGATTGTTCGATAAATGAGCATCGTTGATTACGATAGGTGCTATAATAAAACGTTCAACGAAAGATTTATCGTTTCTTATCGATTGACGTATTGGCAAGGTCGATCAACGTCCTCGACGATTCACGCGAGAGATTGATTCGCCATATACGTGAGTGTTATACTCTTTGTGAATCACGTAATCGATGCTTCGCGAAAGAAAGAAAGCGATTGTGGCGTGCCGACTCTTGTATTTTTTATTTTTTTTCTCTCTCTTTTCTGTTCCCCTCGAATTCAATAACTTTTGTCCCTTGAAAAGGAATAATCCTTTTTCTCTTTCTCTCTCTCTCTCTCTCTCTCTTTTCCTTTCCCTCTCTCTCTCTCTCTTTCTCTCCGTGTTTTTCTTTTTTTCTTCTTAAATAATGACCACCAATAAGGAAAGCCATCGAATAAAGGAAACTCGTTACACCGTCGTCGCGCATCGTCGTCTGGCGACGACTCTTGAAATTAATTGGATACTCTCCTCTTTCTCTCTGTCCGGAATAAAACTTTTATTTTTATTTTATTTCAACGAGACAATCCCGCGTCACGAGAGGGTCGAAGGGTACACTTTCGTGAATTTAATTTCACTCTTGGTATTTAAACGTCACCTTTGTTCGCACCCGTACCTCGCATTAAATATTATCCTAAAGTAATAGAATTAATCACGTTGAAGCCTTCGTTGCCTTTCTCCTCTCTCTCTCTCTCTCTCTCTCTCTCTCTCTCTCTCTCTCTCTCTCTCTCTCTCTCTCTCTCTCTCTCTCTCCTTTCTTACCACCTTCCTTCCATCCTCTCTCACCTCGCCATCCTGCGCCATTATTACCCCTCTTTTATCTCCACGAAGAACGAACGTTTTCTTCCATATTCGGTATTCGAGCATTCGCGTGTTAAATAATCTACCACGTGGATGATATTTAGTTAGCTTTTTTAAAGATTTTAGAATTCCCTGGCCAATAGAACAGTACCCCTAACGCAATTAGCTCGTGTTTTACGAGCAACACGTTATTTGCATAATGCAAGTGCGTCGTCGTCCTCGTCGTCGTCGTCGTCGTCGTCGTCGTCGTCGTCGTCGTCGTCGTACACGCGCTCGGGCGAGCGTGAGCGGTCACGTTGTTCGTTGTCCTCCTTTAAAAGAAATTTTTCTCTTTTCGTTCGTACATTCGTTCGTTCGTTCGTACGTTCGTACGTTCGTTATCGCGATAACATAAACTCTCGTCTCGTATAAGATAAGGATTGCAACAGGCCGAACGAACACGTCGACGTGTTCCTACTCTATTCGTAAATATTCTTTAATCCGTAATGGATATTCGCTTTTAATTATGAGGCATCGCGAAGGCATCGAGCGCGGGAAAATCTGCCCGGTTAATAGGACGCGCTTGGTAATTAAGCGGCCGGTAGGTCGAGAAGAACGTACTTGGGGTTAACGACGAAACTAACCCCGGAATACCGTGGATACCGCCGGTATTAAAAGCGACTTCCCAGCATGACGTCTTACGAGAGAGACGAGCAAAAGGGAAGAAAAATATATAGAAGGACGCACCACACCAAGGAGGTCCTTCCTTTTTCGAGGAGCAAGAAACGAACGAACGAAACCGGCCGGTGGTGAATAACGTGCGCACCAACTTAACACTTATGACGAATGTATAAAACTAGATTATAACGAAGCATATTATACACGCGTACCTCGAGCATGCATGTACAACCTCGAGGCATCTAGAATCTAATCGAATGCGGTAGGTACGTTCTGGAATCTTGTACACCATTTAACTTTTATACGAACTCGCAAATTTTTGTTTCTTTGTTTTTTCTTTATTCGTTCGGTCGATGACGAGGAAACAAAAAAGAAACAAAAAGAACGAAGTTTACCCACAAACCTTACAAAAATTTTTAAGCGGATAAAATCGAATAAATCTAGATTAGTATAAAGGCTGAATCGTTCGAATTCATGTAACGCGAATCGTCGTGTTTACGTTGCATGTTCTCGAAAGCATGGGCACCGCGTCGATCGTTCGTCGATCGTAAAACGGGTTAGGTCAGTTAGGGTTAATACGAGCGGACGTAGACGCGTATTATCGATGGGTATACGCGTCGAAGCCATTACAATGTCGACTACGACTATATTTCTATCTTAATTGCACGCCCGGTAAAATATCGTCTCTATTCCGGTGGATCCACGGAATGGACGGTGTCAAGGCTCGCTCCGTGTATCCTTTTTGTGTCAACTCGGCCGTATAATTACGATACGCTGCATAATTATTTACGTGATTTACAAACCGGACTCATTGCCCCAAGGGCTGCTGCTGTGTCCATGGAAAATATCTATGCGCTTGGTTATAAGTACGGTACGTTCGCAAATATATATATATATATATATATATATATATATCTAGGTATGTACGAGTGATATCACTTCTGTACGAAGAAAAAAATAAATAAAAAATAAAAGAAAAAGAAAAATGTCGAAAGCTTTCGGCGTTTTTCCTACGTCCATTCCTTCGACATCGACAACACAACACAACACAACGACTCGACCGATGACTTTAGCTAAAGACCACGAGACCCACGATCCTCGTTACTCAACGTATTACTCAACGGTCCATGTAACAAGGCCAGCTTTCAAAGCATTATGGCGAAGACCGCTTTTTACGACGGAAGAACTCGACGCGGTACTCTTTCTCTCTTCTCTCCCTCTCACCCTCCCCCCTCTCTCTCTCTCTTTCTTTCTCTTTCGCTGCTTGGTAACAAGAAGAAATGATCCGACCGTTTCGGTAATCCCTTATACGATAGCGCGTTATATTTTTCTAGAATATCAATTCAGAATCCTTTACATATCACATCAATTAGTTCTTCGTTTTCAATGGAAAACAAGATTTAAGGAGAATGAGGAAAGAAACAAAGATAACTAGAGAAAAAGAGAGAGAGAGAGAGAGTTGTTTCTCAAGTATTTCATAGAAATATTTCGATCGATGGAAGTGTCTTTAGTCGATTATCATTGGATAAGGTCGCGAAAGTAGAAAAGACGAAGTGTGGAGTTACGCAAGATTCGGGTCCAGAGTGGTGGTGGTGGTGCTCTCTTATGGTCCAGTGTGCTCCAGCCGGTTTATACGTTCTTGCGAGTTAGCAGCGAACGCGCTCGCGCTCGCGAGCGCGAACGAAGTAGCGTCGAGAGCATGCGCATGAGGCAAGAAGCAAGGGAGAGCGTCCTTGCAAGGCCGGCCGCCGACGCCCGGTCGAGCCTCTCTCTCTCTCTCTCTCTCTCTCTCTCTCTCTTTCTATCTCTCTCTTCTACCCCTTCTCTCTTTCTCATCCTTTCGCTCGTGAGACCCATCCTTCTCCCACCACTTCCCTCTTCTCGGTCTCTCTCTCTCTCTCTCTCTCTCTCTTTCTCTCTCTATTTCTTTCAGTCTCTTTCTCTCTTTCTCTCTTTCTCCTCGTCCCTTCCAATGTGGTGTATATCGCCAGAGCTCAATCCTTCGAACGTTCAGCATCCATTCTATCTCGTCCCGCTCGCTTATACGGAAAACTGTCGTCTCACCTATCCGGCTATAGCAGTTACCGGCACGCAGCATCCTGCATTCCTACGCGAATCGCGAGACTCGACAAGTTCAATCAGAGAGAGAGAGAGAGAGAGAGAGAGAGAGAGAGGGGGAGAGACAGCTTCGATCTACCTGAAACCGGACGATCGACGGGGAGGGGAATGGCTTTTCGTTCGTCCTGTTTTCTAACCTTTAACGATCCACGTCTTAAAAACGAAACGATTCGAATATACATTTTGAAAAGAGGGTACGAAGGATAAAACACAATTTGGAGAATATATATATTTATATATATATTATTTATAGACGAATTCGATACCTCGCTTAACCTGTAACACATACGAGGGTATTATGAGTCTTATCTAACTTGTCTGCTTCCGCGAAGTCAACGACCGGTAAAGCTGCTCGAGTAAAACTCATCGGTTCGCGGTGGAGGATGAAAGAGAGATAAAGAGAAAGAGAAAGAAAGAGAGAAAAAAGAGAGAGAGAGAGAGAGAGAGAAAGAAAGAGAGAAGTGGTTGAATGAAACACAAGCTCTATTCAGGCTGGCCATTTTTCAGGCTCGACTTCGAATCGCTTGTGGGTTTAGCCGTTACTCGGGAATGGGCGTGTGCACCTTATTCAACTCCGGGTGGTACACGCTCGATGGATATTTATAGAAACACCGTGGATGGTAAAGTTATCTCTTCGGCAGACGTGGAACCGAGGTCGCCCGCCCACGGGCCCCATTCTTTTATCCCTCTCTTTTTTTTTTTTTATTTTCTTTACCCTTTCCTTCGTTCGTTCGTTCGTTCGTTCTTTCTTTCTTTCTTTCTTTCTTTCTTTCGTTCTCACTATTTCTTTTTCCTTCTTCTTTTTTTTTTTTTCTTTTTTGGTAGGACACTGAAAGAAACACGAGCCCGACAGGAACTTTATTTTCCAGAGATCCGTCTGGAAGATCCTTTCGAAGATTTTGTTCGTGCCTGTCTTCTACAAGAAACAAAGAAATAATTTCCGATGGAACGGATTAAAGGGCGGACCAGGCGGGCTGGAAGGATGAACAAAATTAAAAAAAAAAAAAAAAAAAGGAAAAATAATAAAAATGAAAGAAAGAAAGAAAGAACACGTGGCTGGATTCGAGAGACGAATTACAGACGCTTCAAATAATATACCTATGTAAACTAACACGGTTAAAGAAATAATAACGAAGATGATACGAGATGACACGGACTACTTCGTACGGGGCTTCGCCGTGAAACCACGAAGAAGAGGAGGAACGGTTCGGCATCGCTCGAGAGCAATGAATTCCACGGTTGAATTCCCCGAAGAAATTCTTACTACGATGCGATCCGTAAAAGTTTGGAAAAATAAAATCCGATCGACGAACGTGGGCAGTCGGCTTGCTTGCTTGCTTGCGAGCAAGCAAGCGAGCAAGCAAGCAAGCAAACCGAGCCGAGCAGAGTCGAGTCGAGCCGAAGGCGAAGGGCTCTACGCGCAACACTTTCGTTGCGTACCGTAATTATAGAGTATATGATCGAAGCCGAAGGTATATATGTGTATATATATATATATATATATATATATATATATATATATATGTATATATATACACATATATATGAGGTAGAAAGGAGAAGGCGATTTATCAGGTCGCGAAGATGCCTATCCGGAAAACTCGGAGGCGCATTAATATCCAAGTCTCGTCTTGAGAAGGAGGCTGAGCCGAATCGATCGACGCGATACGAGGACATAGTGGTGGTAACGGCAAAGGTGTTGTTAATAGACCTAATGATAGGTATTCGCTAATGTGTCGGAATGGCGCCGTAAATTTGCATAATGCGAGCGCTCGATTATTTACGATTCGTTTCTTTTTTTTTTGTTTTTCTTCTTTTTTGTGTCTTCTTCTTCTTCTTCTTATTCTTTTCTTCCCGTTTTTTTTTTTTTTTTGCTTTCATCCCCAGGATATTTTGCCCCCTTCGTCGATGGGATTCGTTGAAAACGTTCATTGTCGACTGAAAATCGAATAAAAACATCGCGTAACAACTTGTATCAATCGGTATTTGTTCTTTTTTTCTCTCTTAAATGGTACGCTTCAGTTACAAGTATCACGAGATTCCTAAGGGGGATCCTTTTTCAACGGAGAGAGAGAGAGAGAGAGAGAGAGATAGGGTCAAATCGATGAATTGAAATTATCTGGATACGTCTGGTACACACGTGACTTGGTCTATTATTAGATGCTTTAAGTTTTACTTGTCAGTCGGAAGAAAATAGATCGATACATTTTGATTTCGTTGAATTAAATTTTGTTCTCACAAGTCTCACTTGCGACGTGTAAACGATATAGAACCGTGGTAATTATATTCGTGAGCGTATTTATTTTATCAAGTAATTAATACAAACGAAAATGGTAAAAGTGAAAAACTTGAAAACGTATCGACTCGACCCGGTCTCCCATAATTATAGAATTATATCAGATGTTTCTTGTGAACTCATTATTCGTAGTCGGTAAAATCATACTTATGTGAAATTAACCCGATCGACAAATATAATTACGAACGAACGAACGAACGTATGTATATATGTAAGTACTTATGTATGTATGTGTATATGTATGTACTTACTTGGTAGCCAGTATTGTATTTATCTTTTCCTTTTTTTTTTCCCTCAAGCGTGGGTAATTTGCCCAAGTATTCGTGAATGCTTAACGCTTCATGGACGCGATGGTCTCGCAGCTGCACAGAGAAAACAGAAACAGGATGTCTGAACAATCGTGAGGTCGTTTAAACGCGCTAACAAGTTCGAACGTTTATAAGGAACGCGTGGAATTCCATAACTTTTCGAGTTTAACGTAGTAACACGAAATGCCACTTAATACTGTATTCGCCAATTCGCTGTTATGATTTCCGGCATCTTTCGAAACGTACTTAAATACGAGCTTATGCGTTATGTGTGTATATATTACATCTATGGTCTGGTGGGAAGTAATAAATTGTTTCAGCCCGAGTATTCGAATGAAATCGGGAAAGGTTTTGCTCGTGCAGGTTCATGATTCGTAACTCGTGTATATACTTTCATAATACGTTACGAAAATATTACGAACGACGTAGTTATGATCCTCGTTGTTCGTTCAAAACTTTAAGATATCATCTCTTCGCGCATCTATACAACGATGTTTGAAATAATCGATCGAAATACGTATAAGATAGGCTCGATAGAACCATCAGATTGTATTTCACAGCAAGAAGGCTACTAAACCGAGCTACTGCCATGTATATATACGAGAGAAAGAAAATAGAGAGAGAGAGAAGTGGCTTTACAAATTTTCTTCGTCAATAATTCGATGAAATTAACGGAAGAGTCGTTGATCGAGTCGTTAAACTTACGCATAAAGAACCAAAAGAGAGATCTTATTCGTGGATAATACCTGGGATGACCGACGCTCATAAATAACGGCGTCCTTTTCCTTAAAGAAATTATACCGACGAGAGAGAGAGAGAGAGAGAGAGAGAGAGAGAGAACGGCGCGAGGAACGGCGTGTTCAGCATGAAATGCAGGCACGAAAGGGATTTAAACTTTAACTCGCGCAAAATTACGCTCGAGCGTATCTAAAACACGGAGTATCTGTTCGTTTCTATTTTATGCATCGCCAACTGTGAAACTCACATTATGGTATTTAATGCCCGTCGTTCTCGGACGTCTTCTTTGGGCCCATGCGGGACGTAAAGAAGGAACGAAGATATACTATAAAACCTAATAGTTATTATCGTCGGCGTTGATGCTGACATTTTCAGACTTTGTTGAAATTCATAAAACTGAATCGTGTCTCGATTGTCTCCTCTCTCTCTCATTCTTCCTCTTTTTTTTTAAGTTTCGAAGATATCAATTACGATGGATGAGAAAAGGATTATTTTCGTACGTGAAAATGATTTTCACTTAGCCTTCGTCAATTCGTTCATAGAAACGAATTCACATTTCCGCGAATAAATGTGGGTCAATGTTTCCTCGAGTCGATTCATGCAATACTTGAGGAGCAATGAATGAATGAACTCGGAGACTTCAACGCCTTCCTAACATTCGTTAAGTCGCACGCACTGTGACGTCTCACCCCGCCCCTCCGTCATCTCTCCCCCCCCCCCCGACCGCCCATGAGGCATATAAGTATAGCTCCCCTTCGTGCTTGGTGTACATTGTTTATAGGAAAAGTTTGTAATATATCATTGTATGTTAATATCGAAACATCCTCCTTTATGTCTCTCGTAACGTTAATAATCCCCAACTGCTAAGGTAAGTACTTACAAGATTGTTGCAAACGGCTGGTGTATACGGTTCCATTGTATTCTAATGAAATGAATTATACAAATAGATGAAATTTTCGTCGAAATATAATATCGATTATCGAGAACGCGTAACGTCGATAACAATATTATACTTTTCTACGAGAACACAATGAATTTCCAATATTTTTCCTTTCTCTTTCCTTTTTTCTCTTCCCTTTTCCCTCCCCTCCTCCTCTCCCCCTCCCCCACCTTTTAAGATACAAGAATGAACGACGATGTATTTTAGGTATTTTGAAATGATGAACCGACTGTTTCTATTTATACACGTTTATATCGACAGGTTACGTTAATAAGAAGAAATTAATATTACCCGTCTCTCGAATATTTTCGTTCCGTTCAAAGACTACGGCGGTGCGTTTCGTATGGAGAAATAAATATCGATTTAGTCGTGAGCGAGCATCGATAAAATAAATCCCAGCTGGCCTAAAGGGTTAAACGTCTCTCGACGTTCATAACGCACATACATAGACACACACCTAAAAAGATACTTTCGAATGAGGAAGAAAGAGAAAGAGAGAGTGAGAGAGAGAGAGTGAGAGAGAGAGAGAGAGAGAGAGAGAGAGAGAGAGGCTGGTGCGCGGTCTTTAATGTCAAGCGTTAAATATCACTTTGTCTATTTATAGAGTCGCGATTTATAGGAGCGAGAGGCATTAGGCGCGCTCGATCGCGTTCGCGGATTCGTGGCGTGCGAATGCACATGTACACCTTCGCACCAAGGTACCAATGAAAAATATACAACAACAACAACAATGACAATACCTTTCCTAACATATATTTTTCTATTCCGGAATAATCGTTTATTTCTCTTCTTTATATTCCTTTGTACTTTCATCCTTCAAAAAGGAAATATCACTTTTATGTTCAACGTTTCGGATTGAAGGTATGGGATTTTCGTAACACAAATCTGACATAAACCCATAAATTATAGACCATTGTGTATTATCCTTCGACGATTTCGACGCGTAATGAAAATATTCAATTTACGCCGATTAATTTAATGATGTATTTATACAAAAAAAAAAAAAAATAAATAAATAAATAAAATGGTCGTATAAGTAAGTAAGCAGGTATAGTTGAATTGGACGAAAGATGACGTCCGAGTTCCAAGATCGTTCGAGACGACTGGTATTCCTATATCGATAGCGAGTTTCGCATTAAATCGCATCGCCCACTTGCGAGTTCTCGGTGACTCGATCGCTCATGCCCACCCACAAAAAGTTTCTCGATAATGTTACTCCTTATTATTGCCATTACTCAATAAACCCGCGACGAAGTCGAGGACGAGCGATGAAAAATACGTTTTGTTGCAACCAGAAGCAACCTCAAGACTGATGAAATCGAGCCGAACGATTACGTTCCGTTTGTTAATTGCCATCTCTTGCGTTAGTCGATGTTGCGATCACAAAGAGGAGAAAAATCCTTTCTTATTCCTTTTACGTTTCCTTCGATCTCGTCATCTAATATCGTTCAAGATCATACTTGAAAGTTCGATCTTGAATAAGAAAACATCGTAAGTATCCGTGTAAGTATGTATATATTATATGTAGGTATATACCAGTCATCATTATTGCATTTGTTAGATAAAAAGGTCTATCTCATTGTTTCCTTCTCTCTTTTCGATGCGAGATTCTGAAGCCGATAGTTAAAGGAGAAAGAGAGAGAGAGAGAGAGAGAGAGAGAGAGAGAGAGAGAGAGCACAAGGTGGTGGTCGACGGGGTCAAGGTAAGCAATTTATATATTTATATATATTTGACGTTAGCGAGAAGAAAGCCGACTTGTGTTAAGACGTTTGGTATTGGAATCTGAGGTCATAAACCGAGTCTCTAGAAGCTTGACTATTAAGGTTTTGCTTCTACACCGGACATTGATAGCTTTTTTGCTTGTTACTTAACGCTTGTGAATACAAAAAAAAAAGAAAAATAGAAAAAGCTTTACTTGTTCTCGGGATCTTTCTTAATTTCTTCGTTTTTTTTTTTCCTTTTCTTTTCTTTTTTTTTTCCTTTTATTTTTTTTTTTTTTCTTCTAACAAAAAGAAAAATATGCACGTTCGTTGATCATACGTATTATACGTTCCAATGATGGATACGCCAGTCTATTTGTTTGTCCGTACATATATCGATTGGAAGGAAAATCGATAGGATCGAGCGACAACGTGACTCTGGTAATAAAATTTATCGTTCGAAATTTTTCAAAACGATAGATCTTATCTTCAAACGCGTAACTTGTCCACACCGCTTGGCATGAGCACGTGCGAGAACATACTGCTCCTTTTTAAAACATTCGAGAACACGCGGATCAGATAAAACGCCGGGACGATAAACGAGGTTTCCTCGCTTTTCCAGCTACTCATGACTCATTAGCGGATTTATTGCGAGCACGGGAGGGAACGACGATCGTTCGAAGACGTGTTCGGTGCCCACGGTCGGCTAGTGTTTGCCTTTTCCTTTGAGCCCGTCGAAATTATTTTTACCTCCTGAAGCACGTTGGAATGCATTCTGCGCTTATACTTTTCCACGACGAACGAGCGTGACTGCATCGCGCTAGTGAAAAACGCACGCTCTTTTAAAAGCGCACATAAAATAGCGAGGAAATGCGAATCGGAAAAAAACCATTAAAATATTTTCTTCCCTTTTCTTTTCTTTCTCTTATTCTCTCTCTCTCTCTCTCTCTCTCTCTCTCTCTCTCCCTCTTCCCTTTCTTCCCCCTTTCGTTCTTTCTTTTATTTTGTACTCTTCTCTCATTTTTTATTTTCTTTTATTTTATACTTTTTTGTTTTTTATTTTTCCTCCCTCTTTTTTTCTCTTCTTTCTCTTCTTCTTTTTTTTTTTTTTTTGTTCAAAATGGAAGTCGAGTCTGGGCAAAGAATTGCGACACTCGCCATTTATCGGACGTAGGCGATTTATTAACGTGTTTTGCACTTACGAACCAGATCGCTCGCACGCAACGAGCTCGTATTTAACGCGATTGTGACCTTTCGATGAAACAGAGAGAAAGAACTCGCAATCGGCTCTCGTACGCCGTATTACATACTGCGTGTAACGCTACGTCGACGAAAATAAACCGTCGTCTTATTGACGAACATTCCAATCTATATCCTTAATTTACGCGTTAATTAATTTATTTTATTGCCGACGTCGTAACGTGTAGCTCGACTCGGCTATAGTTATTATTACATGGAAAAATCGACGAGAGTTTTGTGATTGCTACTCGAGATTCGTAGAAATTCGACTTTCGATTGGTCGTTAAAAGGGGGCAGTGTGCGAAAGAAGAAAAAAAGAAAATACAAGATTTCGAATATATACAAATACATATATATATATATATATATATATATATATATATATACAAATACATATATATATATATGTATATGTATATATACAAATTATATATATATATATATATATATATATATATATATATATATATATATATATGTATGTATATATATGCACGTATCGATCTTACTTTTATCCGGTAAGCTACAGCATCGATCCAGTTTATCTTTATTAAGGTCCCGACCGATGATATATACTCGACAATCCTGATCGCCTTGTAAGCGAATGGCTTGGCCAATATCGGCCTACATAAAGTTGAATCAATGAGAGGACCGTTTATCGAGGTAGCCGAATAAATAACGATCGAAACGAAAGCAATTACGAGACGTTCGAGACACGGCCGAGAGCTAGTAGTCGAATTCAAGCTCGTACAAAATTAATTTACGTCCGATAACTTTTCACGTTCTCAAGCTCGTTGACAAATTGATCGAAACGATCAGCGTTATAAGTAGGTATATATAATCATGCGTGTTTGTGTCTATGTAGGTGGGTGCATGCGCGGTTAAGTATGTATGTATGTATGTATGTATGTATGTATGTATATAATTACGTTTGATTCTCTTTCATAAATGTCCATTTATTTTCCAACGTGAAAGAAAACGAGTCGTGAATTTCCTGTTCGAAGTCGAGTGGAAGTTTCGTATCGAGGAAACGATAAGAGATAAGCGAGTACGCAATGGGGGAATATGACTCTTCTCGCTCGAGGACAAGATGGAATCGATAGAAAGGAACGATCTATCGAACGTTAAGATCGTAGGAAATCACGAGGATCGGTTCTCGAGTTTCACATCGAGGGAGCCTATAATGCAAGTCGTCGTCCGAGTTGTCGCCATTCTCGAGGGGGGATCGTACGACAAGACCGCGCGCGGCTCGATCGTGAGCGGATCATCACCGATCAATCGAAAAAAAAAGATCTATCGCGAGAATCTATAATTAAGATCGTCCGATGATCTGCAGCTTGTTCGAAGAGACGAGGCGAGAGAGAAAGAGATAGAGAGAGAGAGATAGAGGGAAAGGGATAGAGGGAAAGGGATAGAGGGAGAGGGATATATATATATATAGAGAGAGAAAGATAGATAAAGATAGATGATGTTCTATCCTTATCCTTTTCTATCTCTTTTACTCTTCGCATAAGAGGAAACACGCTGTAGAGGGTTCGACCACTGGATTTCTCTGACGTAGCGCGCGCGTGTGGTCTCTCGTTCCTCTTCGTAGAGCCGAACGATCCCTACGTATCGCGTTACCATGGGTTTTACAACGGACGACGGACGCGTTGACGACGAGAGATCGTTCGCTCTCTATTCCTTTTCGAGAATTCTCGAGCGAGTTCGCGCGTTACTTCTGCTCGGCGAATCGAATCAAACTGCTTTAGTTACCATATATCTTTTTTTTTCTCTCCTCGTTTCGACATCCAGAGGGTGGAATAAGTATATCACGGCGATGCATATAATTACGTGTATAATTACTTACTCGTTATTTTATACGTTATTGCGATAAGAAAAAGGTAAGAAAATATTTACGGAACCTTCCTAAGGTCTAATAATAATCAGCGATTTTCGCGATATTAAACCTTATGCCATTATTAATATATAAATTGGATATAAAACGCGAGATAATGTAATGATTGTGGGAGAGGGATAATTTACGATGAAACGCCGCGACATAAAAGGAACGTTGGAAAATAATGATGGAATGTAATTAACCGTAAACAGGATTAGAAAAATATAGAGAAAAGTTAGGATATAAGAGGCAATTAAGAATGAGATGGCGAATAATTTAACGTCTAGGTCTCGATATATATATATATATATAATATTTATTTAAGATTTTCCTTTGGAACATTCACAATATTCACCTAAGTCATTATAAATTGTGCTTAAAGTTTGTGATTTAAATCGATGAAATATCGATCGATTAGTAACGTAATAAATAATATTTCGATGAATCGATATTCGATATCGAAAATTAAAGAACGTTCAATCGAGTCACGTTAATTTACATATTCCATGGTAATAAAAAATATTCCAATTTTTCAAAATAACACCAAAACTCCATATCCCCTTAATAATAACACGAGCATAACGTACAGTTAGTTCGCGTACGAGACGATACTGTGCCTGAAAAAGCGTTATCGCGAATCTCTTCCTGATTCGTTTAATTCAGATTTAGCCGACGCTTTCGTATCTTTTCTGTTTCTTCATAAATGAAGTGTGCGACATAACATTCGCCGGATGTTGCTATCATCCATCCACCTTCGTCCGCATAAACGGATTACCTCGTTACAATGCCGTGAGATTATATTCGCGGAATGACCTACATCGTTAATGTTTTTTTATTCTTTTATCTTTTTTTTTTTTTTTTTCGTCAGCTATCAAAGACGGTACTGACGTAAGCGATATTTTCTTCACAGCGCTGACTACGCTCGCTCTAGCTCATTTACTCGAGATCTCTCTCTCTTTCTCTCACTATCTCTCTCTCTCTCTCTCTTTATAATTTATTTCACAAAACGAACGCCCGACACAATCTTTTCGTAGAGACGAAATTAAAAGATACGAAACGTTATGTTTACAGAAACGAGATGGAAAGGTAAATTCGAAAAAGAGAATGAACGCGTAGATAAAAAAAAGAAAGAAAGAAAGAAAGAAAGAAAGAAAGAAAGGAGAAGTAAGGAAAAAAAAAAAAAGAAGCAGCCTCGAAGCGACAATATGTAAGTACGTGTGTATGTGTAAATCTCTTTGTAAGATCTCGTCGTAAATTCGTGCGACACGTCTGAACAGTGTATTCGGCCGAAACATGTCAAGCATACAAGAGCTCGTTCCATCGAGGTAAGAATTATCCTTGCATCCTTGAACGCTTATATACTCATTCTTTCACTCTCTTTCTCTTTCTTTCTATCTTCTACTCTCTCTCTCTCTCTCTCTCTCACCCGCTATCCGGACTCTTCCTTTCATCTGCCGACGCTGCTAATCTCTTTTTGCGTTTCTCCAGAATGTTAGAGGAACTGCGAAAGATTCTTCCCGGGTCTTATCACGCGAAGTGTAATTTACACAACTTTCCCACGAAATTAAAGGAAGAGCCGACTCACCAACAGTAGTCGATTTTACCTTCTCTCTCTCTCTCTCTCTCTCTATATATATATATATATATATATATATATATATATGTCTTCCTCTTTTTCTTTGATATATTTAATGCATTAACGTCTCATTACCCTTTCATCAGCGAGCCTAACGATTTGCGGTCAAGAGGGCAGACCTATTTACGAGGAATAATTCGCCAGTGAATTAACCCCTTACCGTACGCATTGCTTTCTCGGATTCTCCGAATGCCTGTCTTTTTACGACGACGACGACAACGACAACGACGACGACGACGACGACGACGACGACGACGACGAAGACGACGACGAAGACGACGATGGGCGATGAGGACGCTCGTCGTACGCCGTTCTGACGTTTTCTTACGAATGCCTCACGTAAAAATCTCTCGGTTAAGAGACGGATCGTTATGGATCGAGATTTCGAGAATTTGTGACTCGCTTGTTTTTATTATTATTATTATTATTATTTTTTTTTTTTTTTTTTTTTTTTATTTTATATCAAAGTGGACGAGGATAAAGATGAACGGGGTGTTGACACGCGTAGACACGAACGATCAAAGGAATTTTAGAATTTAACAATGATCGAAGGTCACTACGATTATTATCACTGATAATACCTACAACCAACGAAAAAGAACCTGCCCTCTCCTCTCTGAGAGAAAGAGAGAGAGAGAGAGAGAGAGACCTCGATTACCTCTTCTTATGTTTCCTTTAGGCTCTCTTTGTCCCTTTTCCTTCTCTATTATTCCTCACCTCCTTTTATTATTGTCTACTTGTTCGTGTCCCTATCGTGCTACATAAAAATTATCTAATGAGGGACTTTGGTTCTGAGCATAAACGATTTGTAATATCCAGGTATTCGCTCGGTGCTTCGCAATTAATGGTTATCATGCGAGATTGCCCGTTAATTCTGCTCGCTGGAAGATATTCCCTCTCTCTCTCTCTCTCTCTCTCTCTCTCTCTCTCTCTCTCTCTTTCGGTATTTTCTCTTCTGGCTCTTAGAGAGACGAGAGAAAACTCGAAACCTCTTCTTCGGGTTATCCCCCATCCTCCTCTCATCTTTACTCCTTCTCACTTGATCCTCTTCGTTTTCTTTGCGTCTTTGCAGAAGGAAGGCTGGAAAACGGTAATCTCGATGCCCTGTGCTCAAACTTCTTTCGTCTTCTCGTACGAAAGGGATAGTAGACTCCAACGACGTGCTTTTTACAGTCGACTTATTACCGCTTTTTAAATGTTGATAAGTTTTCTTGCGGCCACGGGGAGATATCCCCCCCCCCCCCTCCCCATTGCCGTAACTATCGGCAATCTCTTCGCTTTTGCTACGCTTTAATTGCCCGGAGTTAAATCACTCGCCGGAGACCGGCGACATAGTTGGGATCGTCCGTCGCTCGAATGAAATCGAGGGGAACGAAACGATTCGATACGACGACAACGACAACGTTGACTTGTACGTTTTCTGCGAAATTATTTATCTTCTTCTTCTTCTTCTTCTTCTTCCCCTCTTCCCTCTCCTCCTTTTCCCTTTCTCCTCGCTGTTCTTCTATCTTTTACTCTAACCTCGAGTGGGGTAGAAAGATATATATATATATATATATATATAGATAGATAGATAGATAGAGAGAGAGAGAGAGAGAGAGAAACGTAATGCAACGTATTTGACGATGAAATGAAACATAAAGCTAATGTAATATATATTATCATATCCACGAGATGAATCTAAAAGCTGTCGTCGAAAATCACTCTAATACATAAAGTGAAAGTGTAATCGGATCGAGTATAAATTTCTTGTTATCTCCGAGGACAGGAAGAGGAATCGAAATCAACGATGTAACTATACCTTCGACTTCCTGGGGGGAGTTCTCACTCTCTCTCTCTCTCTCTCTCTCTCTCTCTCTCTCTCCCTCTCTATTTATCTATCTATCTATCTATCTATCTATTTCTATGTCTCTTTTTTTATTGGAAAGATCGATAGGATCGAAGTCGTTCGATCGATCGACGGATTCGCGTAATTGGACCAGCAATCTTAATGAGCTAGCTTACCATACAGAATTATATCGCTTTAACGTGCTCGTGTACCATGGTATATATATATGTATATGTATATGTATATGTATATGTATATGTATATGTATATGTATATGTATATGTATATGTATATATATATATATATACATGTATAATTCACGATACGTGGGCGATCGTTGAACACTGCTTTGTGTCTTTGCTTTTATGTAATAGACTCTGGAGCCTCGTAATATCTTCGTACATAACGTTAATGGTTTATCGCGAACTGCCCACGTGGTTACGTGGCACCACGATGTAAGGTGCTTGGGTTACTCGACGTTCGAATCGATCATCGCCATGACTCGGTCGCGATTTTGCTTCGATCATTCGATAAATATCATAGTCAATTGGCGTATACGATATATCGGTGTATGCCGATTTATCGGTGTATGCCGATTTATCGCTATGAATTTTTTTTTCATTGTATTATATTTTAAATCCATCGAATGAAAATGAAAAATTACGAGCGGGCGATGAAGAGAAAAGAAAAAAAGAAACAAACAAACAAAAGAAACGTTGTAAACGAGTATATGTTCTTCCTTCTCGGATAAAAATCTTTGCCATACCTCTCTTGGCATTAGGTTTACGGACGTTTCTTTAACATTAACGTAACGACGTTTCTACCATTTGTGTACCGGAGAAATAATTTTACGAATAAAGCCGTTAGAGTATTAGGAGGGGAGATTACGTAGAGGGGAAATAGATTTTGAGTATAATTTTTGAGTCAATAAAATTCAACAAAAAATTGGAAGAAAATAATAATAATAATAATAATAATAATAATAATAATAATAATAATAATGATATTTGTTGTTTAGCTCGTGAAATCTGAAATCCGTGAAATCGACGAATCCCGTAAACTTAGTATTAGTCACCTGATCCTATGCTAATCCGAAGAATTAATGGGCATACGGTTGAGCCAAGGTTAAAAAGTGGCACGTGCGAAATACGGGACGTGAATCAAGATCTTTACCAATTAAGCGAGACAAGGACAAAAAGGAAATCACGGTACGTCGGGTCATCTTGTATATGTAAATCCGTTCAAGTTTCACGGTTTCCGACGTGTCTCCTGGTCCACAGATCTTTCGGATCGACAATGGAATGTGGAACGTGGCTCTCGGGTTACGAGACACGACCCGGGGAGATTGCTTACCTAGGAAAAAGGCGCACTCTCGTTGCTTTTGCCTGGCATTGATGCTCGGTGCGATACTTCGACGTGACGACGTGATTCTTGAAACTCGAGTAGTTAAACACGTGCCGGCGCTTTCTAAATAACAGTAAGCGAGGAAGATCGATCTGTTAGTTACTTTCCTCCTTGCGAGATCCCCTCGAGTAATAAATAGTCTAATAATTCGAACTATCTCGAGCAGATCTTACTTAGTTCTTATTTAACTTTGTCGTAGATAGATTACATTTAAGGAACGTCGACGAACGTTCTAAGAATTTTCTGTATCGATCAACAACATCGGGTTAAAAGAGTATGTGGCCGATGCCGATGCCGATGCTCAAGGCTTTGAGGTCTCGATCTTTCGAATCTCCTCCTCCTGCTCCCCTTCCCCCCTCTTTCTCTTCATATCGCGTTCACGAACGCGACGTGAAACGAGCAACGGATCGCAAATTACAACGACAGCTGCAGCTGCCATTTCTACCTACCTAGAGACCTACAGCTGCGGTCGATCTCAAAGCGAGTGAGCTAGCTGAGTAGCTAGTTGAACCTTCTACTAACCGTCCTCGAGAATGTTCGTTTTTTTTACGAAACGTAAGCGCAAAATGGAACGTATGTATGTACGTACGTATCTCGGAAACACAACCGTCATTTCTTATAGATCGAACCTATATAATAATTTAACAATATTATGAACAAGCATCTCGAGATAAGAATTACCGTATTCATAAGGGTATTGGATCGGTACACGGTAAATATTACATCAGTTTTCTTTTCGTCCTTACTCACGATAAAAGTTAAGTATATTGGATAGAAGTAGGGAAGAGGAACACCATCAGATTTTCTCCATTTTGTCGTATTTCACGTAGAAACCTGATATTTTTACTACGTCGTCGTAGACGCTATCTTCAAACGGATGAAACATAAAAATCAATGACGAAACGTTTAGAGTTTTGTAACTCAAAGAAGTCTCGTACGCGGAACCTCTCGGATACTTATATACCGGCGCTGTAATTAGGAATGAAAGTCGTGCTTCGAAGTATATCACTCTTATGCATATCGTGTCCGCGGATCGAGCATTCGTAATCCTCGTGTCGTCTGGGCAAATCGACGTTACCGTATCATTTCGTGCGGGTCGTTTCTTCGCCGCCATTGTCGCCGTCGAATTCACCACTTACGCTAATTATTTTCGATTCTTTATTTGTTTCCTTTTAACAAAAGACGCATTATTCGATTCGTTAGCCGAGAAGCTAACGAGACGAGAATTAATTCGCGTCGCCGTATAAAGATAAGATTCGTTAATTTAAAGTATAAATATCAAGTGGACCCTTAAATAGTATACCTTTTTTATTTTCGTTTGAGCGCACGAGTTAAACATGGAAATTATCGAAAAGAGAGTGCGATTCGTCGGCAAGATCTCGGATTGTCCTGCATATGCATATAGGTAGTAAGCGAGGAAGAGAAAGAGAATATAACAGTAAGAGTAAAGTTTATTGCGTCGCGTGAAGGAGTGAGAGAGAGAGGGGGGGAGAGAGAGAGAGAGAGAGAGAGAGAGAGAATGAGCAAAAGTACTGTTACTCGGACAAAGGCTGCTCACGTTTATGGTCAGGATGCTATAAAGGAGCTTGCCCTATGCACACCCAGCTCTTCCTGCATCTTATTGCTATTGGAAACGGTCGAGGAAATCTCGTTACCGTACAACGATTTCGCAGAATAGTAAGCTCTCTCTCTCTCTCTCTCTCTCTCTCTCTTTACCTTTCTCTCTCGTTCTTTCTTTCTCTATATCTCTAACACTTTATCATTCTCAGATAAACGTTTGCGAAACTCGTATAGAATTTCTTTGAAAAGAGATGGATCGTTTGTTTTTCCAGTAGTAGAGATATCGATATTAAGCTCTGATTCTCTCTCTCTCTCTCTCGTCGGAGATCAACGTCGGAGAAACGTCGAAGATCGACGAGGTTTTACTATCGACGAACGAAGGTCGTCCGTAAGCTTAAAACTCTCATGTCAATATAAATCACGATTGCGACGGGAGGGCAGGTCGGGTAATTGCGCTCGAGCTCGAAAGAGTACTCTCTCTCTCGCGATCGATTCCGGCTTCGAGTTCGAGAAATGAAATTGGGCGAACGGTTTGGTCCGTTTACGGGCGCATGGACAATCCGTTACGCTACATCTCACCAAATAGAGAGACGAAGGACAAGATCAGGGTATCATGTGCCGTGGATGCTGTCGATTCACGGAATTCAACTTTTGAGATTCGTAATGACTTCTTCATTCGTACCCTGGATCGAAATTCCATCCTCGATTTCTCTTGACTTCTCTCTCTCTCTCTCTCTCTCTCTCTCTTTCTCTTTTTTGCTTCCTTTTTTCTTTTTCTTCTTCTAATTCGATCGTCGTCATATTTGATCTTCTCCTTGTTCAATAGTTTCCTTCCTCTTTTCTCTCTCTCTCTCTCTCTCTCTCTCTCTCTCTCTTTCTCTGTTTTTTTTTTTTTAAATCGTACATCCTCCCACGAGAATCCTTCGAACGTGTCGGCAGACGAAAAGAATAAAAAATAAAGGCAATTGTCCTTTGTATCGTGCCTTTATCGCTCATTAAAATAAACACGTAAAGGGATCATCAGAGAATGAGATACTCGATGTGTTGTTGTATGGAGAAACAAAAAGAATGAGAAGAAGAAATGGGAGGAAGAAAAAGATACGTGAACGTTAAGCGGACATTTGAATTCGAGTGGGAAAGTAAAGTCAAAAATTGGTACATATATCTATCAGGGAATGATAACAAAGAGGTGCTCTTAGCGTTCGAATGAAAAGAAGCCATTAAGAGTTTCCGTGTATTATCGTTAAGATCTGCATGCCGATGTCACGGTGCCTTTTCTTTCTCTATTTAGTCGCGGGACCCTTGTTCTCTCTCTCTCTCTCTCTCTCTCTCTCTCTCTCTCTCTCTCTTTCTCTCTCTCTCTCTCGACTTAATGCAACCTTGTGAATGCAACTTTATCATTAACGCCATCAAATTTATAACTCACTCTTTCTTTCGTTTCATCTCTCTCTCTCTCTCTCTCTCTCGCGTTCTCTCTCTCTCTCTCTCTCTCTCTCTCTCTCTCTCTCTCTCTCCGCGTGATTTTATTCTACGAAGAAGGCACGATTTTCGTAGAGAATTCTTTCGCAGTCGGGCCGTTAATCCTTTTAATCGAAAGATATATACACTTTTACGTTCTACCAAGGGTAAGGATAATTTAAACGCGAGTTTCAAGATGTTTACACGAGTCAAAAAGTGGCGAATACAGAGGAGGATCGGGAGGGGAGAGGGGAGAGAGTGAAAAAAGAAAAAGGGTTCCTTGGTAGACGATCGAACATCGGTACGTACAGTTAAACAGACATAATAAAGCGGGGGCCTTGAGCAAGAGCTCCCACGCAAAATGGACCCAGTTCTTTTGAAATTTTCTGGGCCACAAGGTCTCAGGGCGGTACCATTCGTATTTCTTCTTCTTCTTCTTCTTCTTCGTCTTCGTCTTATTCTTCTGCTTTTTCTTCTTCTTCTTCTTCTTCTTCTCCTTCTTCTTCTCTCTCTTATTCCACTCGTTGCCTTATTTTCAACGTTGCTCCAGAAATTGCCCTCCTTATACCGGCTCTTAATGTGCGACATATTTCACACCCGAGAAACCAAAAGGAACGACGATGTGTTAAACTTCGTCGGTGTAACTTTTTTAAGTGAGATCAAAGTAACAACGACGCGAGCATATATCTTCGAAAGAAACAAAGATTTCCTTTTTTTTTTTTTTTTTTTCTTTTATTTTTTTTTTTTTTAATACAACGTGAGTGGTCGTTCTAAAACTGCAAAGTTCGGTGTAAAAGTCGACGAGTTTTATAACGTACAGATGAAAAATAAAGAAAAGGAAAAAGGAAAAAAGAAAGATACGAAGGATAAGAGAAGAACGAGATCATTTTTTCGTTAATAATAAAGTTCGTAAGCAATGACCTCGGATATGAGTTATAGTCGTTATTTGCGCAGTTGCGTCTGGGATAGCGAAAAAGAGGTCCTATATTCTCGTAGGAAGTTTAGTTCGATAAGATAATGGAGAATGAGAGCATATAGCGAAGGCGTTTAAGTTTACACTACGCCTTGTCGAGAGATTCTATCGTCGTAGACTACTTTGCATATCGTAACTTGTGGTGGCGATCTTTTTTATTCGATATAAAAAAAAAAAAAAAAGAACAGAAGAAGAAGCAGAACAAAAAAAAAAAGAAAGAAACGAAAAACAAACCGAAAAGTAAATAAATAAAAAGAATCACGTCCATCGTTATAACGTAGTCGTAAAAAGAAGGAGGTCTAGAGAGAGAGAGAGAGAGAGAGAGAGAGAGAGAGAGAGACGAAAATATCCGGATGATCGGGCTCTTAAAATTCATCAGTTCTACCGTCTCTCTACCATTATAACGATAATGGTGCGATGAATAATCATTAGGATTCGATTCAACGTCAATCCGATATCACCCGATTCGGTAGTACGATATGCAAACTCGATTGGTTCTAGTCACGTTTATAGAAACCAGAGAGAAACTTTTCTTTGTGTATAAGTCGGCGAAAAACATTGAGAGGACTGGTATAAAGTTGGATATATCGAACGTGTTTACTAAATGAGTAAAACGAGATCGTTCCTTATTCTCGAAGAGGCCAGGTGTGCGGAATGAAACGAGGTCAAAGGCGGATTTCGATGTTGACATCGAATCTCGTCCTGTTTCCTTACATAGACTTTATTAAGAAAAAAACAAGAAAAAAAAACAAAAAAAAAAAAATTAAAAAAATAAAAAAAAAACAAACAAAAATTATTCATAAAATTTCGAAACTACGCAAGATGCCTTCCTCTTTAATTAACGAAAGAAAAAGGGAGAGAGAGAGAGAGAGAGAGAGAGAGAGAGAACTTTCTTACCTACGCGTGTTATATTATT
>OU426851.1:6598091-6610591 GCA_911387685.1 Dolichovespula media | reverse complement strand
ATTGAATTCGAATCGATTTCGAATGCAAGAACATCGAGAGCTTAGTCCATTTAGGCGAATGTCGATCCGAAGGAACTCGATCCGACGTAAGACGACGCCAAAACGCGCTTAGCCTTTACCCACGACTTTTCTTTTCCCCGAGAGGCAAAAGTTGTGATTCCGTCGAATAAACCAGTCAGCGTCTTGGCAGCAGCATAACGGCGCATACCACCGGCTGGCCAGCTTCTAACGAGTACAAGACATCGGGCCCGAGGTAACACGAGAGGGCCACCAGCATCGCGAGAGTCTCTGGTTTCGAATTTGTCTAAAGTAATTAAAACCCTACGGCCAAGACGTTGTCGCACGCTATATTCGCGATACCTTGACGAGGGTGCCCCCTTGACGTTCTCTCTCTCTCTCTCTCTCTCTCTGGAGCGCCACCCTTGTGATGTCGATCCTCAAAAAAGAGTCCATCAATTTATATTCACGTAGTACGCAAGAAAATGTACGTATATCATTTAATAAGATAAGGTAAGCATGCGTTCAAATTTGTCATACCTAACGCGAATTATTACATTCGATAATTACGAACGAATATAGATCAAACAATAGATCGTACAAATAATACGAGAAATTCTAACAACGAGATCGATCGTTGCTCTTGTCGATTCCCATCACTCGATAAGTAAATACCATAGAACCCATATGACGGAGTTCATTTGATTTGTTAACTTTTCTTTTTCTTCTTTTTTTCTCAAGTTGCATAATAAAACGTTAAGTAAAATGGTTAGAAATAGAAACAACAAATTTCATTATGCTCTGAGAACGCAACGATAATGTACAACGAAGAGAAAGTGATAGCGTTTGATCGAAGACTAGAAAGACGAGATGGAAAGCGTTAAAATCTTTTTCGTTTTTTTTCTTTTTCTTTCTTTTTTATCCTTTCGTTTTCTTTTCTTTCTTTTTGTTCTTTTTTTTTATATTTTTTTCTTTTCCGAATCCGTTAGCCACTCTATCGTGCTTTCTCATCTACTCTGAATGAAACTCGAGGGATAGTTTCTGCTAGCCGGAAGGTAATGAACGTTCACGATCGCGTGACGTCGTCTTCGTACTTATAGGTCGAACACACCAAGAGAAACACCCTAACTCTCTCTCTCTCTCTTTCTCTCTCTTTGCGAGAGATCCTCTCCCGTCGCTGCTGGTCTGGAATTACCGCCGATTAATTAGTTACACGCTACGTAAGACGATTAGCCAGTGATACACGACGCCGCAGCCGACGCGTACCTAAGAATACATTTTATCGGTGAGACTTACGGATCCAACGAAAAAAATTGAAACACCCTTTTCTTAACTCCATCTTATGGTATATGACTTAAGAAAGCCAAGATCCACGAAGTGAATTTAAAGGAGAAAGGAAGGATCGATGATCCAACTGAGGATAACTATTAACAAACCTCTACAAAAATTGATTACGAAGTTGACAATACAGGTTGAATGATATAAAAGAAAGAAACAAATTGTGGAATCAAGAAGGATAAAAGATCCTTTAAGAATACCCAAGTGTTTTATGCGCGTGTGTTGTAGATTCATATAAGCGATGTATCACGTACAACATTGAATCTCACAGTTATGCGACTCGATCGTTCTCCAAAACGAGAGTGTCATTTTATTCAAACGCTTCACTTCGTATTGACGACAGTATCATCTTCTTTCTCCTCGTCCTATTGTTAATCCGTCGAACGTACTGAAATACAATGAGCCACAATAGGAATTCTATTCTATTGGTAAGCCTCGCGATATCCATCGCGAGGCGTGTTGAAAATAGAATAGAAAATCGATTGGAAACGTGATCGGTTTTTCCTTCGATAGGGTGAACGGTTTAACGTTTATCAAAATCTAATCTTTCTAAATTTCTCGATTAAACTTCAAACTCTTGAGAGATTGAGATAAGGAAAGAGAGAGAGAAAGAAGACAAAAAAAAGAAAGTACCCAGAAAAAAAATTTGTATTCCATCAGTAGAATTTTTGAATTCCGTTCGGAAGTAAAAGAAAAAAAAAAAAGAAAGAAAGAAAGAAAAATTGTTTATAAGGAAGGGTCAGTTCGAGGATATCCTGTGATTCCTCTTCTTCTTATACGATAACCGTCCGGTTTAAACCCGAAATGCCGTTCTTGGAATATGAAGAGCGTCGGATAAAAGAAAGCCGCGCTATAAACGTCGCCACAGGGTTTGCCGTTAGGGTAAACCCATCTCCTCATTTGTTTCTTCGATCACGTAGGGACTTAATTGAATTTAGAAGCGACGCTTGGACACGTCCGAGAATTTAACGATCTTACCGCCGCAAATAATCTCGGTAAAGGCCACGACTGGTTGCTTGTAAAGCGTACCCCAGGAATAACGTTGTTTCACGAACTAACGTACTTTGAGACCTCCGGACCTCCCAGCTTTACTCGTGCAATCTCGACGAGCACCGGCTTACGTTCGCAGACAAGAAAGAAGAATCTATTATATTTACGATTCTCTTTCTATCCTTTGCCCCTCTTCCTCCCCCCCCCCCCATCACCACCACCATCATCCTCGAACGTCCTCCTATCTGAGCGGCAAGCAAGTGGTATTCGCTGGTTTTTCTTTTTTTTTTTCCTTTCTTTTTTACTTCTTTTTCTTTTTTTTTTTTTTTTTATCTACAACCTGTATCCATTTAATAAATTAATGAATCAGCTAAATTAAAACAAGACCGTAAAAACTCTTTCGACGCATAATATTTCTTTATAGAAATCTGTCAAAATGTAATGTTATAATTGTTATTGAGTAAATATTTAAACAAAAAATAATAATGATAATGCGTTGAAAGATTATATATTATTTTATTAGATTTATTTAATCGTATATTCCCATTAAACGAGGGTTGAGGCCTAAAATTTTGGATGTATCGAGGTGAACGTCCACCGTTCTCCGGTGAGAGAAGACCTTTTAATCAATTTTTTTTTTTTTTTTCTTTATTTCAGGCCAACTCTTTTTTCCCCTGAGAGTATTAAATAATCGGATAAAATATCGAATAAACGATTTTATCATTTACACACTGTAGTCGTCATGGCGGGCAAGGATATTAGCCGAACTTTATACGGCTCTTTCAACGACAAAAGAAATTATTATCCTTAATGCTTGCTCGATGCGTATATATTTACGCATGATAAAATCATAATTAATCTATTAAGCATACAAATATAAGGAACAATACTGTTATACTGATATACAAGATGAAACTTAATGATCGCGTCTCTTTTATTATTATCCTTGCGATCTTTCGAAAGAATGTAAGAAAATACAATACGAAAAACTTTGTCATCCCCTCCCTCTCGTTTCCTGATTGCCGCGAGCCATCACTTGATATTTCACTTGGTAATGTATATAATTTTGCAACAGCACGGACTTAATGGTTGAACAAGGGTACCCGGTTTTGAACGATACATTTCTAAGTAATAATCCGATATGTATGAGAATTTTCAAAAAAACGTTTCAACGGCGTATCTCGGATCGTGAGAAACTACAATAGACAGTTGGAAAGTACACGGGGAGTAGTGCGAGAGCGTGGGCGTTGAAAAAGATCGCGAAGCGGCAACCGCGAGTACCGGACTTCTCTCGCCGTAATGATGACAAATGACCGCGTAAATCACACGACGGTGCGCAAAACGCGCAACGGTCAAACACGACCGAAGAAGAAGAAGAAGAAGAAGAAGAAGAAATAGAAGAAATAGAAGAAGAAGAAGAAGAAGAAATAGAAGAAATAGAAGAAGAAGAAGAAGAAGAAAAGTGCCGTGAGAGAAGAGTAACGATCCTGTTGCCTGTTCTTCGTTTATCCGATTCTCCGGTAGACACACGGTGCTATGGTATGGTATGTTGTGGTCGACTTTTCGTAACGATTTTAGGTGTTATCTTAAAGTACAATTAATTATATCGGGAAGATGCGTCAGTTGAGTGACAAACGTGGGAAAAACCACGAGAGAGCATTCACAATTATATAGATCTGACGAGGAACAAACGAAATCTTATGTTTAGCGTTTTATCAAATACGTATTGTAAAGTGTAAATTAACTGTAAACGCGGAACGTGCTTTACGTATTTATGTGGACGTTTATCATGGCGTTAATTGAATTCTCTGTAAATAGTCAATTACACCATTGTTCGTTTGTTATTATGAGAAAACCTAGAATTTTTTGATATGAATTTTTTGATCGTTTATAAGAAGAAAAGGTTTCCTTCTACGATGATTAACGGTTTAACGTACGAGTGCAAAATAATTCGATGGTATCTATGGGAATCGACGCTATTATGCAATTATTCTTAGCACGGCCCTCTCACGTGAATGGCCCCTTCGGCTCTCTCTCTCTCTCTCTCTCCCCCTCTCTCTTTCTCTCTCATCCACACCGTGGCCGTAGTACATTCAACGTGCGCCATTGTCGCGTCGCTATGCATAAGCGTACGAACCGTGAACACATTGTCAGTTACGGGTCACATTGTAATCAACAAAGAGTCAACGCTTTTAGCGTTTATTCTCCCAACCGATCGTTCGTTGTCACCTGTTAGATGAAAAAATATTGTTGCCATCGTTTGAAAACAATTTTTACGATTTCTTTCAACGACGATGACAAAAAAAATGAAACAACATGAAAATAGGAAAAAAAAAAAAAAAAGGAAGACAATAAAATAAACGTGAAATCCAGCTTAAGAAAAAATTCCTAAATGAGGAAACACTTAACCTTCTTCTTTTTTATACTCTCTAAACGAATTAGAAAATGGTGGACGCGCGACGTAGTCGTCTATAAATCGCTAAAGTCGATGGTAATTTCTCGAGGCCACCGTGGACGATCGTTCGACGCCTCCGTCGAGAATTGATTGAAATCATTTTTCTCTTTCATCGAGCTACGACGATTAGTCAGAGACATTACTGTACTTTGCCTTGTTTCCCAGTTTGCCGGTTCACCCATTACGCTAGTTCGATGAATATTCAACGGCAAAGCGAGTAATTCCGGTCTTCCGAGCGAGAACTCATATATGTACTTACTTACTTACACCAGAGATATATCGTTGAGAATTTTCAAAGGCAATGAAAGCTCGAAACTAAGGCGTCGATTATAAACGATGCTTACATCGATCTCTTCGTACGATCATTGTCATCAACTTTATCTCTTTACTTTAGACTTTAGACTTTAGATTTTATCTCTCGATAGCTTTTTCTCAATACGGAAAGATAGATAAAGAAAGAAAGATGGAGAGAGAGAGAGAGAGAGAGAGAGAGAGAGAGAGAGAGAGAAAGAGTACTAGAAGACTCGAAAAATCTTTTATCTCGTTCATTGTGATAGACCTTCCAAGGTAAAGACTTCGGAATTTCGTGGGCGAACGTATCTCGATTATCGAAGGTACACGAATGAAGACGTCACGCGGGATGACGGGCCGACAATGGAGTATAAATTACCAATGGTGGTTTGAACGATGATGATGATGGTGGTAGCGAAAGAACGTTATCGTTTATCACACCGATCTATCCATTCTATATATATATACACACATGCACATACACACACACACACACACACACACACACACACATATATATATATATATATATAGCAGACGTAAATGCTTAGATATTCATACGAGTATAGGGCGAGTAACACCTTAGAAGGAACATCATCGTCTCTTCATCCTCTTCTTTTTCGTCTTCTTCTTCTTCTTCTTCTCCCTCTTTTTCTTCCTCTTCTTCTTCTCCTTCTTCTTCTTCTTTCTCTTCTTCTTTGTCGTCGTCGTCGCTATTCTCCTCCTTTTCTTATTCCATCGAGCAGAGCGGAGAGATTCCCTTTGGCGAGAACAGCCATATAGCCGATATCCACCAGCGAGCTTCGAGCATCACCGTGAATTCTTGGAACGCCTACGAAGCGTTTGACCTCTGTGCACGTCGTGCCAAGATCGAGGAGGTCATCGCGGTGCCGATGCTCGACCTTCGTGCCCGACCTTACGAGCCTCGCGCGAACGACGTTCGAGGATCGAGCCGGTGAAATCGAAGGAAGGAAGGAAGGAAGGAAGGACTACTATCGCAAATCGTTCGCCAACTCCTCGACAAGTAGTTTTACTTTTTTTTCATCTTTTTTATTATTTTTTTTTTTTCTTTTTTTCGTTCCTTTTCACCATTCCTCGAAATTCGTAAATCTCCAACTTCGCGTTCTTCATCTCTTTTTCTTTTTCTTTATCTTCCATGTTTTTCCTTTTTCTTTCTTTCTTTCTTTCTTTCTTCTTTTTTCTATCATTCTTTCTTTCTTTCTTCCTTATCTTCCTTTCATTTCCCAGTTGACTCCAAGGGGAAAATCGAATAGGTACGCGCGAAGAATCACATAAACATCGACACGGACCGTTATTTGCGATCGTCTCACACTATGATCGGCGTTTAGTGGCCCATAAATACAACAGGCGTAATCGTAAAATCGTAACTGTGTAATTACATACATTCGCGAGCATTAACCATCTCTCTTTTCTCTCTCTCTCTCTCTCTCTCTCTCTCTCTTTCTCTCTTTCTCTCGTTGTCTTTCTATAACCTTCTCTTTCTCTCTTCGAAGTCGAGAAAGTAAAGGACGACCAAGGCGAAAGTATAATGACGAGAAACTTGACAAAATCGTAGCTTATTTTCGCACTTCTTCGTCGTATCATATCTTTGTATATACATATAAGTTTTACGTTGAAATAAATAATATAAGAATTTCGACCTTATTTAAAAATGATATGAATTTTAATACTAAAGAAATATTTCTATCAAATTCTAGATTAATATTGGGAAAAACGTCGTATAATATTTTTTTTACCGAGTGATCAATCAAAATGATATTTATAGGACAAACACGCATAAAAAAGAGATAGAAAGAGAGAGAGAGAGAGAGAGAGAGAGAGAATGAAACAAGTTTTATCTTTCATTAACTTTTCCCCCATAATGAAAGCGCTTGAAATAGCCAGTTTTGTTTAGAGTAGACTGTCTGCTCTGGAATCTGGATACCGAAAGTTGTCGTTGAATTGAACCAACAATCGCCAACACGAAATCGATTCCCTCAAGGCAATGCGTACAATCCTGATTGCACGGTGAAATATTCGACTCTTGAATGAAATAAAAAAAAAAAAAGAGAAAGAAAAAAAAATTGAAAAATTTTTCTCTCCTTTCTCATCTGTCTCTAATCTAAATAATTGTCTCTGTAATTTCCAACGAAATTATTATTTTTTATTAAACGTTCGCTAAATATTAATTACGTAGGGGTTTATGTTTACAATGTTTTCGAACGAGTTTAGTTAAATATTATTTTGATTGCTATATAGTTTAACATAACGCTTTTGCAATGAATTACAAACGGTCGTGCCTTTCGCACGGCCGGCATCGAGATTGAAAGAAAAAGGCGTGGGCAGCAATATGGCGCCGTCGCCCGGCCGTCCTTCCATCCCACCTGTAAATATAAAACGCGCCATCGTGGTTTAATTAACGAGCATTACGTTAGGTGCCAATTTGCATAATTAAGCGGCCCGCGCTAGCATGGCTCGAAAGCATTCGTCACATTTACAAGGAATCGAGCGATGATCGAACGATGAAAGATTTTCCGTCGATGCTTTAAAAAGGATTTGAGGTAAACGAGCTTTACGAGTCGTTTATAAACGTACGCGAGTGAAATTTAATTTCGTAATACAATTTTATTCTATAAACACATACCAACGTCGTAATAAAGACAAATTTTCCCTTTAAAACATCCGGTTTTGCAAGAGACGAGAAAGCGCGATGGCGATCGGTATGTAACATTTTCAAGATGATCGTTGTTTGTCAGGCTCCATTCAGTATACATAGAATCGTAGAAAGTGAAACGTACGATTCACGAGGAGTAGTCGGTTAGATATAAGAAAAGGAAAAGCGAAGAGCCGGATAAAGAGAGGTCGACCCTCTTAAGCGAGTTTCCTACCGGTTACTGCTTTACGCCTTACTCATTATTGTACCTACGGGGGCTGCATTCCAATTAAATCTAAATGCCTCTCTCTCTCTCTCTCTCTCTCTCTCTTTCTCTGTCACGGTTCATGGTAAACTCCTTGGCAGAAATTCGTTTCACTTAATCGTTATTGCGCGAATAATCCTTCTCCTCTTTTATTTATTTCTTTATTTATCTATTAATTTTTTTTCTATTTTCCCCGACAATTTTCAAGCCACTCCACCCAATCGTATTACTATTTTTCTTCAGTCCCCTTTTTTTCCATTTCTTTTCTTTCTTTCTTTTTTTTTTTTTTTTCTTTTTTAATCGAACGTTTCAGCGAGCCTGTTAAACCGTCTCGATAGCCGATCGAAAAATTTCATCTTCGAAGGCGGGGCTGCATCCGTATCGCTTCTGCCACGTCCGTAAATCAAGAGAAGGAGAGAAAAGCAAGAACGAAAATATCGATAATAATCCGAACGAAGGCACGAGGCGAACAAGTAGATAGGCAGAATGATTCTCCGTCTCTCCCTTGTGTATAACGCATCTTCGCTCCTTGATAACGAGCAATCCTTCCCGAGTTAATCAGGCTCAAGCTCCGTGCCTCGCCCTTATCACGTAGCCCCGGCCCACAATGCTTCGCAACGAGCTCTCGCAGGCCCCTTGGTAGAACGTGAACGGGTACGTGACGGCGACGTTTAGATACACCACGGGAGATAAGCGAAGGAGAAAACTGGAGCTTCGGGCATAATGGTGCAGCAGGCCACGTCGAGTCAGAAATAGGAGCAATCGCGGAGGAGCAAATGTTAAAACTTTTCACGTCGAATACCACGAAAATCTTTTCGGTATTAACGACAAAAAATTGCACGCCTCGTTTCTTTCGTCCTCTTCCTTTCCCTTTTCTCTTTTCTTTTTTTTTTTCTCTTTCTTTTTTTTTTTTTTTTTTCTTTTTCCTTTCGGACTTCTCGAAGGGAAAAAATTCAAACTCTTGTCGCCGGCATTAAACGCGATAAAATGTCGAAATGTCAGTTCGACAAGTTGTTCGTTAGGTCCGACCACGTGCTGGGGGATTCTCCAGGTTGATCCAAGGTACACCGGTTCGAAGCCTACTCCTAATTAGGCTACACGTACGACGCTTCGACTACTACTCCGTTCCATTTAGTTACGCATCGTCTGCCACATTAGCGTAACTCCGCACGGATTACGGATTTTATATTAGAAGGAAGGACAAACCGCTCGATACACGCAATCCCGTGCTCGAAGCGACGCTAATGCGACGATAACTGCTCTCTCTCTCTCTCTCTCTCTCTCTCTCTTTCTCTCTTTCTCTCTCTGTGTCCGATTACGTGCGATTTCTATCATTAACGCGACCGCGCGTCTTTGCGATTTAATTCCGTTCGAGTTGCCCGTTACGACGTACTTTATTAAGGATAAAGAGGAGAATCAAGGAAAAATGGCAGCGTACGAGATCGCACAATGTAAATTCTTCTGTCGAATTATCGAAAATGAAAAAAGGAAAGAAAAAAGTAGAAAAAAAATCGGACAAAGAATGTGCAGAGAGCGAGAGAGAGAAATCGCAAGCGAAACGTTCGCAATGAAAGATCAATTTGCGATTAGATAGTAATACTAATTGATCTACTTATAAAGAAGGAAGAAGCAAGTGTTGCGCCAACAGCAAGGAAATTAGAAAGGCCTGCCGACTGACTCGTTGCGTTTGCGGAATGTCGTTCGGTCGAAACACAAGCTGCTCTTCGTATTCCCATTTTCTTTCGTTTCGATGGGATAATCGAAATGAAAGAGGAAGAAGACGAAGAAGAAGAAGAAGAAGAAGACGAAGAAGAAGAAGAAAAAGAAGAAAATAGAAGTAACATCGGTGAAAAAAGATTTGATTCGGCTTTAATATTCTACCCTTCTCTCTCGGTGTAGAGTATGTATTAACGTTCTACTCGACGAGACTCTCTCCGGAGGTCGATAGCTAGAAGCTCGATAACTCTCGCTCTCGCTTTCGCAAACGTTATTAGATGAACGTTGCGCAACCAAGAGAGCACCGTCCAATATGAAATATCGTCCGCGTTCAATCTCAGACGTGGATACGGCGTGTAATTAGCGTGCAAGACACCGACGTCGTGGCACCCAGAGGCCTTTAACGTGCCGTGAACGAGAACACACTATATGTTCGAGGTTCACGGGATCCTGGCGCGTCTGGAAAAATACGAATGCCAATTGAGAGTCAGGGCACTGACCGAGATTCGTCACGGAGTCACGTTAAATTGGAGCATAATCCTTAAACGAATTCACACCACGCCTTTATCCATTTCTCCCGACTCTCCCTCCCTCACCCCGGTCCCCGTATCATTTCTTCTATGCGGGATAACCCATTTTACTTTTTCGAAATTTTATTACAAGCCTACGTTAACAATAAAATCGCGAAAAATTGTCTAATCTCAGATATTTCCTTGAGGTAAAAGAAACGAAAAAAAAAAAAAAAAGAAAGAAAGAAAGAAAGAAAAAGGAACAAGGGTTTCAGGTCGAATTTCATACGTCATATAGAGACTATATTAACGCTGAGATAAATATTACCTTAAGCTCTTCCGCGATCGAGATCGAGCTAAACCACGTACGTAGGTACATATATACTTTTGCCTGAAGCAAATCGTTACCGTATAGTTATAACCGTTGGAACATTAATGTCGTTCCATAATGTTGTGCGTGATCGTCGTACGAGATATATAAACTTAGAATGATCTTGCGTCATTACCAAGACCGAGAGAAACAACGAATTTATTCAATGCACTTTGATTCCACTAACGTGGGAAGGATCGCCAGTGTATAGCACGTGAATTATATTAATCATCTATAAACATCGTCATATAGTTCTGACTGGACCAAAATTTTTTTTTTTTTTTTTTTTTTTTTGATAAGTTCTGTTTCATCTTTCGTTTTCTCCTTTTTTGTTAAATTTATGTTAAGAAAAAAAAAAAGATCAGCTTATACGGAACGTCAAATCGTTGATATTATTCCATAGAATTTTAACGAAACGCTATAAACATTGTAAACAAAAGATAAAAATAAAATTGATCGCATAATCGTCCGTGACTTTAAAATGTACGAACGAATTAAAGTTCGATACCCTCTGTGTGTCTATAAAAGAGAACGAATGAATCTATCTCGAGCTAATAAAACGGTAAAAGAATGACGTGCGAGGATAAGTCAGTCATTCGTTTATTTGCAAACGTGCACTCTATTGGCAGAGTTAACGGACACAGGTGCGCGAATAACACACACATATATCATATAAACGCTTACTTCCGGCTCGATGAAATAATAGAGACGTAATTGCGGACGACTCGCTGCTTCCTGTAATATAATTAACAACGTTACTGTAAATCCATTTTACGTCCCTTAAAGATCGAACGACCGATACGTTTCGATTCTACCTTTCTCTCAATAGTTTAAGCGCTAACGTTATGAGGATGATGATGAAGAAGAAGAAGAAGAAGAAGAAGAAGAAGAAGAAGAAAAAGAAGAAGAAGTAGAGAAATAAGAAGAAGAAGAAGAGAAAGAGGGACGTAATTATACATATACTCGAGACATAATTCGCGAGACCCTTAATTACAACAATGAGAGAAAAAAAGAGCCTAGAGTGTTACGATCGAGCGAATAGTTAAAGTCAGGAATAAAAACAAACAAACGAACAAAAAAAAAAAAAAAGAAACAAACAAACGAACGAACGAACGTAACAAAAAAAAGAAAAATATAATAGGACGGAGAAATTCAAGAAAACATTTATTACCACTTCTTAGAATCGATGTACTGTTGCTTCCGTCGTTACGTTTGGCTAAAACCCCTCATTTGCTTTACCGCTTTGATAAATTACATCTGGGGAGAGAGAGGGGGGGGAGGGTTGGTGGGACGGGCGGGACGAGGGGCGTGGGACGCCAAGAGAATATCCATCGGGGGAGAGGTGGGAAGGGAGGGGGGGGGGAAGCAGCTGTACGTTATCGAGGCGTAACGCATTATGAAACGATTCGCGGAGATTTGCGAAGAGCCGTACAAATGCGCCAATGGCAGATGGTCGACAAAGAGCACAATGCTCTTTCTCTCTCTCTCTCTCTCTCTCTCTCTTTTTCTACGTCTGCCTCGAGCTGCCATATCCACGATATATACCTAAAAAGTGATCGTAAATTAACTCTTAGAAGGTACCACCCTTTCGTTTACTTCCAATCTTCCTTGCGAGTTAATACACACCTACCATCTGTTAGATAAGTGTAAGTATAACGATTATAACATTTTGTATTCGCCTAATATACGTATAGAAAAGTAGAAAATAGTAGATAAAACATGAATATTCAACGAACGACGAACCATAAAATTTCAGAACTCTATCGACCGTACGTTCGTTTTATTGGTGTTATAAATCTGTCGAACGTTCGAATGAAAAGAAGATGGAGAGGAAGAAGAAGAGGAGGAGGAAGAAGAAGAAGAAGAAGAAGAAGAAGAAGAAGAAGTCGATAACAGTTAAGATCGATTCGTGATCT
>OU426851.1:6575591-6595591 GCA_911387685.1 Dolichovespula media | reverse complement strand
TCTCGTTTGTGAGAATATCTACGCAAGAGACGAACTGGATACTTTTTGAAATGAATGAAATTCAACCGCGGGGGAATGTTGTTCTACTAGAAAACGTAAGATGAAGTTCAAGTGCGAGACGAAGGGAATAGTAGCACTGTTAAGGAATGTTGAAGGTTTCCAATATAACTCTCTATCAAGCAGCGAAGATTTCTCGGTAAGGAGATTAATCGTTGAGGTCGATGAACTATATATTAAGATCACGGTGGTTAGCACGAGGAGTCCATGACCTTGACCGATCGTTCCAATATTAAAGATAGCAAACGACGGGCCGATCTTCTCTACGTTCTTTCAAGCTTTTCTTCCCGAAAGGAAGACGATAAGTGACATCTCGAGTGACGCTTCATTAACACCCGCCTAGAGACTGACACCTTGCAACCCAGAAGAACGTTGTATCCTCTATTACGTTCTCCTCCTTCCTTTTAGCCATACCCATCCCTTTTTTTCTTTTTCTTTCCTTGTTCCTCCTCTTCTTTATATAAGAGCATCATCCGCGATGCTCGTCGATGAGTCGACTCGGAGAACGGACGTACGCTCTCAATGGGCCTGATGTCCCGGACAGGAGCCAATGAACCTATCCACCGCAACCCCACAGGCTCATTATCGCCTTCGAAGCCACGAGCATAGATAGAGTGGGCACATAGTGATCTCTCATCGGCATTCCCGCTCGTGTAACCGATCGAACCTACGATCGTCCTGCGGCTAACTACTAAGAAGAACGTTACTTAGTATATGTTCTCAACCGGGAGAGTTGTTATAAAACGTGTGTGAGATAACAATGTGGATTAGTTTCCTAGGATTATATACCACGCGGTATACTATTTATAGACATCACTTAAGAGGGGGAAGCCTGTTATACTCTGCAACGTGAAATAAGATATCCAGATGAATCTGTACTTTTATTTTTGACATAGGCCGTTATCGATCGAAAGCACTATTTGTGCATTACCAACAAGACGAAAAATTTAGACGCGAACTGGAGACCCTATATCTATGGGGGATACTTTAAACGATTAAACCACGCTTAAAGAGGTTTTATTTTTACTCCTGTGATTATCGCCGCGTTGTCACGTGGTGTCTCATTGAAACGAACGATCAAAACTATGGATTACAGGCACCCGTCTTCATCCGGTCATTGAAAATCGCGTTAGCGCGAGGGTACGTGCCCCTCGGTAAATCATTTTCTCCTTTTCGCACGTCGGAGCACGTACGTTGACAAGTCCTATCGGAAACGAGTCTATTAAATACTACCAGAGGAGGGAATAACTGCCGCGACCATTACCACCCCGGTAGATCGTAAGTTATCTTCGTTGACAGTAGGCTTGTATAGAAACGTCTTAGCTAGGGATACCACCAGACTCTTACTTACTTACTTACTTATTTACTTCGATATTCTTTCACCAGGATTTCCTTATTTCATTCCTATTTTTCATTCCTTTCCTTATATCTTCCATCTGTGTTCCTGTTATTGCCAACTCGGTTTCTCATTGTCGGGTGTCGGTGACGTCGTAAACCCGATAAATAGACAAGCTTCTATCTTCGACCAAGGGAAATAAGGAATCGAGAGCCGTTAATGAGATCCCAAGGAAACTAGAACCTGACGCAACCTATTGATAGCGAAACGTTACGCGTTTTCTCCCTTTTTCGAACGACGAACAAGGGGAAAGGAAACCTAGCTAGAGTAGGTACATATAAGAGAAGATGAAAGAAAATAAAACGGGAGGCTGATGTAAAGTACGGAGGGTGCAACTGGAGGGGAAAGAGGTGAATAAACCACGAGCACTAATTAACATTCGAGCTGTAGCATTCAATGCCGCGAAACAAGCGGTTCTCTCTCTCTCTCTCTCTCTCTCTCTCTCTCTCTCTCTCTCTCTTGCTTTCTCTCCCTTTTTTCTTTCCTTTTCTTGATCGCTCTCGCTCTCTACCAATTCGTGATAAACTCGTGCGACTACGTCACGAAGACGATCAAAGACGATAATTAACACTATTGTTATTATTTTATGCAAAATAAAAAAAAATAAAATATAAAATAAAACATCGCGAAATGCTGCATAATCGATACGTGAACTGTTTTACACTTACGATTCAAATCTCTGTTCTTTTTTTTTTTTTTATCTTCTGATTATCAATTATGTGTTTTCAATTTTACTTGTTGTTTCCTATTACTATACGGCGACGATCGCATAATAATCCCCAAGGGAGATATAAATGGTAAGTAAAGCGATTGAAAAATTACGTCAATCGATCATCTGATCTCAAAATATAGAATAAAAGTTTGCATTGTTCCTTTCTCTTAAGTGTCATTTAATACTAAAATATATGGAATATTTAACCTTGAAGAAACTTGTTGGACGTCTGTTGAAGAAAAGACGAACATTTTTTTATCTAACGATAGTAATCATACGTTTCGCGTTTACCGTACATATTATATATGTCACGCCATCCTCTTTCTCTCTCTCTCTCTCTCTCTCTCTTTAATCCGGGAAATTATTTTATCGAGGATATAAATATCGTAACTCATATTTTATAAAACGTTTACACTTTACATATAAATAGGAATAATAAAGGAAAGTCACATGATAATATTCCGACATTCAACATTATAATGACCAACACGAATGAGATGCACTTTTATACGGATCTCTTGTCAACAAGTTTTTATAGACGTTATTAATCACGTTATATTAATGCATCGGATTATCGTTTACGCTCTTCAAAAGTTCGACAATGAACGGTCGATTATACAGAAACGATGGATTCATAATGACTGCGACACGATCCTTTGAGAAGTGATACATCGAATTATATCGAGTTTCGATCGGACGACATGATGCCTTCGGTTTAACATTGCATTACTTATTTTTCATTGCGCTGCGCCTCGTTGCATTTCGTGACGCGTAGTCGCAAGGGACCCAAGGAAGATGCAATAATGCGATTAAACGTACGTAGGTTACTTTATTTCTACGCCGAAGGTCAGGAAGATCTGCTGCAACACACATCGGCACCCTGCGACCTTCGAGAACCTAAGAGAGAGATGGAAAGAGGGAGAAAGAGGAAGAAAAAGAGAGAGAGAGAGAGAGAGAGAGAGAAGATATTCGAATCTCGAATAGGTAACAACGACGAGCCGCGGCCAGGTCGGCCGATATAAGAGTGTCTCCGTTGGAAATTTGCATCGCATTCCCCCGTGAAGCTTTCGCAGGTGCCGATCGTTACTATTCGGCATAAGTGTGGATCTTCGTGTGGATCTCGTTTCTGCACCTGGTCCAGACAGTAACGTGCAAACGTTCTCGATGAATGCAAAGAAGAGAGACGGAACAGAGAAGGATACAAATAGAAAAGGAAGACGTGGACGAAGTCTCTCTCTCTCTCTCTCTCTCTCTCTTTCTCTCTTTGTCTGTCTATCTGTCTGCCCGTCTGTCTATCTTTTTCTCTCTTACGATCCCCATTTACTCTCGAACTCTCTGCCGATCTCTACCCTTACTTTTAGCCGTAAAGCTTTTGTTGGAATAGGATTCGAGCCGGCCCGTCGAATGCTAAATCAAGATGGCTGCTTTACGTAATGGACGTGCACCGAGTACACATCTTAATTAAGAAAAATCCACGGACACATCCGTTTTCAACATGCCGATACTAGACGTAGTTAAAACGTTCATTACATTCTCGTTAGGCGTTCGTTACGATAACAAATAATCGAACATAATATTTCAAGTATAACGTCAAAGAATTTTCTATGATCTTTCAAAGGTTTTATCGATACGGCTTTCACCGTATATGCGTCATTTATTTATTTCGTACACCGTAATAACGAATTTAATTGGCATTCGGAGCGAAATAGTAGCTAACTCGAAATCCAATCGTAATGGCACGATCGATAATCTAATAATATTGAACGTCCATCCTCCGATCCAATTTTATAAAGTACGATCTCGACTACGATAAATTGCTCCCGTCATTAAAATACAGTATAGAAGGACGCGTGTCAGAACGTGAATGTAATTAGAACGTAATGGAGAGTCGGTACTTTATCGATCGGTTACTTCGTATAAATATAGGAAAGTACGTTTTATCGATTGGATATTGCGAAAATTTTAGTCTCCATAGGATGTTAAGTAAGATACGATTATTCATGATCGCCATCATAGAAAACCTTTACGATTTCAACGAAAATGAAACTTGTCAATTTCAACTGGTACGTTTCGTTTAATTAAACCGAGACGTTGACGCATGGCTATATTCTCGATGGATGGTATACCCTTGCATAAACCATTGAAATAAATATCATTATATATACTCAACGTACACGATCCTAATTAATTACATTTTTATCGCGATATAACGTGGAAGCGAAAGCATGCGAAAGTACGACGCGCAATTAAAATCTGTTTTATTCGCCAGTGTATCTGCTATTAGTCTCATGATTATCGAGAGTCTCGATCGAGAACATCGCCGTTAATTCTCGGGGACGTATCCTAATAAAATAACCAAATGCACACCGCGCTCGATGAGTAAAAGTATCTACAACGAAAATATAATACCGCGATTGAGCGCGAGAGAGGAAGAAGAAAAAGAGGATAAAGATAAAAAGGTGGTATACTAAGTTTACAACGTGAAATACCTTGGAGCTAAATGAATTTGCGAAGAAGGAAGAATCGGCTTAACGAGGATCTATCTATCGATCTACCGTGCTCGAAGGCGCATCCTGCGACTTTGATCCAGGCACGAGGTTCCTGTACCAACTTTTTTACTTTCAACGTACAAGTTAATCGGTCGTAATTAAACGAAGCGACGCTTAAAATCTGGAAATGAAGAACACACGTCGATCTTAATCGAGTCTCTCTTGATCACCACGATCGAATTCGTCTGAGATTCTGTCAAGTACCCTGTCACAAAATTTGTCATATTGTAAACAAAGAAATAGATCGTTCGACGAATTCATTCTTTCCAAGAACGATCCAAGAATTTTGTCATCTTTACATTGTTGCAATAGTAATACCATATATTAATCGGAAATATATATATATATATATTTTACAAGTATACGTATAATAAGTAATGCAAATTTCGAACGAACGGATATACTTAAAAATTTGTTTAATTCAAAAACCTCGACGTCATGTATCAAAAAGAAAACCTTTGATAATAATTCGGCTCTCCGACAGTAGATTAAAATTAATTGAAACCTCGATCGATTTAAATTTTTTAAATGTCCTCGAGATTGAAGTTCCTTTTAACGGACAAAGATTTCTCTCACTCCCCCCCCCCCTCTTTCTCTTTCTCTTTCCCTTGAGAATTTGAATGGATTTTGATTAATATTGAAATAAAACTTACCGTTCCTTCAGATCCATCTCTCTAAGTAGGTATCAATGTCAAATATGCGTCACGATTAAAAAAAAAAAAATAAAATAAAATGAGATAATATCCGTTCGCGAATATTTATATCTAAGGAGTATAAGATCAAAGTTACAATTAGCACGAGTAGAATATTGCTTGTGTGCGTGCCCGTTGGCAAATTCCAGGAACATACCCTTGAGACTTTGTTCCTTCTACTCTTTGCATCGTTAACAAACTTGCAAATGGTTAACATATAGCGAGTTAAAAAAAATCAAGTGGATGATGCCGTTTAGCTGGACGATTGTACACGATCGTTATTTAACGATCGACGCATCGTTTGCATAGTTCGTAAAAGAAAAAGTATTTAGGAAATACGATCCTGTCTCGAATCTGCATAGGAATCGAACTCGAAGAACGAAAATATCGTCGGAGTAGTCCGACGCTTCCTGAGAGAGTAAACCTCTCGACGTAATCGGGTTTCTACGACAACGACGGGAACCTCGATGATTATAATGGAATGCATAGAGGAATCAATAATTCATAACGCTCATCGTAGGTAGCAAGGAGCCTTGGGCGTTCTGCGAATTCTTCGAGTAAAATCACCCAAGGCAATAAGAAAAAGAAAAAAAAATATTCTTCCTTTTCCTTCGACCATTTCTCTTGATCTCTTTCTCTTTCCTCCTTATCTTCCTTCGCTCCTTCCATCTTTCTCTACCTAAACGATACGTCACAATCCGTCATTACGGATGTTATAAAATTTACGAGTCAGATATATCCAGTTTATTAATGCCCAATATATCGGACAACAACATAAACTTCATTAACAAGTTAACGGGTATTTTATGACACTTTGGTAAAATGGGAGAAACATGATTTTATAAATTACGGAAATACCAGTACCACCGATTTTATTGATTCATTTTTCTTTTCAATAATAACGAGACAGAGAGAGAGGGAGAGAGAGAGAGAGAGAGAGAGAGAGAGAGAACGTCGATTGTTTCTCGTTCAATCGTAGTAAGTACCAAACGGAACTCTCGTTCCGCGATATATATCGTCAACATGTACATGTTAGTCCAAATTCACGTGGAATATCCGGATGTGCGCGTTGAATAAAAATATTCGGAGATAAAAAGGATGTCTTCCAAGACGGAACGTTTATTCATCGAAAGCCTTCAGAATAAGGTGAAAAGGATTTACTCTTTTTGTGTTCATAACATAACCTTCGCATTCACTTTTCGTCGTTGACCCCGACCGTTACCAACGACCTTAACATCTATCAACCGTAAAATAATCACTTTCTAAACGCTCGACCATACCATTCTTCTTCTTTTCCTTTATCGAATCCGCAATACTTCGACTCGAGTAGACGATCGTACAAGAGACAATGAATCAAAGTCAAAGTTTCGAGGTTAATAAAGGAGTCTTACTATTTTTAGGCTCTCGAATGTCTGGATAGGTTTCCAAGTAAAGTAGTCGAGTTAAATGAAATCATTGAAGAATATATGCCGGAATCAGTGAGGAATAACGTAAACGTAGACACTAACGTAATTTATCCTCGAGCGAGATCAGTATCAACGTTATCAAGTATAAGAGATTGTAAGCCGAATAATCAGCGATTTTCATGGTAATCATCGAACGTCATATTAATTACATTTCTCGAAATAATTTCTTAATTACAGTTGCAACTTATTATTCTCTATCGATGTGCGATCGTAACCGGACGAAACAGAGAATTTATAAAAGAAAATATCAGAGAATATACGGTGGTAATAACGCAACGATACGTCGATATCCTGGTGCCCTTGGTCAACTATTGGCATTTCTCATAAGTCGACTGGCTTCCTGTACGAAAAAAATCGTATTCACGCCGTCCTATTTCGTAATCGACAATGTCATACCAATGTTCTTCCAAAAGTAAGACCCATATTAATAATATTAACGATTCAATGTCATTTAATGATTAATTTTTTCCAAGATCAGAGTTTCAAAACGCACAATGTGGTACATCCTCCAATTGGAGCTCCTCCGTTCTAGAGTATACGTCTAGCGTCAAACAGGTTGACACGATCGTTGATACTTTTATCGGGATCATGCGACCAGCCGCCGTTCAATTAATCGCAGATATTACGATAGTAAGAAACGTCATCGAATCAAATTTAATCGATACGTTTTACAAAGTGAACTCACTAGGGGGTCTGATCTTATGCAGCTTAAACGTTGGCTGCAGGCCCTTGCCCTAATCAAAAATTCGCTCGAGTCGATTGAACTGACGAATGCGACTCGTACCACCGAAACCATCGATTGCTGGGCGTACGAGCTCTACTTTCATCTCAAGAACCTTCAAGTGAGTATGCGCGATAATTGAATGAGCGGAGGAAAAGAAAGTAATCCTATATACGACTGCTCGTTAATTTTCTCCTCTTTAGTATAAATATCAATGATTAGTTATTATTTAAGGCAACACCAAAGGATTCGATGGATCGCAACGGTATGACACACTTGAACCTCTGGCATCGCATGGTCCAACTTCGTAATAATTATATTATCCTCTACGAAACATTGAATAACAATCAAAACATCTTGAATCTCGCGTCTATGGAAGTTTCTTGATTATCGTTTTTTATCTACATAATATTTGTCTATATAAAATACGTTTAATATAAATTTATCGAATTCCTTGCATGATTCGTAGAGAAAGAAAACAAAAAAGAACAAAAAAAGAGATAAGAAAAAAAGCACAACAAAAAGAAAAGGAAACGAAACTATTAAACTTTCTGATTTCTTTCGAATAGAAGAGACGACCTCGAAACGAGATATGGAAAGAAGGTATGCAAATAGAAGGTCCGTGGCCATGCCTCTCGCCCTTTCGCTTCGACACGAAGCGATCTGAAATGACTCGCCATTGTCGTTAACATTTAAACGCCGCGCTTAGGAAGGGAACGTACGCTCCGTGTCGTGAATTTTTATTTAGGCGATATTGCACCACCCGAGCGACCTGCAGTCACCACTCTCTCTCTCTCTCTCTCTCTCTCTCTCTCTGTCTTTATTTCTCTCTTTCCTTCTCTCTCTCACTTTCTCCCTTTGTTTCTCGTTCGCGGCGCGAGTTATGGCGCAACTTACTTAACTCAGAGAAAACATAAGGTAATTCCAAGAGTTAGCTATCATCGCCACTCTTTCAATCGACCAGATCTTTAAGTAACGCATCCAAAGTACAAGAACAAACGTGATTATCCTTCCAACTCTCTTTTCTCTTATCTAAATATGCATGGGGCTAAACTTTGTTCAACCGCTATTCTCCATCCCTCCATTAAATAATTTTTTAATAACGCACAATCGCACCACGAACATTAACGGACGGATTTATCATGTTCGTAATATTACCTGTCGTTTAGGATAAAGACATCATTTAGCTTCTGTCATGTTACAATGCGTAATATACTCGATGGGGTATGATAAATGATTACGTTACCCTACACCCAGCTAATGAAAGAGAACGCGTACCGCCTTCTCGAGGCTCCTCTAACAATAATGTCTTCTACTATTTATGTTCTATCATAGTGAAATTTGTCTATTTCTATTAAAAGAAAAATGTTTCCTTTTTTTTCTTCTTTTTTTTTTTTTTTAAGATACACGATCGCATCCTCGTAACAACCAAAACAACGACGACAACGACAACGACAACAAAGATCGAGTCATTTAATCGACGTTTTTCAACAGTTCGATCTGTCATCGAAGTCTGAACATTGAAAGAATAAAAATGTCATCGTGTGACCAACGAGTTGACCTTTCTAATGCCATTGCTCTTTCTTTATCTCTGACAGTATCGTTCGTAAGTAAACTACGATCGAGGAACGGACATGTACAGACACGGTAGCGTTGTTAATCATCTCTCTACGATGCGTTTATTTCAGTTTCGCGAAGTTATAAGCGAAGAAATCGTCGCCGATGATTCATTCGATTTCAGCGAGAGAGGTACTCGCCGTATATAGGCAAGGTCGATATCCCATTAATATCTCTCTCTCTCTCTCTCTCTCTCTCTCTCTCTCTCTCTCTCTCTCTATTTCGCGATCCTTTTTTCTTTCTACCTTTAAACCACGAGGATAGAAATATTAATGTAGTGTCGATATAATAAATTTCCGTGCAACGAGGAAGCGGCGCTTTAAAGTTTTCCCTCTTCGTAGATTAAAAAAATCATGATAATGTGTTTCGTATTCACAAATTCTCTCACTCTCTCTCTTTCTCTATCTATCTATCTATCTATCTATCTATCTATCTCTATCTCTATCTGTCGTTCGTTCATTCGTTCGTTCGTTCGTTCGTTCGTTCGTTCGTTCGTTCGTTCGTTCGTTCGAACGTTAGCTAATGTTTCGAGTAGCCATAACGAGAAAGGTTCGCGCAATATTTCCCTGGCGTATTCTGTTCCCACAATAAATACGCCGTCGAATCTCATTCTCGTGCTCGGAGGAGCGCCGACACCAAGTTGAATGTAAGTACGTCGGTGGCAACACGATCCTACGCTTACGGAATAGCGCCATGAGAAAGTCGAAGTTACTTTTACGCGTTCGCGCATCGTGGATAAACCCAAGACGGACCACACAAGAAGAAGAAAATCATACTCGGACTATATTCTAAGCTTCTACTAAGTAAACTCGGTAACATATCCCCTCCCCTCCTCCAAATTCTTCTTCTTCTTCTTCATTCTAATACTTCTTCTCCTTCTCTTACTTCTGTTATCCTTATTTTTATTTTACCTTTTTTTTTTGTTTTTCTTTTTTTTTTTCTTCTTTGCCATTTCTCTTATCGGCCACTCGTATACCGGTTGGCATAGTTAGACGACAAAGTCCTGCAGGGCTGAGATCTCAGTGTGATCGGTATCGTTGATTGGATATTCGCGGTGTTAACAAATCGTTACCAATCGTGCCTCGATGCGGCGGGTTGAGTCTGACTTTATGATTGCACCTTCTACGTTACGTACGAGCTTGAAAGAGCAACTCGGCAACTTCGGTACCAGTATCGACTAACACTACATCATCACCAAGTTCATCCCAAGTCCCATCATCATTCAAAACCACACGGATCCTCACAATGGCGGAAGCCGATCTTCTCGAACGCAGTAACTCCCAGAGCTTTTCTTCATTTTTTCTCTCTTTCTTTTTCCTTTTCTTCACTGAATAGAGATAAGCTAAGAAAGCGTAACTCTCTCTCTATATATACGTATCTTTAATATCTACCTTTTTTTTTTTTTTTCTTTAGAGGTCGAAACAACGACTTTTACGATTTCTCGTCGTATTTCACGAGAGTCTTTTAGAAAATGTTACGAGATGAAAATAATGATCATTATAACGCACGAATATTATTTACTATTTAATGGATATCACGAGACGAGATACGCCCTTAATGTACGATATCTAGATATATAAAGTATGTATTAATACGCAGTAATTTTCTTTCTTTTTTTTTTTTTTTTTTTTTTTTTGTCGAATATAGTAAAGCGATAATTTCGAGGTTGTACTCATCTATCGCCCTTATATGATTTCTAATTCGTTTAAATCGAATCGTTGTTGGTATCGTTCGATTCGAAACCATTCGGTTCAAAGTTTTCGATATGCTTCTATTTCGAGAAGGGACGCACGTGTACAGAAAGAGACGATTTATACGTCGGACGATGTCAGAGGATAAATCGGTGACATTAGTTTCAATTCCGATCCTCCTTGATCGGATTCATTTTGATGGACGTAAGAAGACACCAGCCGTTCGATCGTCGATCGTTTCGTGCACTGATTCAACGGGCTTCGGTGTGTGCGATCTCGCCAATATGATCGAACGTATTTACGAACTACGAGAACGTTCGAAATTACGTTTCTACGCTTTTTCGATCGATAAAACCTTAGAATAAAGAATCGCACCCTTTCCTTCTCTGGCATCTCGTATATTTAAAAGGCCGTTTATTGTTCGAGGGAAGAAGATTTATATCCGTGAACCAGCACGATACTACATGCACGTTACTCATTTGCAATTTTAAATCGGACGCGCGTGATGCATGCGACGGTGAACCTGTACGACAACGACGACGTGACGACGACGACGACGACGACGACGACGACGACGACAACAACGACGACGACGGTAAGCAACTGCAACTGAAATAAAGCGCAAGGTGAATCCCCAATAAACGTTCATAATTAAACTTAATACGTCCTATTAAACTCGTTTATCCTTCAATCAAACTATCTAATAATATCCTCATGTAAATATTCTCTCGGGTAATAATAATCAAATCATATAAATAATCACTCATCTTGTTTGTGGCATCTGGCTCTTCCTTCTTGGACGCTGTTTTCTTCCTCGAATGCAACAATGCACCGCTGAACATTCTTTCGCAACGAAGATTTCCCTATAAAACGTCGAAACGTCCATTACGTATTCCATTGAAAGCCTATCGATGTTAGAAATATTTTTAGCCTAACCTAACGTCGCCTATAACGTTCCGCTCAAATCTTTTTCTTTCTTATTTTTTTTTTTTTTTTTCATTTTCTTCTCCTTACTCATAAGGTTAGGTTGATAGAAAAATTTCGAAGCGGGTAACGCTAGGATAGGAAGACCTCTCGAGGAACGAACGGTTTAGGTGTCCGTTAACGGGCCAGGTAAAAGCGTTAAACGAGTGCCGACCTCAACTAACCTGCGATCTTGGTTGATAGTTGATCGCGAGTTAAGCTTCACTCCATATATAACAGGCTCGAACGAAATCTCTTGTGTGGCTCCATCGTGCGAACGAACGGTAGTCACGACTCTGATTACGAAGCATGTAAAACACACCAAAGGCCTTAACCGTGCGATAGACGGAGAAAGGTATAGAAGGATACAAAGAAGGAAAGAGTAAGAGTAAGAGTAAGAGTAAGAGTAAAGAGAGAGAGAGAGAGAGAGAGAGAGAGAGAGAGAAGGGCGCAAATGTCGGAGAGAATAAAAGATCTTTACTCGATAGAAACGAAGCTTAAAAGAGATTCGAGGGTAAGGGTAAATCATAATTAGATCCGCATCTTTCATCTGCGAGGTAAATCATCTATTTTCTACCTTAACAAACATCGTGTGATTTCTGAGAAAAAAAAAAAAAGAAACAAAACTTATCGTTTAACATCATTTTGCTGTTAGCCTAATCGGTTCGTTCGAGTATGGTATAATATTATATATATATATATATATATATATATATATGTATGAAATGAATTTTATATATCTACGTATTCATAGATCGAACGTAACTTTTATCATCGCCAATGTAAATTGTTTTGAATAGTGATCTTACTAAGAGTAAACAAAAAAAAAAAAAAAATTAAACAAAAAATAAAAATAATAAAATAATAAAAAGAATATTCGTTTCTTTCTTTCGAACGTTTTATAAGAAAATCTTTTCTATAAGATTATCTCGCCCCATTTTTCGCGTGAAAAATCTCCGATATACACGATCGAAGAGATTATACTCGTACGAATGTAATAAAGACGGTATAACGACTCGTCGAGGAACCGTTAGAAATAACCACGACTTTGCTCCTGGCAATTCTCTATTCTTCGCACCCTGCCGATTTCAACGACGTATTCCTGACATTAGAACACATCGAACGATCTTTGATTGCGGAAAGGATCGAGGGTAAAAATGCGATCGTATAATTCGCTCGTTCTTCGTAGAGGACCACGATCGCCTCTCTCTTTCTCTCTGGTATTCCATCGGTTACAAAGATCGATCTACGAAGATCGATAATCTTCCCTTCGTCGAAGGGAACGGACTATGAGTGGTTCTCTCGCTTCTTCTCTTTCTATCTCTATTCCTATTTGAGATTTACGAGCCGAGGTGAAAACGTCGGTAGGAGAAAACTCTGTGGCTCGTTCTTCGAACGACGTTCAGGCTTGTCGAAGGACGAAATGAAGACGAGTCGAAGATAAATCTCGGCACGATTTCACGCCCACGGCACGCCCGAGCGATAAACGTTTCTCCTTCTTCCTTCCTCCATCGTCCACCACTACTTCCTTTTTGCGATATCACGATGCTCCTTGTTACAAGCTAGTCTTTTCTCAACCCCGTTTGCGGTCTCCTCCTTTGGTCCTCTCTCTCTCTCTCTCTCTCTCTCTCTCTTTAACTATCTATCTCTTTTTCTCTTTTCTTCTCCCTTTAGCACGCGCTTAAGATGTTCGGCTCCAGCGGGGCCTAGATTTATTAAACGCCACTTATCGTGCGGATTAAACCACTGTAAGTCATTTATATCTTGTATTCTTATCCTATTTTTGTCGGCACACCGTCGGACGTGACATGTGTTCCCCATATATATCTTCTCTCGCTTGTTAAAAATATAGATACGAATATATTCAAGTAGATCGGCGAGTTTGGAATAGAGAGGACGAGGAAAGGACAGTGCCATTGAGAAACTTGAAAGAAGGCAACCGAGTCTAAAAGCTACGTACATATATGTGTGTGTGTGTATATGTATATATATGTGTATGAGTATGTATATATGTATATATATATCTATATCTATCTATATATATATATATATATATATATATATATATATATATATATATATATATATAGACATATATATACACGTATGTAGTTATTCCGTAAGTGGAGTCAGAGCCTTACGCGGTCAGACGCTCTAGGCTCAAACAGGAGAGAAAGAGAAAAAAGTAGGTAGACACGATGTGGCACGATAGTTTTAACTGCGCGCGAACATATATATATATATATATATATATATATATATATACAAAGACGAGAAATATAAGCGTATAAATGTGTGTGTGTGTGTGTGTGTGTGTAGAAGGAAAATATGTAAGACCATTGTATCGACACGGGAATGGCACGTTGCCTGCGGTACATCGAGTTAGTTCGATGCAATAACGACACACGGTAGAAAGGAAAATGATTTGATGACAATCGCCAAGGCTCCCTGTTCCGTTGCGAAGAGAAACGCAATCGTGGGTGTGTCTCCCTGTGATCTGCATGGTACTCGGGAACAATGTGACATTATGGTAAGAGAACCGAGGCCATTGTCGTCGAGGAGAACGCGCGTCGACCAAAGAACGTTTGCCTTCTTTCCGATCCTTCCGACTTCTCTCTCTATCTGTCCTTTTCCAGGCGATACGAAGAACGAAATCCAAACGAATTTAGACGAGTCGACAGAATGACGTAGACAGTTTCATTCGGCTACCACTACTTCTTACCATTTAAACGGGCGCGCTATCGAAACGATGAATTGAATTATTTGTAAGTCGATATCTTCGAGACCAAAGGGTAATAGAGATTTGAAGGAAAGATTATTTGAACGAAAAAAATCCCTTTTATTTATTTACAACGATACCATCGATATAATTTTTGTCGATATTTCGTATAAATGTTCATTGGAAACACGGACGTATATACGATAAATATGAACAAATTTCATTTCTCGAGAACTGTAACTTTTAAATTATATTACCAAATTATTACTATCATTCTACATTGTTTCCCGTAATATCTATCGCCATGATATCTTATGTATTTACGATATATTTGTTACGTTATTAATATAAATTTAAACAATTAATATATAATTATATATTTACAATATAAATTTGGTGCAATGGGTTTATTATTAATATCGAATAAATTTTATGATATTCGTTAGGACATTTTACATGAAATCATTCATTAGTCATTATAAACGTAAGATAATACTATCTAAACATGTAATTAGTGCGAAGAAGTAGAAATGAATCGCTAGTTAATTCCTTTCAATTATCTAAAAGTACTAGGGATAGGTTATCGGAGCAGGCAAATCACAGATTAGATTCTAATTTTTCTTTTCCGCGACATGGTGGAAAAGTTAATACGCAAATAGACGAAGGGAATAGTAAAACCCAAGGAACACCACATCTTTGCCTGTGGTATATCTATCTAAATATTCTAGACAGTCTAGCTAAAGCTATCACGGCCAATTGCAAAACGTTTTTGCTACATGAAAGGTGACTGCCGTGGTGGCTACGATACATTATATACATGCATACATACCTATGTATATAACTTAGTAACTCTCAGGTATATATATATATATATATATATATATATATATATATATATATTTATATATATATTTACGTATTACAACTACGTATGCATGGATAGACATGTATGGTAGAACACGTAGTTATCTAGCAGTAAGTCGGTATATACGATTAGCCATTACGATTTACGGTAATTGGACTGATTTTAATGACTTTTGAATTATCGTCGCCACGAACCATCTCTTTCTCTATCTCTATCTCTCTTTCTCTGCTCGCATTTCCTTTCTCTATCTATTTATCTATCTATCTATATCTATCTATATCTATATCTATCTATATATTATTTTATTTCTTTCTTCATTTTACGTAATATGAAATCTCTTTTATTAAGCTTTTACAATCTACGAACTAATTTTCATTTATTACGTACACATCGCAAATAATTGTCTGGGAACCATGACGATTCGCTTTCTCTCTCTCTCTCTCTCTCTCTCTCTCTCTCTCTCTCTCTTTCTCTCTCTCTCTCTTTGTTCTTTCTTTTTTTTTTAGTTTCTACCTCAGCTCGAATTGAATACATACTTTTTTTCTTTTCTTTTTTTCTTTCTTCATCCTGTAATAACGTTGATGACATTAAGTCACGGTTTTTTTATCTTTTTCACTCGGATCCTAAACATTACGGCTTGTAGTTTTCGTTGTACTTTTAGTTATAGCGCTTTTTTGGAGTTTATGATTGTGATAATTCTCCGATAGATTTCTGATAGATTTGTGATAAATTTCTGATATATTACCGATAGATTACGATCAGAGATCTATCAGAAATTTATCACAAATCTGTCACAAATCTATCAGAAATCTATCACAAAATTATCACAATCTGTCGGAATCAATCATAATTTACCCCAATCTACCAAATCTATCGTCATCTATCATTCATCATCTAGCATCATTTATCATATCATCTATTCATCAAGTATCATCTAGCACCATCCTACCACCAAGTAGCATCTACCACCATCTAGCATCATCTACCATCTAGTATCATCTAGCATCTGGCACAAAGCACCAAGCATAAACCACAAAGCACAAAGCACAAAGATAAAGATAAATTAGGATCAAAAAATAAATAGAATTCAAATTAGGGTTCCTAAACTATGATCCAAATCTTAATCTTAATCTTAATCATAATCCCTAGTAACCGGCCGTGTCAACTCACACTAACGTAACGCCTAACGTTTGCGGAAGTCGATAAAATTTCGTGACTCGACTATCACGGAATCATAGTCCCCGTCGTTTCTAACTTCACCCCTTGAACTTTCCTCCGGAGTAGTTCGAACACGTCCGAGATGGGAATAATACACGGACACCTGGTTCATAGATGACCATTGCGTCCGTCCAACCATTCACCGGATGAAGACACGCGAGCACTATTAGAAGGCGGACTGAAACTCGAGAGTCGGCAGAGCACCTTTCCTGGATTATAAATTATTCCATCCTAGGAGAATACTTAAAAAGAAAAAAAAAAAAAATCAGAAAAAAGAAAAGAAAAGAAAACAGTTTAAAGGGATTCTGTAACCGTGCACCGCGTCTTAGAAAGCACTTAAGTAGAGATGGACCTAATTTCCCTGGGTTTCTAACTTCCGGCTCGCAAACTCGAGATGTACGTAAATATGTGTGTGTGTGTGTGTGTGCGCGCGCACGCGTGCACTCACAACGATCAAAATTTGTTCCTAGCACAGAAAACGAAGAGAGATAAATATAATTATAAATAGAAGTATCTTTGTGTAAACGACAGCCGTTATATTTCTGTTATATAGCGCGCATGAATTCACCGCAAGAGGTTATTATGTAATCCTTAATAACTATATAGCCACGACTCCGAGGATTCGATAAAAAGGCAAGATAGCGTGAGCAAAACAAAGGGGAACTTATCCACGTTTCTCGTGCTCTGACCGTACCGCACTCATATTGTCTCGAACAAACGAACAACGTCCGACATAGTGTTGCTCCTTTTACCTGTGTCAGGCCCCGACAGTGGTCTATGTCCGTGTAAAGGCGGACCGACGGACGAGCTGAAAAGGGAAGGCCATTAGAAAATAAATATAACAGTATTTAACGGTCAAACTTTCGAAATATTTTTCTTATCGGTATTAATTGATACGACTACGAAAATCATATTCTACGAAATAATAACTTATTCGTGCATAAAAAAATGGCGGACGCGTAAATTTTAATACTTGGAATACTTTTACCGACAATAATTTCACGCTTATTATTCGAATCGCACCGGTTTCACTGTGTTTAAAATGTTTACATTTATAAATGTTGAGAATGCAGGTTCCCGACGACGATAAAGACGACGACAAAGATGACGACGACGACGACGACGACGACGACGACGAGTATTTCTCGGTCTCGGCGGTTATCCGGTAAAGCGGTAGGTATGTCCTACATCGTAAAAGACGGGCCCTCGTACGTAAGGTTTGATCTTCTCGTTTGGCGAGAAATTTATTTCACATTCGTACTCTCGCAAGAATGAGATCGCGCAAGTCAACATATACGAAGAAGGAAAGAAGAAGATGGAGGATGAGGAGGAGACGAGGAGAAGAAGAAGTGGAGAAGGAAAAGGAGAGGAGGGGAGGATGAGGAGAGAAGGGGGAGGAGAAGGAGAGAAGAAGGAACGGCCAGACAGATTAAAATTAATAACGACCGTCAGGTGTATGCCGGAGTGTACCGTACAGAAGATTCATAATATCAGAGATAATCGTTAAACGGAAGATTTCGAACTCGTATCGAACGATGAAAATTATGCAAACGGAAACGCGTAGATTCCATTTCGCGCCTTATAAAAATATCCCTTAACACGATGTTACCGAGCTAGGAAATTTACCGTCCTGCGTATTAGATTATCGCTATACCTAGCGAACGATAGCCGAGCGTTGGTACTTGAGAAATATTCTTTGGTCGAAGGAAACGCACGCATTTCTGATTTATACTCTTCGAAAGAGAGTTAACGCGTTCTTATCTATATCACCGAAGCGAGTTCGCCGCGTTGAAAGGCAACAGGAACAACAATACCGTGTCGGATCTATATAATATACATACATATACATATATATATATAAGTATGTATATATATATATATATATGTATATACATTGTGTATGTGTGTGTGTGCGTGTGCGTGTGTGTGTACATGTATGTTACATGTATGTATTGTATCTACGTAAGAGAAAATATTCTTCTTTGATTATCTACGCGCGAACGCGTGCACGCTTACGTTCAAATATTAGTATCACTCTGTGCCATATCGAAGGCCACGTGCTCTGATTGGTTCACCGTGGTATCACTAATAGAGTTATCCACAAGCTGGAACAACCGGTCTTAAGAAGGGTTATTTTATTCAACGTAGGTACCAAACACGACCTCGCCGAGATGTGTACATTCTATCTGTGTGTGTAAGAGAATACGATACGCCGAGGATTTAACTCGCGGTATTTACATAAATTTTATATCGAATTTTTTGACGGTAAATCGCGAGTATGCGTGCGCACGCGCACATACCCCACCCATCGCAGATAACCTCGACAATTCAGCTCGGAGTACTTTCTCTCTCTCTCTCTCTCTCTCTCTCTCTCTCTCTCTCTCTCTCTCTCGCACTCCCCTCTCTTCTTTTCAGATAATAATAAGCGATAATCTAAGCGATAATCCCGACTAACATGGGACGCGACGTAAATACGAATATCTCCTCCTTCCTCCCTAACTTTCATCCGTTCTTATTCGCATACCGTGTACGTCCTCATAGCTACGCAAGTTTCTCGTCTTGTATCGTATAGCACGATCACGCACCAACCACACGTACCTACTATAATGTCCACGTAGAAAAGTATGACAGGAGTTCGTACTTCTTCTATTTTTTTTTTCTTTTTTTTTTTTTCCTTTTTCGATCACATTAATCCAACTTCATTATGCATATAAATTACAGTTAGCAAGTAAGTAAGTAAATACATTTCGATGAAATATATTCCAAGAATCGAGTTTAATTTAATCTTCTTATCGCGTTTCACCTTACTTACTTTATAAACATAAAATCGATCGAAAGCTTTAACGCACTTACCTATCCTACATTCTTTATTCCCAGTTCGAATACTCAAACTCGAAGAACCCGTACACGTTCGGGCCATGTTCGGCCGACTTTCGCATTCCAGATACGGAGCAATGCCGCGAAGGCAACCTATCTATTTACGAATCGCTGTTCCGGGATGATGAACACCGCAAGGCGAAGCCAGGACGGGAATATATAACTCGGCGCGAACGCCTTGGGCGCCACGCATAGCTTGCCCTCTCACCCCTCTCAGAGCATTCGCCAAGTTCAAGGATGCTTTCGAGGTCTAGGTTCGCCCGTGGCGAACACCGGCACACTCTGATGCAAGGAGGAGAAAGAGGAGAAGAAGGGTCCCCTCCATACTACCCCACCCTTGCAACGTCGGCTCGAGATACAGGGCTGCCCTGTGTCGTGGATTCGAGACGCGATGCCGTGCGAAGATAGGTGCATTGTTTTGCTCGGCTGAGTGTTTACGTTTGTCAGTAGGCGACGC
>OU426851.1:6515591-6570591 GCA_911387685.1 Dolichovespula media | reverse complement strand
TTCCTGACTAGCTTGTCGCCTGGTAAAGGGTATCCAGGACGTTCACCTTTCGTCCTTTTGTCCTTCTACGTCACGTTATCAGTCTAACGCATCCGCATAACCGGTCCTTAGAATATGTTTATCGCACGGGCAAACGCCTTCAGCGACAAATTCACGGAGGTGACAAATTATGGATCCGGCTTTGCAGTATTTTTTACCAGTTAGGTGTGACGATCATTGATCATGCTATTATGCTCTCTACTAGTATAGCGCAACGTCATCAATTTCTTATGGTCGATCGAGAGGCGATCACACTGGGAAATAAGATTGATTCTAATGGGAGATATCCGGGAGACAAATGAACGAACGTGCTCTTGTAATTATTACAAGCATGTCTTCCGCCGATATTTTCTCATTTTTTCTCTTCTATGTTTTTTTTCTTCTTTTTTTTTTTTTTTTTTAATTTAATTTAATTTAATAATCACGTCGAAGCGTCAATGCCCGTAATTTCTTATTTCTTTTTTCCCCCCCTTTCATCAACGAAGTCGATGGTATTTATATCGACGATTTCGCTGAACGAGCGAACGAAAGAATAAAAAAGATCTTAATCGCGTCTAATAAAATCTAATTTTTCTAATATTTACGTGGATACGTTTCTCTCGTTCTATATGCAGAGTGCGTGTAGAAGGCATTGCGCTAGGTCACGCGCTCAATCGTGCAAATTACGCGTTCGAATCGAACGCGTTTCTTACATCCGTGCTCCCTTTCTGCCTTTCATCCTCGTAACCGTGTCGATCATGTGCCGATCGACCGTTCGAACGAGCACTCTTGGTATATTCTCTCTCTTGACTATCGTGATCCTTTCACTTTTCGATCGCGCCACAATGTATCGCTCTACCCTTTGAATGTCTCTCGTACGGTGAAAGAGGCTATCTCGTCGGGAAATATTTAAACGATAATATAACGTCGCTTAAACTTTCGAACGGCCCGTTCGGCTTAAAACGTTTTAACGTTTACACACACACATATATATATATATATATAGCCAATCGATATGATCAAAAACGTTTTATACGCGTTTATATTCAATAGAAGGAATTCGAAATTTCTTCGTATATGCAACTAGATCTTATTGCAGGGCTTACTACGGGAGAAATACGTCGACAGTCTTTGCGCTCCCTTATCGATAAGAGTAGAGCAGGAAAGGGCCGACGACGAGAAACGAGAGACGAATAGAGAGACGAGAGTCGAGTAGGAGAACGTTAGATAGAGAAAGGAGAATCGATGAAAGAAGACGATGGTGGAATTCGTTTGGCGGATCTTCTCACGCGCGTTACTCGCGAGACAAGTTCTTCCTCGTCGTTGGCGTCCGAGGCAAGAGCGATTTCTCTTCTTAATCGCGACGTATGTCCTCCGGTCTTCGTCCTTGGAAGCAAGAACGTTCAATGAGCACCATACGCAATCCTCGATAACCCCTTTGATTAGAGGAATTCAGCAAGAAACGTCGAGACGGCGCCAGCCAACGCGTCGCTGAGAAAAAGCGGTCGAGTGAGGAGTTCTAATGCTCGAATGCCAATGCGCTTATTTATTTCTAAATAGCATAACCGTTCGGTCAGACGGTGTCGACGGTTATGCCAATCACCGTGCCCCGTCTATACTTAATACGTATACCGACAACGCGGTTATTCGTTGAAACGATTAAACGTTTCATGCGTTTCTCCAATCGTAAAATGTACCAACGCCACCAAAGGCCTTTGCTATCGAGACAACATTCTTTATCGTTCCCGACGTTCGCACAATGTTCGAACGTAGCTTTCGTTTAATTCACGAACGAGCGTCCCCGTTAAAAACCAAAGGAAATAAATCGAGAATGGTCGAGTGCCGTTTAAATGTACTCCTATGTATCTCTCTATTTATGTATATATAACGATCGACGGCATTTAGAACGTTCTTGTAAATCATTTTCCAACAAAGCATGCTGCCACATTAGGTCCACCGAGCTACCTTAATTACACCGGTCTTACAAACACCGGCAATTTTATTGTTAGCATTACAGTATCGTCGATAGCATCGCGAGCAATTAAATCAATTATCAACGAGCACCGTCCGTTTCTGGTTTAGAACGGCGGGACACATTGCACCGAGTCGAGTCGAGTCGAGTCGAGTGATGGCAGGTGGATATCGTCGGTATAGTATTATGTCGTGAGAAAATATGCGATTAATTTCCTGCTCCGCGAGTTACCAGCGCGCGGTCGATATACGAGCCGCAGAAGCAAGAACCGTATATGTCTACGCGATGACACTACGTTAGAAAAGTCCGTACACCGTCTCTTCTACGTTCACCGCTTTGCTGTCGTAAACATTTGTCCAAGAGATTCCACAAATACATTTGTGCGACCGTTCCGAGGTTTTTTCTTCTCATCGCAACCGATCGATCGGCATTTGAAAGAGGCGCGGGGTGGTCTAGACAATCAAATATCTCGATTCCTTTTTCAAAACGACCTAAACGTCCGATCTAACGTAGACAATTTATTATATATATATATATATATATATATATATATATATATATATCTGCATACTAAACATACGATAGCGATAAGACATAAATTGAGAATGAAAGGGCAAAATCAACGACGTATTATAATATATAGTTCGAAGAAGGAAAGAAGAAGCGCTTTTATAACCACGTTAACTTTACAAAGTCACCATCGATCGACGAACTTTTACACGTTGGAGATTATGAAAGGATTTCATTGTAAATTCACCGCGTGCCAAGATAAAACAGGCAGTTCTTAATTTCATCCGTGCGTGAATAATGCCAAGTTAATGCCACGGAGTGGCATATCTCGAAGTTCAGAATAATTGACTCGAATCGAGCTGTATTCCACGCGAAAGAGAGATAGAGAAAAATAGAGAAAGAGAAAAATAGCGAACGAGAGAGTGAGAGAGAGAGAGAGAGGGAGCAAAATAAGAGGATTATGAAGTGCTTTCGTAAGTGGTTTCTCTAGCATCCATCTTCCTGATTATGAATGAGACTCGATGTGGCACGCGAGTTACGCGAAGAATTGCGGATAATTTTTATAATATGTCGGTGAATTTAAAAGGCTTTATTGACTTCAAAGATAATTTTGTATAGATCGAATCACGAGATTTGCGAATCATTACGATCCGCATCGCCAACGACATCTTCGTCGCTGTCATCTTTGTCATCGTCGTCGTCGTCGTTGTCGTCGTCATCGTCATCGTCGTCGTCGTCGTCGTCGTCGTCGTCGTCGTTGTCGTCGTTATCGTTGGGCGTCGTCTATATTACCAAGGCCAACCGGTATATCTATCGTAAGAAGATGGGGAACACGATGAGTTATCCGAGAAGCAGGTCGGAAGAAAAGATGGATGACTCGTCGTGGCTATTTAAGCCATTCAAATAGCCGCCGTCTGTGTCTCATTAAGCTCGTTGGACGACGTCTTCGATTATTATTTAATTAACGAGTATCCAAAAGAGTAAATCTTGAATAAATCTTGAGTAAATACTAACGTAAATATACAGGTAACACGTATACGTACCGAATGAAAATTCATATCCCTCCTTATATTAAATAAGATATATACGTCACATTTATACGAATGTCTTGCATACGTCATTACGTAATTACTTACGTCGAATGTTAGACGAAGGACTTCACGATCATTCTCTTTCTCTCTTATCTGTTTAACAATTTCGATTTACATCGATCCAACGATAGTCGTAACTCTTCTGAGAGTACGGTTACACGGAAAAAGGCAAACTCGAGTATAGTCCTCAACTGTAGTACGGTGAGAGTTTCGCTGTGGCCGAGTTGATCCTGAATCCTACCAGGAACGTCATGGTATTTAAGAACTTGGCTATGGGTAACACCCGTGTCTAGTACAATCTCCTCCTCCTCCTCCTCCTCCTCCTGCTTCTCCTCCTCTTCTTCCTTTTTCTCTCCTTATCCTCCTCATTTCCTTTCGTTGGCACTCGAGGCAAGAGGAAAAAGCTAAAGAGACGTACCCAGCTGCATTTGTACTCGAACGCGTTGTCCGCTTTAACACTCGCGAACACCGCGGCGTGTCGAGAATGCGGAAAGAACGAGAAACTTCTCTTTCTCTTCTACTTTTGTATTGCGCACACATAGATACCCGAGTACACATATAGATACCTACATGTGTGGGTATGTACTTACGTACGTTGCCAGTAACTCGAGACGCGCGATGTGATGGCTCTTTGGAAAACCGCGCGACTGACCAACACGGCTGCGCGCGCGAACAACACACACACACACACACATACAAACGCGCGCTCGCATACACAAATATATACGCACATACACATTTACGCTCTAGGATCCTCTCCAAGGGTAGATTGTATTTGCTCTTATCAAGATTCAAAGGCTTCCTCCGGTTAACAGACTCTAGCAGCCTCTAGGGTTACCACGTTCGCGACCGTATATAACGAATAAATGTATTCCGTCCTCCTTCCTGCCATCTCTTTCTAGCTCATATTATTAACGCCTTAATGTTCCACGGAATGGGACATTTTAAATGTTTTATGAACTTGTTCTACGTTCCTACGCGCGATCGCTTCGTACATTTCCTATGGGAGAACTATTTGTCAGATTTGCTCGTATCATCGATAATTCATCCTTTTCATATTACGGACCGTAACGATTCTTTTCATTTCACTTCGAGCGTGTAATTAAAATATGCCATAGTATGGGGCGATATTAATTATTGTTTGTTTTTTATTTCTTTTTCTATTTCTTCTTTTTATTTTTTTTCTTTCTTTTGTCTTTTTTTTTTTTTTTTTTTTGTTAAATACTATACTCAAGGGTGTGTCTGGCGGAATTGCCATCGTGAAAATAACTTTTCATAAAGCGAAGAAATTTGTTTTTCTTCTTATTTATTTATTTATTTTTTTTTTCAATTCTACGTGAAGTTTCATACCAAGAATGATGACGTTTGATTTCTTTCATTTTCATCGATATAACATCGTTCACTGGGAAACCAATCGTTGATCGTCCGTTCATATAAATCGGTTACGGTGCATCCTCCTTTTTTTCTATTGTTTTAAAAGCTGTACGACATCAATTTATGTGGACACGCCCCATACTATGAACATAAATTTCATTTTATTCTCTTTTACAGAACGTTTTCAGCCGCTACCGGTCGCGATGGAATCCTCTCTCGATGGTTTAATTTTGTGTCGTATACGCAACCCGTATGCCATCCACCTCGCATCGAATTTATCCGTGGTTCGAGCTACGTGTTCCGGCCGCAGCAGCTCGATCTTCTCTGCGGTAAGAGAATATTCTCTTTTACGATCGAGAAATTGAAAATGCATTTGCATTTCTCTCTTGCGGATCGGATAGTCGGATAGTCTGGGGTTTGATAAATAAATAATGTATGTATATACGTCTATATATATATATACTTATGATCTTTCGAATATTAAAGATGATTAAATATCGACGGGATATCAACAAAATCCTAGATAATATTTTTTCTTTTCTCTATATAAAAAGCGAGCGTATTCATCGATATGACACGCCGTTTAAGATGTGATATTATAGTTCGTGAAAAGTCACGATCTTTAACGTCTACGATACCATGTAAAGATTACCTTCTCTCTTCCTCTTCTTCTTCTTCTTCTTCTTCTTTTTCTTCTTCGTGCTAACGACTTTCCAAGAACGATCTAAATCACGAGTAAAACGTTGAACTTTAGCGATCGTTTATTGGCACTGACGCTTCTTTCAACGTCCACTTTAATGATAGGTTTATGACGTTACCAAAGATAATAACCGACGACCCTGGTGTAAAAGAGTAAACCATCGACAATGTTGTAACGTAATTGTTACTTTCGAGTCTCACACCTTCAAGATAATTCATCCATGGTAATATCATCTTCTCGATAACGTCGCATTTAACACCTTCGCATAATCACCAGTAATAGTTAGCTATTTGCATTAAGGCAATATTACTTTATCAATACTTAGATTGAAACGAACAGTAAGGTCGCAGTTAACGAGTTAATAACATTTTCATTTTCTATCGTTTCTCACGCATTCAAATCCTTCTCTTCTGACTAAAGATATATGTTCGAATACGGCAATGTTGAAAGATTCATGACAATTAAAAAATAACAGTATTTTGGATGCTTCGAATGTTCATCTCACTATTAATAGATAACGGTGACTCAATCTCAGACTAGGCGTTTCCTTGACTCCGCCTTTAAATTTGTCCCATCGACTCATCGTACTTTCCATCGCTATCGTTAACTCACTAATTGAAGACATAACTGTTAACGAATATCTTGATTATCTTACAACGCACATTTTTCGAGCATATTTAAAAAAGGAAGAAAAAAAGATTAGATTACGAATGACAAAAAGATTCGCGACGAGTCGTGAGAGAAAAATTATATTCCAACTAAAAAAAAAAAAAGAAAAAAGAAAAAGAGAAGAAAATCAGACTGTCTAATCGATTATCAAAGTTAAGATAAAATATTCTCCTAAATTATTTATCGTCTTCCTTCTTGTAATACGAAATATATGATAGGAATCCAAATGCACGTTTAAAGGGAGCTAATGTGTCGTAGATAAAAGGCCTCGTAATACGTTACAAGGTGTTGTCTGACAATGACTCGACCTTTCATAGCACGATTTCTTTACAAGAAACGGAGAGACGTCCGAGGTTATCTTCGATCCTAATACGTATTTGTTTAAATCGTCTCCAGAACGACCTATCGTATTTACTACGAATGCACAGGTTCGACGTTACGAGAATAAAACGAAACAAAACAAAAAAAAAGGAAAAAGAAAAAAACAAAATATTATGCCTGAAGTAGAATGAAGACGTCTTATACGATCAACGTCAACGCGCAGATCTTTACGGTAGGTCAAGATTCACCTTGGCTCAATGTAAGGAGCTAATACATATATATTTTGGGTCAAGCGTGACTCATTGGCGACATGCTTACGAATCGGTAGGCATGGCTATAAATTTTGCAAGATTATATTGACTCAGCTATGCATCCACGATTATTAAAAACACGTTAGAAAGAAATGAAAGAGCTCGAAAGCAACCTATCTTTTAGCTTTCACACGGCTCAAGGTTACCACCGCTCGGTGCTATTACAAGACTTCGTTACGCATGATGGACGAAATAAAAGGCACCGCGATGGAATGCTATATTGATTACGGTTCGTTAAGAGGTATCGTGGAAGGTAGCCGAGTTGATTACCGACATTACATCGGCACACAGATTATTTTTCTAAAGCGAGAAGAATCTCTCTCTCTCTCTCTCTCTCTTCTTTTCTCTTTCTCTTTCTCTTTCTCTTTTTCTTTCCACGTTGAACCAAGATCGCAGGTGATGATTTCGAAGAGGTTAAAAGAGGGCGATTCGAGGAAGGTCTTTGCGGTCAAAGCAATTCTTCAGAAGGAAATCATCAGCATCAGTGTGGCATAAAATAGCAATGGGATATCATTACCGATGCGACCGGTCGGTTTTAGTCCCCCCCCCCTCTCTCTCTCTCTCTCTCTCTCTTCGTTTTCTTCCTCTTCTTTTTACTCGTCTCCTCTTTACTCGTCACCATCTTCCCACTATCTCCCCTATCCTTGTCTTTGTGTCTCTTGCTCGAATCGCTTTACGAATAAGCGAGTAATACTATGGTGCTCTTTCTATGATACGGTTAGCCGTGTCGTAGGAAAGAAACGATCGAGTCGAGGCAATGCTAGAAACAAGCTCCCCGTCGTTCGACGTCCCTGGACCAATGGAAAGTCCTTCGTAAAATCTAAGAAATAATATCGACGTTCCTGTAATCTACAAACGGAGAATGCATTCCTTGTAAAGCGACCACGAACGAAGGAATCGTGCGATATTGCCAACGAAGACGAGGACGTAACGCAAGAAGAAAAGCATTTTGTGGATCCTAAGAAGGTCGGTCGTCTGTCTGGACGTGCCTCCTCGAAGCTATGGTTCTCGATCTCTTGGAACTCTTCTCTTATCGTTCGTTGAACGTACGAACGGGATTCCTTGGAAGCAACGATCATCGTGAGAGCAGAGCATTCGTTTGTTTCCTTTCTAAAGTACTTACGTATCTTACTTGACAGCCGTCGCTAAAATGATTAGATTAAATTAAATTATATTAAATTAAATTGAATTGAATTAAATTATATTAAATTAAATTAACACGGACGACGGGCGAAATGTTATCGTTAAAATGCCATATACAGCGAGGATCATCCTTATTTTGTCTTCGATTTGGAAAAGGAAAGCATAAATATTTGAACATAAAAAAATCGGAAATAATTGTTTATCAAAATCGAGGATTTCGAGGATCAAATATGCTTCTTTCGAAATCAATGAAAATTTCAATACTTGGTGCCAACAATGAGACCGGTATTTACGTTACTTTACGATAAGACATAGACGTGACAATAATACGTTAATATTTATTATCGAATTAACCTATAAGACGTTGTTATTCAAACGCGCAAAACGCGCAATATTTAAAGGTAGATTTTTATCGCTGCTCCTGAAACGATCCTGCCTAATAGATGAGATTTCGCTATACGATAGGGAGTCGACGCACTATCTCGCATCGGAGCTCAATCAGGTTGACACGAGATGCAAAGTCACGACGTATCCCCACAACAAGGATTGCCTGACACAAACGTTGCAGGACGCAAAGGTGGTCATTCTCGTAGCTGGGAAAAATCATAAATACGAATCGACATCGACGGAATTACTCGAGTCAAACGCCGAGATCCTGTCGGATTTACTCCCTAACGTCATTAGAAGCTGTCCTCGGGTAAGCGAACAGAACGACACGACGGGTTGAAAGATAGTAACAAAACTGACAATCTTTAATTACGATGCAAATTGCTCGCCGAGCGTGCGATAATTTCCTAAACGACGTCGGATCGATACGATTCGACGACATCGTGAGACGCCGATTCTACGAGCCAACGATCCCTTTGTCGGAATATCTTAGTACACGTTTTTCCGTTTAAACGTACACATACAAATATATACGTTTTTTACGTATACAGGTATGCATACGAACATTATATTGTATACACAGATAGCTCACGTATCCCTACGAAGAAACTTCCACGTAAACGTTAGATAAGATTTATTTACTCGTACGATTTCTTCGACTCTAATCGCAATAGATATCGTACTCTTTCTCTCTCTATTTCTCTCTCACGAGAAAGAGAAAGAGAAAGTGTCAGAGATCTTTTCGATTAACATAAAGTTTTCGATGTATTATATCGCCAAAGAGAAAGGGAATCCCTTTTAACGACGTAAGTACATCGCTTCGATCAACCGTATCCAATTAAACTAATTTAATCGTGCATTAACTATTCCGATCTAAACTCTTCCTAGAACGAATCGTCCCTTCTACTCGTTTTCCTCTCTTCGTTTTCTTTTTTCTTATTTTTTTTTTTTTTTCGTTCCGACAAAACCACTCGCGATTCGTCGTCGTCCCTTCCAAAGTGAGTTGAGAGCTCGTATCGATTCTTCGCTCGTTAGAAACGATTCAAGTGTAACCTTTTAAATGTACTCGACTCAATGACTTTAAAACTAACGGGGGGATCGTTTAGAAAACGATCTTTACTTTTTATATTCCACTCTATCAGTTTCATTGTACCGTAATTATTTTTTAACGTAATGAGAAACAAATTGATGATCATGTACGTTCGATATACATTTATTTCCACGAACAATTTGAAACGTTTCCTCGTGGCTTTCTCGTGAAAGGAAAAGAAAGAAAGGAAAAGGTTGAAAGAAGAAAGAGGGAAAAAAAATAAAAAGATTGCCTCGCTTCCAGTATACGTCGGCTCTTGGCCAAGCAAAACATTTTTAATCTTCCCGCTCGTGTTTATCCTACCAAGGCGTATGCGCGAGCGTCTGGCATTTTGCTCGTGAAAAGATGTGGTCGGCAGCGAAAGTACGTTGTACGGCCGAATAATGGCCAGTCTTCGTGTTTTATGTACGACCGAACATCATTTCTTATGTATAGCGGTTGGCCTCGGCTTTTAACGCCCTCGCAGCTTCATTAATTACGCCGAAGCTGTTTTCGACATTCCTTCTCTCAACACGGTGTCTCGACAAGGACAAGGATGTCGTTCGTCGATCGTCTTCCATTTTTCTTCTCCCACCACATCTTTCCTTTCTTTCTTTTATTCCATCTTTCTTTCTTTCTTTCTTTCTTTCTTTACTTACTTGTTTGTTGATTTATTTTTATTATTTTCTTTTTTTTTTTTTTTCTTAACAAAACCAATGACGCGTTTCTCATATCCTGTTTGTCCGCTTTGTTTTCACGAACGAGAAATATCGAGAGATTTATAATTTCGATTATTTAATATCAATAATGTCGCTTTATTAATATTCGTACCTCCTACGGATGAATATCTTTGTATAATGGATTGAAATAAAAATTTCGCGTCATCGAACCACATGTCATTATAAAACCGCAAACCAATGTAAATTATAATCCTTACCTTATCGTGTTTACTCGATGGATCTTAAAACAAAACGTATTCATTTTGTTTTCATTACAGGCGATGATAGCGATCGCGATGCAACCGATTAACAGTTTAATACCCGTAGCGGTAGAAATGTATAAGAAAGCCGGAATCTACGAGTACAAACGTATCTTTGGAGTGAACACGCTCGATTGCGTACGAGCAAATAGCTTTGTCGCAAAAATGGTGGATATAGCGCCGGAATGTGTAATGGTGCCGGTTATCGGTGGATGCTGTCCGTACACTCGTATCCCGCTCTTTTCCCAAATGAAACCACGCGTCTACTTATCAGCGGTTATTAATTTTTGATAAATATTCAACGAGAAACTTTTACAAGATATCAATACAACTTGAAAAGATATATATATATATATAAACAAAAAACGTAATCGCTATTTTAGAAAAATATGAAGGATTTAATAAGTTTCGTGCGAAAAGCCGACGAAGAAGTTTCAAAAGCCAACAATGGGGAAAACGTTTCGATATATGCATCGGCCTTTGCCATAGCTAGATTTTGCATTTCCCTTTGCAAAGGTACGATCGATGATGAACGAAATATTACGAGTAAGTATAACGTATACGTCGATAATGATTAATGATATTGTCTTTAGCGATACGACAACAAAGTGGAGTAGTGGAGTGTGCATACGTTCGTTCCTGCGTGATACCGGAAGTGACGTACTTCGCTTCCCAATTAGAGTTAGGTCCAGACGGTATCCAAAAGTACCTTGGTATCCCACCTATCAACGACGACGAATGTAAACTGCTGCTCGATGCGATACCTGTTTTAACAAAAGCTATTAGTCAAGGCGAGGTAATCGATAAATTCAAGTGTGTGTGAATGTGTGTGTGTGTGTATGCGCGCGCACACGAGTTTGTGAAAGACCGTTCTATTGGTTTATCAAAAATAATTTCTAATCATTTCGTCCTATTTATTTATTCTTATACAGACGTTAGCTCTTGGATGTAAATCGTCATCGGAAAAGTGTCCCGTCTATCCTGACGTTTGTCATCGTGCTCTCATACCGTCTTACATTCGTCGAATTTGATCGAGATTTTACAATATTGTATAAATAATCGTAATAGGACACGTTCGAAAGGCAACCAAGCGATTTATCATTTATTCCGTTATACCCTAGACGCGCGGTAACTGTAGCAATCTCATTTGCGATATCTATGCGAATTGCGGTTGGAAATGTCATGGAAGGCACGGTTCGTTTGGAAATCGATTCAAGCGACGCAGTTACGTGAGAAGATTGGTTGATGACACTCGATGGGTACCGTAATGACACGATGATTCGATTCACGTAGCATACATATATTATATACATATATATATCTATAAATGGAAGACAAAATGTATATCGCGCGATCTAGAAAGGTAGCTTTTTCAGATTGAAGAATATTCATACTTACTAAGAGAGAGAGAAAGAAAGAGAGAGAGAGAGAGAGAGAGAGAGAGAGAGAGAGGACAAGCAAGAATTTCATTCCGACTATTATCCAGTTTTTTCCTTTTAATACTTAATTTCATCTTGGAGACGTTCATCTTCGAAAGAAGGTATGACAAAGATACCTCTCTAACGTTGCGAACACATCTCAGGGTCAGTGCTCCTTCTCTCTTTCTCTTACTCTTTCTCTCTGGATAACTTCACGTCCAGCTTGGCTCCGCACGTGTATGAAAGACGCAGTAAATGACTTTTTCTACCGAGTCGCTTTATGCTTCTCGCGGTTTACGATTACACCATGTTCGTGGCCGCGCGTGTGCCCTAATGACCGTGCTTCGGTCTTTTTCCTTCCTATATCACACATACATATTCTTTCTCTCTCTCTCTCTCTCTCTCTCTTTCTCTCTCTTTCTCGTTCTTTCTCTTTCTATCTCTTGTACACACTTCAAAGCAATCCTAAAAGACGAGCCCGTCGATTCTCCAGGTTATACCTTTGCCTTCCTCTCCTCTTTTATCCTACAGTGGCCTCCTTCCTTCGGGATAGTTATTACCGATTGTCATTGCGAAAGACGCGGGTGGTAGCTCTAAAGTGATTTACAACCATATCGACCAACCGACGATGGTACTGAAACGAATCCTTTGCTTCTCTATGACAAAAACATTATTCCACTTAATTATAGTAGAATATATATATATATATATATATATATATATATATATATATATTCTTTATTTTCTTATTCTTCTTCTTATTCGTTTTGTAAATTTGAATAAAAATGCAAAATACTTTTAATATTTATACAAAATACTTACACATGTCTACGTATATAAAAGAGAAAGACAAGGAGAGGGAGGGAGGGAAGGATGGAGGGAGAGAGAGAGAGAGAGAGAGAGAGAGGACATAAATCGAAACAATGGACCAAGATGCACGAAAGATCGGCCGAGAATAAACCCGTAAAACGGTTTGACGAGTGGATCGTAAGCGGTGGCAGGGCTTTTTCTCTCAACGGGGCTTCGCTTTTACGAGCAAACCACATCCACGCGAGGATCGGACGCATTTATTTTCCGCGAATATCGTCAGGACAGTTCGAACGTTTTCGAAATGATGATATACGACAGTTTCTTTTTTCCTTCCTCGAAAAAAAAGAGAAAATAATAAACCAAAAGTAAATCATCGAATTTAACTTAAATGTAAACGTTGATCAAACAAAACAATTTTCTTATACCGATCATTGTCTTTAATTATTTTTTCCATCATACATAAGAGTTCCAATTATGATTCCAATTGCATCTGAGAATGGTGCTGCCATCTTACACGAGGGAGAGACACTATGTGCGATGTTCGATAATGTAGAAAATTTCTTGTTAAAGTTCACGAAATAAAAAAAAATAATGATACCGTCGATATTTTGACAATAATTAATTATTATTATTATGTCGTCTGTAATTTCAACCGGATTCGTTCAAGTTCTCCTTGTCAATATAATAACACATAAGACTTGGAATATAATAATCCTCGCGAAGCCCACAAGCTGTGAATCGTTCACGTTCGTCCGGAATATTATTTTCCGTTAATGTACAATCATAATCGATATGTTTCCCTTCAAATTTCCACGAGTAATATTGTCCATGTGGATTAAACGATAATGCACGTTCTTGAATACGTCTAATCGTATCCTCCTCGCAAACCTAAATGAAAAACGAGTGTAAAGTCGAAAAAAGATTTAAATGTATTCTCGATAATATCGAAGATATGAATTAATATAATTAACCGTTATAACACAACTCGTTCCGGTAAGAACATTGATAATTCTACAAGGTCGTGGATTTGTTGTGAGTTTGCCTAATTTATACTTTTCGTCTAACCACCAGGGACATTTGTTTAACGGTCGCCAAGCAGTGGAAGGTACGACATAATCGGATATATCCGGTATAGGTCCATGTGGACAATATGGTACTAATACACCGGTAACAGGGTGAATATAATGTTTAATATCCTTTCGATTATGATCGAACCAATGACTGATATCTTTTCCTGCATGTGCTATTAGAGGTTTTATCGCTCGTGTACATAACCACAATTTACATAAATCGGTCAGATCGTAAACGAAGCCGTTAAAAGAAACCCAACAATCGTTTGGCTTATTGTGTATCGCTACTTCGGCGGGTAAAAAGTATTTTTCTCGTTCAAGAATTTTTAATAGGTTTAATGAATTTTTGTAATCGATCAGAATATTATTTTCCGAACGATAAAAGAACGACATCTTAATAAATTAGTGTACGTACCATTTGTTCGCGTTTGAATCGATTACGTTGTTCACTCTATTTATGATTTGAAAATACGTACTTATTCGAAACAAAAGAATGGTTTTTTTTCAAACCGATTCGATTAGTAGTAAAGTTAGGAAAACATTTCAACATTCTAATAAAATTAAGATCATAAACATATTTAAAAATTATTTTATAAATCAAGTAAAGGAAATATTTGTTCATGAATCATTCGATCTAGGGTGCCTCATAACGAACTACTCGATGTTAGAACTATTCAAATTTTTTCGATTGATTAATTTTAGTACCAGCATGTGTTAACTGCGGCATTACGATCGGCACGACAGTCGATAATGCAGACCAAGTTATTCAAATACGTGGCTATTATAAAAATTCAAGAATTAAAAAAAAAATATATATATATATATATAAGAATGAAAATTAAACATAATACAATTAAATAATTCGCTTATATTTACTGTACTGATTATTTAAGATTATTTAAAAAAAAAACGAATAGCAATGTCATAAATCGATATTTTATTTCCACGTTTACATAATTAATCACTTACATTATTTTTAACGATAAAAAATCTTATTGAAAAGAATATCGATTGCATGGATCTCATCACAAGAAGGTTACTATGTGCGAAAACCCACTAACTAAAATTCTAATTACAGCCCTGTTCATATTAATTTCTCTTTAGCTTTCGCAGGTGGCGCTTGCGTATAAGAAGAAACTGCTACAGTATCTACATAACACAAAAAGCCAAACCTTAGAGACAGAAGATATTTTCTTCTTTTTCACTACTTTCGTAATGGTGCCTACCATTTTAGTGAGCTAAAAAAGGCCTATTAAATAGTGTAAGAATCTATGATTAATATTTGTTTCATTGTGTATGCAAAATTGAAAGTTAAAATATTAATACGTTTGTGTTTATTAATATTTCGATATTCTATAGCGTTATATTTAACATAGAGATAGGATGTTTATTTAATTGTTTTATTTTTGCATTCTATATATATATATATATATATATATATATATATATATATATATATATAAATAATATATATATAATATCTGCTTATGCTTGTTTCGTTAATGATTTAAATGATACATATATTATAATGAAAATTTAGAACCAAAAATTTAGAACAAAAAAAAAATTTGAGGAGTAAAAAAAAAGGGTACAGGGCATTCAGATGCGTATTTACATCCCTGCAAAAGTCTTGAGATAGAATATATCTCCTTCTTTGTTGAACCTCCTTCAACAAGGGGAAGGTAAGCATGCTCTGCCATAGTTAGTAATAAATTAAACGGACTATATCTAGAAAAGAAGAAAGAAAAAAAGTCGTATTAATCGGTATAAAAAGGTCTTATAAAGCGGTACACATCGAAAGTTGTGATAAATAAATAAATGTATTCAACGAATGAAAAGTCTTTAAGTTGTGTGGTGCAATGACATAACGAAATCGATCGGTTAAAGGAAAAGAAAATGTGTTTTATTGGTGAAAGAGTTACTCCCGGTCGATAAAGCGATTTTCTCGCGAAGCTTCTGGCATCTTAAAAAATTTCGAGTCGCTAGGTTGGCTCTCCCGTTTACTTGAAGCCTGAAAGCAGTCACTGCATTGTGGCGATTGAATGGCCGCCTCCTCCAGAGTGTGCAGGTTCTGTTTTCCTGTAATTAATTTTACGTTGTGTGATTATATTTTACTCATCTCAAATATTGCCAATCTGATTTCATTCGGTAAGTCCTTGAATGTATCTAGATTATCGCTTGAAGAGGCAATCCAAGCAAGTTAGCCGCATAACAGCTCAATACGTCGATCGCATCGAAACGTGCTCATAAAATTACGGTACCGGTGAATTGTTTTTAACTAATTATTCTCCAACTCCATATCCATTATTTTCAAGTTAACCCTATTGAATGATTATATATTTCTCATCAGAGGGCGCGTATTTTTCAAAGCGAAAATGCAAAGTAGCGCGTTATGTTTTGTAATGTACACTGTACAGTAGTAGTTGTCATACAGTTCATTATGTTCAGTCATATAATGATTAGAATACATCTGTACATATTCATGCAGATGGACATTAATAAATTCAGGGTTGTTTCCATTTTTTTTATGTCATTTAAATAAAAAACTTTATACCTTTGCTCATATAGATTAAAAGATAATGGATTCTACTAAGTTATAACATTGGTTTTTTTTTGTCGATTATGTGATTGAAATACTGCATATCTGCACATTATAAGTAGACCTTGGTTTTTTCTCGTTTGTTACATGATCATTTCAAGTAAATTTCCATGAAATTAATATTATTGTTTTTAAAAGTTTGCAAAAAAGAAACTATAAAAAAAAGTTTATAAATGTTATTTCGCTTAAACGACTAAGGAAAAAATGTTTTAAGATCAATGAATGTTTCCATACTATTTCTCTCAGTCATTTATTTTCAATTAAAAATGTATATATATATATATATATATATATATATATATATATATATATATGTATGTATGTATGTATGTATGTATTTAAATATATAATATATATATATGTATTTAAATATATAATATATATATATATATATATATATATATATATATATATATATATGTACACACAGGCACAAATACATATATATGCATATATACATACATATATATATATTATATTTATTTAAAATTAATATTTCAACATCATATAATAAATTTGATTATATAATAGGTCAAGTTAACAGTATAATAAAGTGATAACCTATTTACAAATAATTATTCTCATCTAAATTATGAAATGAGGTCATATCATTATAATTATACATTTCTTATCTAAAATCAAACTGTTTTCAATGCCATACTTTTGAAAATAAAGATATAAATGTGATATCATAAATTGCCTTTACAAATATTTTAAAGTAATATTATTTTGAAAATTAATCTTAAAATTATTTTTTAGAAACATGTTAATAACCAAGTTTAAATTCAATATAAAAGTATTGCCCTCTATACAAATATTTTAACATTTATAAATAAGAATAAGAAAAAAAATTTCTATAGCAAATATATAATATATAAAAATTTCAATGTATGAATAAATATAGCTTAAATCGGTGTGTTTAAAATTATTTATATATTTATTATCCGTGTATATTTCATAAAAGTTAATCATAAATTTATAAATATATATTATTCTATATATTCTTATTGTAGGATTGTCGATATAACAGCAAAGACCATAGCACAGCTGTAAATTTGAAATGGAAAAAAGCGCGGACGGTCCATTGTTTCGCGCAGATAGAAATAATGGAGCTGATGAGGGGGCCATTGGAATATCCTGTATCGATGAACGTGTTGCTATCTTGGATGCCGGTGCACAATATGGCAAAGTGATAGATCGAAAGGTTCATGAGCTTAATATTCACAGTGATATTTTGCCTCTGGACACACCAGCTATCACTCTTCAAGAAAAAGGATATAAGTAAAGATAATATACTTATATAAAATTTAATAACAAAGTATTAATCGTTAGAGAAATTTAAAATCAAATTGATTTGTTTATTTTATTTTATTATTTTTTTCTTTTTTGTTCATAGAGCCATTATTATTTCTGGTGGACCTAGTTCAGTATATGCAGAAGATGCACCTAGATATGATGCAGATATTTTCCGAATAGGAATTCCTGTACTAGGAATATGTTATGGAATGCAAATGATGAATAAAGAGTTTGGGGGTACTATTGTAAGAAAATCAGGACGTGAAGATGGTCAATATCCCATTGAAATAGATACCAAGTGCCTTTTATTTAAGTGTGTACATTTTATTTAAAAGTGACTATTTGAAAACATAATATATTTCCAATGTTCATCTACTTATATTTGATGTATTATGTATCAGGGGCTTGGAGAAAGAACAAATGGTATTGCTAACACATGGAGACAGTATAGACAGGATTGCTGACTGTTTTCGTATTACTGCCAAATCATCAAACTTTATTGTAGGCATAGCAAGTGATAAAATGAATTTATATGGAGTGCAATTTCATCCAGAAGTAGACCTAACGCCTAATGGAAAAATAATGCTGCACAATTTTCTTTATGGAATAGCTGGTCTTACGGGTAATTATACGCTTCGTGATAGGGAAGCACAATGTATTCAATATATCAGACACGCTGTTGATAATAAGAAAGTTTTGGTAAGTAATAGACGTTTTTCTCATGAATTAACAAATTCATATAGTAAAGTAAGATAATTATTGAAATTGCTACGAACGAGTATATAGAGATAGAATATTTCTAAAGATATTTAAAAGTGATTAATAATATAAATGATGCATATGCGAAAGTGTAATTGTCAATTGAAATAGAAAAAAAAACGATCATAGTTGTTGGTGAGCGGAGGCGTGGATTCGACGGTATGTGCAGTGCTATTAAATAAGGCACTTAGAAAAGATCAAGTTATTGCGCTGCATATCAACAATGGCTTCATGCGCAAAGGAGAAACGCAATTCGTGGAACAGAGTTTGTCCCAATTAGGAATCAGATTGAGGGTAGTAAACGCTGCACATTGTTTCATGCAAGGCACTACCTCAGTTCCTTTGGATAATATTAATCCAGCCTTGAATGCAAATACTATAAACAACAAAGGAATTGTTAGTACGGGAACTACTCCACGAACAAGACTAACAAAAATGTTGTGCGCGACAACCAATCCGGAAGAGAAGCGAAAAATTATTGGGGATGTTTTTGTAAGGGTAGCCAATGAAGCAATCGCAGAATTAGGTTTGAAGCCGGAAGAAGTAATCCTTGGACAGGGTACTCTCAGGCCTGACCTCATAGAGAGTGCAAGTGCCTTGGCAAGTGGTAAAGTCACATTCATACAACTTTATTTATCTTCGTTAAAACGCTCTATAAAAACAATGAAGATATTTAAATATGATTGATCAAAAAAATCAGGTAAAGCTGATGCTATAAAGACGCATCACAACGATAGCGATCTTGTGAGAGCATTGAGAGCACGAGGTCATGTAGTAGAACCTCTAAAAGATTTTCATAAGGACGAAGTAAGACAGTTGGGATGCGATCTTGAAATACCAGCGTTACTCGTTTCTCGTCATCCATTCCCAGGGCCTGGCCTTGCCATTCGCATTCTTTGTGCCGATGAACCGTATATGGACAAAGATTTCCCAGAAACCCAGGTAATGTATCACATAAAATAGAAGAATAATATAATTACATTATCTCTCTCACTGATCTATTTACAAATATATAATTATTAATTTTATGAGATAGGTCATAGTTAAAATAATGGCAGAATATGAACAAATGCTACAGAAAAAGCACGCATTATTAAATCGCGTAGAAGGTGCAACAAGCGAAACAGAACGTCAACAACTTCGAAGAGTTTCCAGCCGTCGTCATATCGTTGCAACACTTTTGCCTATTCGTAGCGTAGGAGTTCAGGTATGTTAATTCTAATTTGATAAATGATATATTTCACGAAATAATAACTAAAAACATATAACACGAAGAATTTGTATATGTGTTTATATATATGTATATATACAGGGAGACCGTAGATCTTATAGCTATGTAGTAGGATTATCAAGTGAAGAAAGTATCTCAGAAGGAGTGGAGTGGGAAGATATGTTGTTCCTTGCGAGGTTAATTCCACGTGTGTGCCACAATGTTAATCGCGTATGTTATATCTTTGGACCACAGCTTCATCATCCGGTCCCAGACATTACACAGACACATCTTACATCCAATGTGATAGCTACCTTAAGACAAGCAGATCATTTAGCAAATCAGGTTTTGGCTGCAAACGGTTGTATGGGCGTCATCAATCAGATGCCTATAGTTTTAATTCCTATACACTTCGATCGCGATTCCGCTTCCCGAACGCCATCGTGTCAACGTTCAATCGTGATTAGGCCATTCTGTACCAACGATTTTATGACAGGAACTCCCGCTATTCCCGGAAAAGAATTACCAATTCACGTAAGTGTCGTGTTCTTTAATCGATTTATTTCTCCGTCTAAATAATATCGATGATAATATTAAGAATATCATTTTCTTTTGTTAGGTGGTGAAGAAAATGGTGACTGAAATATCTACGGTACCCGGCATTTCGCGCGTTCTATATGATCTAACGCCTAAACCGCCGGGTACCACCGAATGGGAATAGTAAATACTCGTCTCTAACTCACCCCTTTCTATTTTTTCACCACCCCTGCGCGTACCGACTACAAAGTGAAAAATATATTTAAAAAATATATATATTACAAAAATACGTACGAATTCAAGGTTTATGACTTCTTACCGATTTATATGAAACCTTTGAACAATAATCTTGCGAAAAATGCATTATTGATAATCGTACATTATTATGTTATCTAAGAAATGTTACTGTGTTCGATGAAATTAAAGGTAAGTATTATGTTTGCTTGTAAATACGTTTCTTATTAAGCGCATTGTAAAAACATTAATTTATTAAATTCCGGAAATTTATATTACATCGTTGTTATATTTGAAACAATTGCATCTAATTGGTGGCACCATTAGATCGCTGTTGTATTCGATCTGCATATAACGTTGAACGTGTTCCACTATTTTCCCATATATCCCATGCCAAAAGCAATTTCCAGTTTTTGTCGTACATCTAAACAGAAAAATATGTAGTAAGTTAATATCCAAAATATTTTTATTTAAGTATCAGTCACGAGTAAAATGATATTTTCTCTTTATCCCCTTTTTCGTTTTGTTGTGTATATATATATATATATATATATATATATATATATATATATATATATATATATATATATATAAATTTTTGTTTCTTTTGCATATAAAACAAATTACTCTCACCTGTGCATGGTTTTTAAGAGGATATGTAAATCTTCAACGCGTTTCTTTTCAGGAAGCATGCTAAGAAATGTTGCAAGCGATAACAAGTTAATATCTTCTTCGGTTTTAGAAGCAATCCATGTTTGTATTTGCATTTTAATCTGTAAACATATATGCCTTTGTTATTTCTGTTAATGCCCTTCATATATAGAAATGTACGTTGTTTAATACAACATTACATATATCTCTGTACATCTCTTTGTTAATTTATCATAAATTCTAAATAATTCACAACGGAATTCGTAAATTTTTGATATTTGATTTTTTAATTAAGTAATGTACCACCATTACATATCCATGTATAATAATATCTGGTAATGAGTATTTATTTCGTTAATAATATAATTTTTATAAATTAACGATTGTTACGTTTACATTTATTAGTTCATCAAATAGTAATCAAGTTAAATAATTTTTCTCATACATTTTGACTTTTAATTTGATGATCTTTCTTATACAAATATTACGGAATGTATATAATATATACTAAGTATTATATTTAATATATTCGTAACAATATCATTAGATAAAATTAATATAGGTATAGAAATTTAACGTACTTGTTCTATCGGAAGACTGAAAAATGTATTGACAATATCGATCAATGTCTCTTGATATTTATCCGTAGTTTCCTTATTATTTGTAATAACTTGATTATATGCCAATATCGTTTCAGTTTCGTCTACAATATCTTTTTTATCATTAATATTATTCATATCGGATGTTGATGCTTTTATTATTTTATCTTCTTTATTATCTAATTTGGTATTTTTTACATTGTCCCTCTTTCTAACCATTTCTATTTCATGCTTATTATCGTGCTCTTTAACTTTCAACATTGATTTTATATTTTTTTTGAGATTATTTTTACTCGAAACGGCTTTAGAATTTTTACCGTTATTTTTTGATTTAGAAAGTGGTCTTGCATTTTTCGCATATTGCAATACACTCCATTGTTTCTTGGGATTATTAACAGCAATGTTTTTATTAGCCAAATTATTTGTATTTTTCAATTGATCTTTCTTTTTAGCGATACAATATTGTCGCACATCATGTTGCATATCTGCTGGTAATGCTGCTAAGAAATCAGGATCTACTTGCGAAAATGATACATTTTCTGTAGCTGTACTTTCCTTAACAGATTCTTCCGTATTTTTTGGATGATCCATTTGTACGTTTGATATACCTGCACTGCTGCTGGAACCATTAGTATTTTCTTGTTTACTGCTTTTATATTGATTAAATATTTCATTTCGTATATCTTCAGGTAATTCCAATAAGACAGACATATCTAATTGTTGAATTGGTGGTAATTCAACTTTTGTGTTTTTCCCCGAATTTGGTTTAATTTGTTTAAAGAATTGTTCCTGATATGTTTGCATATTTTTCATTGTTTTATTCTTATCATTAAATCCGTTCTTTTTTCTTAGCATTGTACCAATTATCTCAGTTCTAATATTGTCTGGTAATTCATTTAATGTGGATTCATCTATTTCTTGCGACAACATGTAAACTTCGGAAGTACCATTTGAAAACTTGTTTTGATAAGCGGGATGTCGCATATTATTTTCTTCTATATTTTTATGAGATAATTCTCCTTTAGCTATCTCTGAAGACTGCATGTTATTGTGAAATTTATTTTCTGCTTTGGAACATTCTCCCTCTTTCTTATTTGGCTTTGGATTATTAATTCCCGTATTTATATTATTTTTTTTATTGATTTGAATTTGCGATTTAAATTTACTATTTGAAGAATTTTCTTTTTTCAATTTAGCCTCAAGTATCTCAGATCTTATTTCTTCAGGTAATTCAATTAACACACTCTCGTTTATATCTTGAGAAGGTAATACTATTATTGAGCGATTAAATGAAGAAGAAGCACTTTGCATTAGATCAGTGCTTGAATCTCCTTTATCATTATTATTTGGCAAAGTTTCTACAACGTTTACATCTATGTTTACCGAACGTGAATTACTAGGCTTCAAAGAAATATTGTCAGTACTAATAGTTGATGTTGTACCTTTATTAATAAAAAATGTTTCATTATTTTTTAAATTTCTTTTGTCACTTTGGTCATTTGTGCATTCGTTTAAATTAAAATTTCTCACTTGAGGTTGTTTAGTTTTATTAATAAAGTTCATCAAATTATTATCATTAGATTTATTCTTTTGTATTTCTAATCTGGAGATTTGAATACCTATTCCTCTCATATCTTTAGGTGTCTGATGTAATTGATTCCATATACCAATAATTTCTCTGTAACATAAATTGTCCAATAAGATTTAAATTATTTTTTAATCTTGGATAATTGAATTAATTAAGTAAACAAAGGACTTAAATACTTACTTTGTAATAATAGTGAGATCATCAACGGATGCCATTAGATTTTTTGATTTTGTTATATAATCACAAAGTCCATGACCCATAAACTTCGCTGTTTCTACAGGCGCTTCTTTAGCTCTAACCATGAGTTTTAATGTGATACACCTACCTTTTGCATTAGCTTTCTTTAATCTACTATGTACTTCTATGCATAACTTTTTTAAAAAATCTACTGCTTCGCCATTATTTTCGAATCTAATACCATAATTGACTTCTGCCGATACGGATTTTCTTACATGTTCTAAATTTAATTTTGTTTTATCAATTCCTCGACACGTATTGTACAATAATTCTCCCATTTTTTTTCCAAAGTCTTTCTGCAATGTTCCTAAAGATACCGATCTTAATTCTGTGCAAGTATTTATATTCATTCTATGTAATTTTTTCGTGGTTGTATGTCCAACTCCTATTGTAATAGATAATTTAATAGATATTAATAAGGAAATTATATTTTTTATAAATAATAATTCATACTAATTGCATTACCTGGTAAATCCTGTACATTAAATGTGTCAATGTATGAAATAATATTATTATCTTCTAGGTAAAGTTGTCCATTAGGTTTAGCTTTTTTTGTCGCTAATCTTGCTCTTAATTTATTGTTTCCAAATCCTGCCGACACTGGACAACCTGTAGTTTGACTAATCTCACTTCTTATGATTGTTGCAAATTCCATAGGCATTAAGTGTGATTCTTCAAGTATTTTAGTGCAATTTACATACATTTCATCACAACTTACTGCTTCAATATCTAACGTATATGATGCTATTATGTTGTACAAACTATATGATACTTCCTTATAATCATCAAAATCATATTTTATTGTATATAACTGAGGGCATATTTTTAATGCATCACCCAAAAACATTCCATTCTTCACACCTGCGCTTCTTGCTTCATATGAACATGATGCGATTTCAGAAAAGGAGCCACATTCTTCCTCATCTTTATCATTATTATCCATATTATTTGATTTAGTATTAGTGCTTTTATTACCTTTAGCATGTGCCACTGCTACAGGTAATCCTCTTAAATGTGGTCTATTTCTAAGACCTACGGAAACGAAGAAGCAATCCATGTCTATATGCATTATGACAGTTTCTTGTTTTATTACTGCATTTCGATTTTCTTGAGGAGAAAACATTTCATCTTCTGATAAGTATGAATCATTGGAATGTTGAGAGTTTTGTTTAGATTCTTTCAATTTTTTCAATTGTTCTAAACCAGGAAATTTTCCATCACTTTTGTCTCTTAATTCATTTATGTAATCTTTAAATGTTGCCCCCATTGTAGCGATGTGATGTAATCGTGAGTTGTTATAAAATTCTGATATAAATTCTGCATTTTTTGATGAAATTGCTGTTTCTCTTATTTTAGTAGAATTTAAAGAATTATTACTATTTTGATTGAGGTCCTTACTAGTGGTAGGAATATTTGGTAAAATAGATTCTACAGTACTTTGTATTGTATTATTACTTTCTTTCATATCATTATTTACATCATGCTTTTTGTCACATACTTTAAAATTCAATTGTGGCTGACTACCAATACTATCAGTAAGAAGCAAATAATTCTCATAGTTTAAAACCTTCCCAGCTTTGATGCTATCCATTATCCATTCTGGTTTACAAACAGGCATTGGACATCGAGTTTTTTTATATATCATAATTTTAGAATATGGTAAGTTTGATGCAATTATATGAGTAGTAATTTTAGGTCGCATGTAATGATGGTATATTCCCCCATGTTCCATCATTAATTGTCTTAATTTATCTGCTGTTGGATCTGTATAACCATTTACAAATATAGCTATTCCTCGAAATAAATTCGATGCATCCTTATGCTCTTTTTTTGCTTCCTCATTAAATTGTTCTTCCAATTTTGCTTTCTTAGCTTCCATATAACCACCCTAAAAGTTAATTATTGCTTTAATCTGTATATATTGACATGTATATCAAGAAATTGTCATGTTTTTTAATTGTACATATAAAACTTATAATGTTCTATAATATATACATTTACTCTTATGTTATAAACTTAATGCTAATATAAAATATCAAAAAAAACGTAAAAAATACTTATATACCCAATCTTCAAAACCATTTTGATTCCATTTCTGGTTCCTCTTTTTCACTGCCATTGTAATATAAAAACTATAAAAATATACACTATGCACATTTACATTTATTTAAATCTTTGTATATTTACTTTATCTTACTAATTCCTATATTAGTAAAACATAACATACATAATATAACAGTATTATGCATACTTTTTTTTAATTCAATATAAAATTGTATTATATAACCTTAACCAAGTTTGTCTTTTATTTAAATTATATTTCATGTTAACCTACTGTTCCATCTATTATGTATAAAAATATAAATAATAGTACAATAAGGATTAAAATTCAATTTAAAACAGGTTTGTTTAAAATGTTTATAAATAAATAAAACCATTCTACTCCTTTTCGGCTTAATCTTTTATTTATTGTTGATGGGAAATCGTTCAAGTGTCAACTGGTGTAACTATCGGGTAAAGCTAGGTAAAATTGAACAGACCACATATACATCATATATATGTGATATGGCGCGTACGTACATTGTACACATTATATATATCTCGTTCTTGATGCCATTTTCAATTGGTTCCACACACCTATGTGTTGAAATGAGACCTTGTTAATCAAAATAGGTCACGCCTGTTCTTCTTGATGGTGTAAACCATTAAAAAACTAGAGGTAGTAAACAGCCTCAATACACATCTTTTTGTTTAATTTTTATCTTTTTTATTACAAAGTAATAAGGATACTTAGTGGAAAAGTAAAATTATATACATCTGCTTATTATTAAAGCATTTACTTTTGAAATAGCATACAAAACTGATAATATATGGTTTGTACTTGCTATCTTATACAGTTTTATATCTTTTTACTATACACCTTTAATTTCTCCTAGATTGTTCGTTAAACGAAAACAATAATAAAATATAAAATAGGTATTTCTCAGAAATAAAAACAAATGATTTACTATAAACATCAGAAAATAACTAATATATTAATTAATATAGAGTTGTACCAGACACTCATTTACTTGCAAAGAATGTTTAAAGAATGTATAGTTTCATTGTTTGATTACAATGAAAGATCAAGTAACTTATTCTAAGTGTTACTCCGATTGTACATACATTGATGTATATTACAGCTTAAACAATATAAAAAATTGTTGTTAGAAATTTTTGTGTTCACATTTTGCCTTAAAAATTGTATACAGCCAGAAAATTCCAAAATGTGTTTTAATGTGAATTAAATTTTATGTTTAAAATATATTCATTATGTTGATAAATCAAAATAATGAATATTTAATAAAATAAATTTGTAATAAATATGTATATATCTATAAAAAATAGAGTAATATTGTGCGCATATAAAAACATTGTTATACGCTTAGTTGTTATTTAAATCTGAATTTCAGTTATAATGGAATTCTTTGAAACAGTAATTTACAAACCCTACAGAAATAAGATAAAAACATAGAATTTTATCTATATGTTTATAATGTACATACGCTTTGTGCAAGGTATGTAAGTTATCTTCTGTGTAATAAAAATAAATATATGAGAAATCATTTTTGGTGTCTCTCTATGATCTTCACATATTATAATGCATTAAATAAACAATCCTAATCATGCAAAATATTTTCTGTAGGCTTTGTTCATTTGTTCTAAGAAAATAAATACTAAGACCGTATGAGGACCTAAGCGTGCATAATATGGAAGGAAACCTTTCCAAAGTGCAAATGGTCCTTCATGACGAATAATTTTATTAAAAACATCCAATGCTCCTGTATATTCTGGTTTTCCATCAACTGTTTTCATATTTTGGATTCTAGAAGAAGGAAAAATATGATCAGACGCAACTTGTAAATAACACACATATCTAAGAAGTTATTTAATATATTACCTTGTTTTGGCAATATCTACAGGCATAGATGCCATGGTTGTAATTATTCCCGAAAACATGGAGCATATGAAATGCAATGTGATATTTTCTTTAAAATGACCTATTTTGAAATAACATTTTTTAAATTAAAATATACTACTAATAGTAAAGTAAGCGAGTTATTGTTATATATTTTTAGGATATACCTGTTTCAAGTAATATTTGTTTTGCTTGAGAGTATGAAGATAGTTGAGCTCCATTTACAACCATAGCACGACCCATGGTTGGAACTGCACCTCGCCACAATGTAAATAATCCTTCTTCTTTAATTATACGAAATAATGCATCAAACACATTTTTGTAATTACGTCTTTGATCTGGAAACATTGGCCACATTAAGATTATAATACAGAGACTGATTACATCAATTTATTAAACAATGATTTACCAGGTGGTAGTCTACCATCTGCAGTCATTCTTATTAATGTTAATTCTGCAGGTGTACCTACAAATGAACCTACACAACCAGCAATCATTCCTAAAGCTGCTTTTACAATAAACTTTGGCTGGCCATCTTTTCTAAATATATCAAGATAAAAAATAACTGTAATTAGTTAAATTCATATTTATATATAAAATACATTTACATTAATAATTTATTTAACTAAATGATCCCATATATTATACTTACGAGGCTGCTTCAAAAAGCCAAGTATATACTCCTAGCCTAACAGTTGTATACGATGCTTGTCTTAATAAACCGGCAGATAAGCCATTATAAAAGGCAAAAAAACCTTCATTTTTAAGAATGTTGGTTGCGACAGAAAGAGTTGTAGTTTTTTTTCCACTTAATTGCATTCTATTTTTAATTAGATCTAATGGTTGTACAAAGAGAGTTGCACCCATTCTATAATTATATACAGAAAATATTTATAATTACATTTAATTGCTTTTTATCTTATATCTAAATTATATTTTATAAATATTTTTATTAAATAAAAAGAAATAAATATTTAATAAATTGTAATTTATTAAAAAACAGCTAAAGCATACATATGTTTTTTTTTTCTTTATTTGTCATTCAGAATTATTTAGAATTAGAAACATAAAATATTTCTTAATCCTTAAAATTTTTCAAAAATATCAACTAGTTTAAATCTTCATGGTTGAATACATTTTTATTTATAGCCTGATATTGAGAAATGCAAGGCCGGTAAAAGTTCGAAATTCTTTTATGTCGCTTCATGATATCAACGCGTTTTATTCAGAGTTAAAAATAATATGTATTCGTTTTCTTGGACGTGAGCAGTAATTGAACGTCTGACCTTTAAATTCATTATCGCCTATTTTTTAAATAGTACAATTACTTATGGAGACAAAAAACGAAAAAAATTTGTCCCTCTCTATAAATCGAGATATAAATACATAATGTATTATGATAAATTATATAATATGAAAAATAATTTGAAAATAAGTAATAAAATATTTAAAAAAAAAAAGAATAGTCAAGTACAAACCCAGAAAGACCACCGATGGCGAATTTGACACTATTTGGTATAGGTTTTTCCTCACTCATTTTAATTTCTTTATTATCTCCAATTAAAGTTAAATATCAACAAATAAACATATATGTATTTAAATGAATGAACAATTTTTCAATAAAATTACTTCAAACCATTAAAATTTTTTAGATGGTACACGGATTTCCACACGTTTTTGGAATCGATTATGGTTGATATTTAAACAGGAGAAGCAAAAAAATGCTAAGAAGCCATTTTCGAGGCGCCTCAATGCGTTTAACGTATCTTAATAACGTTTACCGGACGATAAAATGTATTGGACTATGAAGCAATGGTCAGTAGATATTCAATTTATTTTTCATATTTTATTAGGTGGTGCAAATTACTTTTATATATTCCTGGCGCCATCTGTTGGACATATTCAAGTAATAATTTCAAACTCTCTAGATAAGGTTGAAGCGGAAATAATCGATACGAATATTCGTTCCATAATTTATAAGATATAATCTTATTATAAATGTACGATATATAATAACAAATGATATACAATTTAAACGTTATTTCATTATTAATCATTTTCGTTAAAATAATTTACGATGAATCTAATGTCTTAACTTTTTTAATATTACCACTTACGGTAACTGTATCGAAAGAGCCAATCAGCATCGTTGCATTCGCGTGTTAATACCATTATTCGAAGGCAAATTGCTTTTAGTTCGACAGTTGGTAGGATATCATCGAGACGTGCGAATAAACTGACTACTGTTTTATAATTTCGTTATATTTATGCAATCAAATAAATATTTTCTTTTACCGTTTATCTCAGTACCTATAAATGTAATTCGTTGATATCTAATTTCATTTATATTTCGCTTTTCAGTAATTCCCGTCAAGCACAGTTATCGCAAAGTTTATTGATACTTTTTTTATAACGTAATATTTTTTAGTAATTACGATATTATCTTTTTTTTTTTCTTTTGTGTCTTTGTCAAAATGTAAAACGTATGCGTTTGTGTGCATGCGTACATGCGTGTGTATGAGGGATATATTATACATTTCTTATATTACTTCTGTGATTTATTTATGCAATAATTCGTAATGCGTTTACAGAACAAAGGAATCAATTATATGATGCACACTGTACAAGAATATTTACAATTTACATAAACGTTTCGTAATAGAGGTAAGCTAGACTTAGTTTACTCCGTGAACCGCCATAATTACTTTTATAATAGCATCGATGAAATTAAGTAAAGTATATTTAATTAATAATCCTAAATTAATAACATAGATGTATTCGTTTTAGAAGAAGTTTTGCAAAATTATAGGCACGCAAAGAGGGGCTACGTAGTGTCTCTCTCACAACGTATATATGTATGCTTTTAAAAAATATTATATATCTTCGAACCGCAAAATTCCAAATTGCGGTAGATTTAAGAGATTTATATATTACCGACGATATAATAAATACATTTTTTTTTTTATATATTTTAGAATTATATATCTTTTTCTTTGCAAATTTGTACAATATCCGTATTCTCTCAGCCAATTTCCAATCGATATGTACTAGACAGATGATCATTTATACTCTTGCTGATATACGCGCATATGGTTGTTTTTTTTTTCTCTTTTTTAATAGAATTTGTACTAATCGAAAATTATCAAAACAATTTTGAAGGACTAAAATTGATATCGCACGATTTTTGACAAAACCTCGAATCAAATAATAATTCTATATTATACTCGAAAAAAAGTCGCAGTGGAATTTATTAGAAATAAAATTTTATAACCATGTGTGTTGATCATTCGAATAGAATTGTTTACTTTTTTTTTTTTTTAATTTTTTCTTTAATCATTCCGCTAGACGATGTGTGTGTATGTTTGTGAGTGTCCCTGTGTGTTTGTGCCGTGGTTATCGATCCCATAGAAATTGTTTTTAAAAGTATTTCTGTTATATTATGTGTTGTGAAAAAAATAAGTTATTTTTTTTATATTTAAGGCCGTCGATTCAAATATTTTCTAACTAGATCAGATAAAAAATTTATGATAAAAAATTTGATAGAGTAAAGCTAAAAATTTCATAATTTTTCAATTCTTTTTTTCCCTTAACATAAACTTATAAATTAATTTCATAGATGGGACAATATTAGATACACCACATATATATATATATATGTGTATATATATATATATATACATTAACGTTTTCCATAACGTTTCTTATTAACATTCTTATTTTAATCGTACTTTACAACAGCAATGCAATGCTGCTAAGAATACTTTGATCTTTAAAGGTTATTCAAATTTTTGGACGAACATTAAATATAACTTAACCCTTTCAAATTTTGTGCTTTCTTATTTTTCCCTTTTCTTTTCTCAATCTGATAAATTCGTGTTCTCTCGTATGCGCCATTTAATCGTAGTTCGGTGGGGAATAGTGTAAAAACTACGAGTAGAGGAGACGAAGTGTACAGATAAATACTATAAGAGAGTAGCTTTTTCTTTGGATTTTAGTGTGAAGAGCATAGAAACAGTATAACAAAATATATGAAATATTTATAAAACAGCTGCTTCTACCATGACTTGTGAAAATTTGACGGACGACGAACAACAACGATTTTTTTTTTAGGCAAAACTGTTTTGTATTTTTTTTATTTTTGTATTTTTTTTTTCTTTTTTTTTCTTTTTTGATATAAAGACATCGATTTATTTTTCTTACGTGTACCACCAATCGTATATGTAACGAATAAGTTCTCTCTCTTTTCTTCCTTTTAACTTTTTTCTCTTCAAATTATTTCCTTTAATTTACAAATTTATATCGACACGATGCGCGATATATTTTCTTTTGGGTTTCGAAAATTGAATTTTCATTATTAATTAGAAGAATGTAGGTTTGGAAATATTGACATCGAATTTTCACAAGTTACGACGAAGTCGAACGAATACAGTAGTGCATGGCCAAAAGCCGTGCCTTATCACATATTTTTCTTCGATATCCCTTTATTATTTACACCGACGTTTCATTCGAATAGATTTTACTTAATATTAATAGATATTATGCGTATCAATATTATAACCTCATGTGATGCATTAATATGTTTCAAACGATTCGTACGAGTCGTACATTCGTCGTGCTTGTCAATGTTTTGAATTTTCTTTTCTTTTCTTCTTTTTTTTTCTATTTTTATTTTCTTTTTTTTCATCATCGTTAACCAATTGTCTCCAAAGGGAGACGATCGTAAAAGAGATTTCTACATCTCAATAATTATTTAATTATTCTAAAATTGGACGTCGGAGGAGTATACATCGAAAAGAATTGTGCTCGTTATTGCTACACTACTATTATAATGTCGTCGAAGGACTAAATCGTTTGTTACGATTAACGCGTTAAATTAGGCGACGATCGATACGTATTTTTCTTTTCTCTTTCTTTCTTTTTTTCTTTTTTCTCTGCCTTTTATATATACGAAACAATTTTCGTGGCCATATATCATCAATTCTTTCGTTCTCATTCTCCTTTTTTATATCCTTTTAACAACCTTTTCCTAAGTATATTGCACGTTATCTTTTTTCATCATCATCATCATCATCATCATCAACATCATCATCATCATTATCATTTTCTCCCTTTTCTTTTTCTCACTAATTACGTTTAATCGATCACAGCAGAACGCGCATGGAATGATTCAAGCAAAAGAGTTTTGACGGATAAAAAAGTAAAGTATCAACGTATGTGTGTATACCTACCAATAGTAAAACTATCCAAACTAATTTCGCTAATCGTTTAGCTTAGAAAAACGATACCTTCTTCTTTTTCTTTCCTCTCAAGAAAATTAAAGGTTATATAATATATTGACCTCGCAAAGAACCATTTGTTCCCTTTTATCGCTCGGAATATAATGTAGAACACTTTTGTGGAGAAGGTATATCATAATGACAAATATAACAGCGTCCGTTCATAGTCTTTTCGAATACATACATATATAGAATTTGATATGCAGGATATCATGATCATTTATCTTTTACGATCGATATGTTTGAATGCGTTTGTATTTATGTATGTATGTATGTATGCATGTATGTATGTATGTATGCATGTATGTATGTATGTATGTATGTATGTATGTATGTATGTATATATGCATGTATGTATGTATATATGTATGTATGTATGTATATATGTATGTATGTATGTATATATGTATGTATGTATGTATGTATGTATGTATGCATGTATGTATGTATGTACGTACAGAGATATCGGATAAAAATCACTGATATCTTGAGAATAGAAATACAAAGAGAGAGAGAGAGAGAGAGAGAGAGAGAGAGAGAGAGAGAGAGAGAAATAGAGAAAAATGGATAGGTAAATAGATGAAGAGTAATAAAATAGAGGCACGAATGAACGAAGAACTAGGACTCGAAGAGAGTAGAAGACTTTGGACTCGCGTTACGTGCTTCGCATAACACTCAATATACATATCTCATAAACATCAGAAAGAGATTTTTCGAACTTGTCGAACTTTAAAATTTTCAGAAGCAACGTATTCTTTTGATGACCTAGCGAGTTAGGCGAAAGATCCTCGTCGAAAGCGATAGAAAATATATATATCACAGAAAATATTTAAAACACATCGTTCCCTTTCGTTTTTAGCCTTTTTTTTTCTTTACATTTTTTTTTTTTTAATTTTATTTCGTTTTGTTTTGTTTTTTCTTTGTCTTTTTCTTTCTTTTTCTGTTTCTATTCTTCTAACTTATGATACAAATCTACCGAGATTCGATATAGATCGAATATATGGATCGCGTTAAGATCTTTTAATCCAATGTTTTCTGTCTCTTTGAAAAAAAAAAAAAAAAATAAATAAATAAATAAAAAGACAGAGATGGAACCGATATTCGATGACAAAATTGACAGAAAGTTGCGGGCGTTCCGGGTTCCAAAAGTTGATTTTTTCCAATTGTTCTTTTTTTTTTCTTTTTATTCTTTTCTTTAAATCCGTTCTATTGCATTTGATTTTCTTTTTCCGCGTCACTAACCTAATGCAAACTGACGCATAAAATTACGTATAACGAACGGAAACACGGAACGTGTTTTAGTCGGAAATTCCACTACAACCTTGACGATCATCTTCCTCGATTTTTGCTCAGCTATTAAACGGATCGAATTTCAAGGAGCGTGATTCCGGAAGTTGATGAAGAGCATTAAAAGCCTGATAGAGAGACACGTTGTCCGCGTCACCGGCGCTGAACCGATGAGACAACTTGTTTTCCGAATCCCACGTTGTTGCGTGCGAGCCTCGATAGGTTCGAGATACGACGTGCCTATTTTCACGATCGTTCTCGAAGACGCAAATTTCGTTATCTGGAAAAATATAAAATTCAATCGATTTTTTTCTTATACCGTTTTCTTTTCTTTCCCTTTCTTTCTTTCTTTCTTCTTTTTTTTTTCTTTTATTTCTTCTCACTCCCTCTTATCGTAAAAAAAACATTATACTTGTCGAATCTTACGAAGAAATTTTTTTCGATAATCGTTCCCAGTTTTCATTTTAATGAAATTTCGATGAAATCGAAGTAATCCATTTGATAAGAATTTTATAGGAAAAGGTCAAAGAGAAAGAGATAGATAGATAGATAGATAGATAGATAGAGAGAGAGAGAGAGAGAGAGAGAGAGAGAGAGAGAGAGAGAGAACGAAGATTGGCATTGGATTTAAAAGTACTTACGCCGAGATTGGGACGGTGATTGCGGTGGTGTACCTGCCAATGGGGATAAAGGTTCGTAAGGTGGTGGTGGTGGCGAAGACGGTGATTGTGTCGGGGATGATGGTTGTAACCTAAGGAGTAAGTCAGGCTCAAGACCCAGTATCATTAAAACACGATCGGGATTCCCTCGAACCCAAACTTCAAACATATCGACTGGCCAATCCGTTTGAGTAGTGGCATCAGCTAATCTCGCTGGTGGATTCCAACAGATAGCATCTGGTGGATGGGAGGAGCTTCTTGCTAACATTCCGCTACCACGACTAGCTGGTCTTGGTAAATTAGGATTGCTTTGAGGCGAATAAGCCAACATTTGTAGAGCATGAATGGCATTTCTTACCTATCGAATAAGAAATTTTTCGTATCATTAAATGTGTTGTTTTTAATGTTTATTTATTGCATCTGATGGATAAGACTCAATTATTATTATTGTTATCATTATTATTTTATTTTTATTTTTATTTTTTTTTTTTATTTTTTGAACTTACTTCGCAACTCAGAGTAGCGACGTCCTGATGCAACGTGGAAACCTGCGTATCCAATCTTTCCACGGAACCACGAATATGTTCCTCCATAGATTCTTGAGCGATTATTTGTGCTGCCCTTCCTTTTACTAGAACTCCCCTGTTTGCTCCTCTTCTTCCTTCTCTATACTCGTCTCTATAATATATCAACAATAAGATACGTGAGAATGGATATGTATGGATTTGTATCTACAATATATACATACCCATATATATATATATAAGAGACTTTACCTGAATTTAAAATATAATAAATATTATATATATATATATATATATTTACCTGAATTTAAAATATAATATATATTATATATATATATAAGACTTTACCTGAATTTAGCATGTCGTGGTGATGACGTATGCAGTGGTGATTTATTCGGTGGCGAGAGGGGTGATGTTTCCCCTTCTTCAGGTACATTTTCATCATCCTCGCTGATCGATGGCAACGTTAACGACGGACCGTTCATGTCTGACTCCTGCTGATAGAAAAAAAAAAAAACTCATAAAAGAAATCACACATAAGTTGCAGGTAAAAGAAAAATAAATCTATGTTAGAATACTCCCCGCCCCTCTTCTTCTTCTTCTTCCTCCCCCTCTCTCTATTGTAACTTTGTCATCCAAAGTTTGCATATTCAAACAGCTTACCTCAGCTTCGTAACCTTCCCTTAAATTATACGTTAGATCGTGCTGTATATCGTTCGCAAATTCGTGCTGATACTCGGGATAAAGACGGAGAACTTCAACGAGGCCTTGCATGTGTATACACTTTAGGTCGCAATAAGTCAAAGCTTTGACGTCGCAGCTGGATTTCACAACGACATCAGAGCCCCCAGAACCACCGCCACCAGTTCCTCCACCATTGTTTCCATGGTGGAGGTGAACATTTATATCGCAGCCTACTAAGTCACCCTTTCCTTGAATAAAGCCGATTATTTTGATTAGTTGTGTATATAGAAAAAATAACTGAAAATTATACGTGTCACATAATATTATTCTAGCGTCGAACATCGTTCAACGTTGATTTCTTTTTTTTTTTTTTTTTTTTTTTTTTAGAGAGAGCGAGTACATTTCTTTCAGATGGAATTAAAAAAGTGGACGCGTTTGAAATTTACCTAAAATCGCAACAACCATGCTGTTTTGAACGACTTCCATGGAACCGTTGCACAGATAATAGATATAAGATAGAGCATCCCCTTTGTGAATAAGAAACTCGCCGGGAGCGCAGAAGTTGCTTCTGATGTGTAGAGAAAGGAGTTTAAGACAACCTTGAGAAGCAGCCTCGAATATTGGTAGGCTTAAGATTTCTCTGTGTAAATGCATCGAGACGTCACCCCTAAGTTCTTCAGGGAATTGTTTCAGGGTCTGGAAATTGTTTTTAATATATTTAACGCGGCGCTCTCGATCTATTATTAAAGAGTTCGTAGCCACGATAGAAATTTTCGAATTATCAACTATCTCGTAACTTTTTCATTTCGTTGTAATTATTTTACCTCGTGTATGTCGATACCGTGATTCAAAGACCACATGGTCTGAAAGTAATCCTGCATTCGTTGCTTCAATTCGTCCGGAATTTGATGAAGTACCAAAAAGTCCTTTAAATCTCGCAATTTCGTTTGATAGAGCGATCTTCTCGAATACATTCTTTGAATGATGGCCGTGACGTTACCGAAAACGACGGCATGCATCAGAGCTAGAATGAAAAGGATTGAAACGATATATATATATATATATATATATATATATATATATATATATATATATATATATTAGTTTGGGGAAAAAGAAATCCATTACTTTTACGTGAACGTGAACGAAAAAATAATGGATTTCTTTTTCCCCCAACCTTGTGTGTGTGTGTGTGTGTGTGTACATATACATACATATGGTTTTGCCTTTTGTTTCGACAACAATGATACGACGAAATGAATTCAAACAAAAAAAAAAAAAAATTAAAAAGAAAAAAACGAAAAATACGAAAAATTTCAACTAACCACCGATTAGCATCGTGCAAATCGAAAAAAATTTTTCGGAAAATGTATTCGCCGATACGTTTCCAAATCCAACGGACGTTAAACTGCTACAGGTGAAGTATAATGCCGTGATGTAACTTTCCGTGTGCGTTACATTTTGCACGGAAATTTTTAAACGTTCCGCGAGAGCATGTATCCAACCTAGAACATATGAGGAGATCGATCATCGTTCGTTATCGTTTAGGTACTTATCTTTTATGCTTTCTCTCTTATAAGGTATTATACCCTTAAGCTAGTTAAACGACTTATGTTAGTAATCAGATCACAAATATTAATCGCGAATGAAATTGAATCATCAATTTTTATGACAGCCACTATTATCGGCAAAGCCGGTGGTAGTCAGGGTAATTTTTTAATCCCTCGTTCTTCGTACCGATAATCCTCTTCCCGTCGTAGATAAAGTTTTAAACGTATCCTAGAACGCTTTTATTTTACTAACGTTTCGCCTTACACTACTTCTCTATGGTATTGTAAGGTCGTTTATTCAAGTTAAAAAGTTGCGAACGTAAATTCCGGAATATCATCTATTTTACCTTACAGTATCCGCTTTATCTTGAAGAAAAAAAAAGAAAAAAGAAAGAAAATAAACTTAAGGAATACGTTTACATAGGGTGTGAACTACATCGCCTCTGTTTGTTCAAGTTCACCTTCTTGCTCCTCTATCCTTAGAATTGCGTTCCCTTCTGTGCCAGAACATACCCGTGCAAACAATTTCTCTCTCTCTCTCTCTCTCTCTCGCTCTTTTCCTAAAGATAATTTGAATTTATATTATTAAAAAGTCTTTCATCGAACGCGCTCGAACGATCGGTCGGTCGTTCAATTCAATGGGAAAATGAAATTTTATGACATTTCACTTGACCTTTGGAGAAACAGCGAAAGATCTTTTTTCTTTTTTTTTGTTTTTTCTTTTTTTTTTTTTGCTTATAATAGGTAAGAACTACCGAAGAAAGAGAGAAAGAGAAAATTTGTTGAAGAGAGAGAAAAATTGTTTTCGCTGTTGTAAAGAAAATATTTATAGAACTTACGTAAACTAATATAAACTTACGTATTTCATTTCAGTTATGGCATTAGATAAAAATTCGCCGTTCAAAAGATTCATTCGATATAATAAAAGGAGAAACATACAGTTTGCTGGTTGGAGAAGGAAAAAAAAAATAGTTTATTTAGTTCGACCTACCAAGGTCCCATTCCTTATCGTTTCGTAATCTTTCCTTTTCGGCTATGACGAACCAAATACAGGCGAGCCAATGGGCGACCAGAATAAAAAATAACATCAGCATCGTCAAGATCACAGCACTGTATTGCGAGTACCTGTCTATCTTTTGTAACAAACGTGCCAGCCTAAGTAATCTGGTCAATTTCACTAGATGAATATTACCGTGTCCTGATTCCTGTGATAAAACGAGAAAATGGTATATTAAAATCGTTATTTTATAATATTATTAATGATACTAATGATTCAAAAGATAAAATGAATTAATTCTTAATTAGGTTTACCTTTTAGTAGAATTTTTCACGAACACACGCACAAGTACACGCACACGCACACACGTACGCGCGCATATGTGTATATGTATACTTATATAGGTAGTTTCCATAATGGATTGCAACCGAGGTAGTTCGAATAAATACGAATAACAGATTAGAAGCTTATGTTATCGATCAAGATATTTATTAAAGGTAGGTAAATTACTGTAGATACGCTCGACGGATATTTGAAATTAACATAGACCACAAATTCGATGGGGTTGTAACAACGGACTGTGAAATTACCTCATCTGTCTGGTGTTTCGTTATTATCCGTAGAATTATATTCGACCGACAAAAGAAAACAAAAAAAAAGAAAAAAGCGACCACGGCGCTGAATTTCATGCGAAATTTAACGAGTTAAAACATTGCCGTCGAATTCTATGAAAAAAATCGCGTCGATTAAGCTCCTCTATTTATACAATGTAAATTGAAATAAATATTGTTTGTCATTTCCCCTCCATTAGAATCGCGATGTGACCACTCGAGCTGAGAGAGTCGAGGGGGGGGGGGGCAAGATCATGGCTTATATTACGAAGTAAACAAGAAATCGTTACAGCCGCTAAAAATAATATTGCGGTTTTCTTAACGTATATATAACTTTATTGGACAGTATCGATCGGAAATTGTATTTTCGTGTACTCGCAAAACAAGTGCATCGCTGTGATTTACGATAAAAGCAAATACGTTAATCTTCGTTATTGCAAAGTCACGAAAAAAATGTTAGCTTAAGGCGGTTTCGATAAATTCCTAAATCGATGACCTTTCCTTCATTTTCTTTTTCTTCTTCTTCTTCATCTTTTTCTTCTTCTTTCTCCTCCTCCTCCTCCTCCTCCTCCTCCTCCTCCTACTTCTCCTTCTCTTTTTCATCTATTTTTATTTTCAACGACTAAACGTAAATCGGATTTTGATAAGGCAACAAAATGAAATTTTCCGTACCATTACTCTAGAATTTTCAAGATTATCGTGTATACGTCGTCGCGTTTGAATTTTATCTTGTACTCGCCGACAATGGATATAATTGCGAGTTCTCGTTCGAGTCTTTCGAACTTATAAAGAGTAGTGATAGAAGCATTCAATTGTAGGAAATGTCATTTGATGAATTTCCGGTCGCATACCGGCTCGTCGCCGGTAAAAAAAGAAAAAAGAAAAAAAGACGAAAAAAAGAAGTTGACTAAACTGAATGAACGAAGAGGAGACGAACGAACAGATATAAACGAACGAACGAACGAAAAAAGAAAAAAAATCGACGGATCGAAAAGAAGTACGGCGGATATTGCGTTATAATAATAATACGTCATTCTTTAATAAACGAACGCCTTACACCACTTCCTGGAAATATTATTTTCTTTTTTCTTTTTTTTTTTTTTTTCTTTTACGAACATGAATTTCGATTCGGCTCAATGGATATATGAATCTCACGTTCTATTCGCTTAGCAGCTTCGTGAACTTTTCAAACGTTTCACGGAATTCACGAAATACAGAAAGTATTGGTAATAATGTTCCATGCATCCAACGCTCTTCGTTCATTGATGAGATTCCAATTTCTGCATACGAAATCTCAGGGTATTGATATCGACATCGTCTCTATGGGTCGTAGATATGCGATGAAATTTTTCTGGTCACGTAACTTACCTAAGCGGAATTCGTTCATCATTTCAAAAGCTCACGGAGATAAAATCTCTCTCTATGTGTGCGCGTGCGTGAGTATTGAAACTACGTGGTATATAGACTATGCTGATCCATCTCGTTTAAATTCTTATTTACAACGCAAACATAAAACTTTCGACGATGGATTTTTGACGATCATTAGCGTTTATTATGCCGCAGTTAATAACACACATCGTCTTATCTCAATCTTTTTGCGATCGTGCGTTTCAATAAATGCGTTTTCAAAGATACGGTTTCGGTTTGAAAGAATCTATTTAATAAATTTGTGTAACCGTATATTATTTCAAATATATTAACGGCTATTGCCGCAATATTCTCGCGTACGTATTCGCAAGAATATTATACGATAATTATCTCTAAATCTCTTGGAAATTAATTACTTTCCTCGTTTTTAACAAGTTAATCAGATAAGAGGTAACATATAGCGGTCCATTAAAAATTTAATATCGGCCGGTATTGATTTCCGGTTAACAGGTTGAGAAATGCTGCATCAACGTATGGAATTTTTCATTAAAAAACGTTGCATGTAATTTTCGGGAGATAACAGTATAATGCCCCCTTTAATACATACAACGGGTGAGAGTATTTTATTTTTCTTTTTTTTTTTTTTTTTCAGTAGAACGAACGATAATTCAATTTGTTATCGCGTAAAAAGCTAGATGGATGAATCGTAAATATATGTTGTTTTGTAAGTGATAATGGGATGATGGTGTTATAACAAACAATTTACTAACCTCTCCGCTGTAAACGTCCGAAGCGTAGAGAAAATCGAAGGGTAAAGCTGCTACGAGATCAACGAAGAACCAACTCTTCACGTAGTTTAATGCGATACTCTTGCTATTGCTCACGACCTCGCCCTTTCTGCTGACGTATGTTGTTCGAAAATTCAATAGTATATCTATGAGAGGGGAAACAGAAAAGAGGAAATGAAATCGAACGAAAGAAATGGTATAAGTTCATCCGGTATCAGAGCCAGTGCCGTGAATTCCTTTGGAAAAAAAAATATTGCTCTTCATATATAAAAAAATAATAATAATAATAATAATAAAAAAAGAACAAACAAACAAGCAAGATAGATCTACGAACAAATTGTCGCTTACTGTGAACGCCTCGATGGACGATTGACGTCGACAAAATTGAAAGTTTCTCTTATCAGAAACAGCAATTTTCATCGAATTTCAAAAAACAAATTCAGACAAAAAACAAATATATACAACTAAAAGTTTCCTATCGCGTACTTTTATCACGTTTATTGTCACGTCCATTGCAGAGAGTCGTTTGCATTTCGTTCCAAGATCTCTATTGGTTTATCTTTGGAGGTATGTTAAAGTAGAGGTACGTATGTAGGTATGGCGTTAATCAATTTAGCGTGTACGTGCATTGGGATTCATCAAGTTCATTCGTAATGTTGAAACTCGAGTAGTCATTAAGCGTAGTAGCAAGTAAATCGTGCGATCGGACATTGGTCAAAGCGTTCTCTGTCTCTCTTTCTCTCTCTCTCTCTCTCTCTCTCTCTCTCTCTCTCTGTCTCTCTGTCTCTCATTTTCATGACTAGACGTTGTGCAGTTTGCAAAGGAACTCTTCCAGCGTGAAGTAGAGAAATCCATTTAATCCCACTTACAAACAAGATTACATTGGGTCTAACTAATTTGCCTACTCAAATCTCTCTCTCTCTCTCTCTCTCTCTCTCTCTCTTTCTGTGTGTCTCTGCTAGTAGTATACTATAGATTGGTTACTCGACGTGGATCAGTTAGTAAAGTTGCGAAGTTAACAATTTTGCAACTTGAAAGACATTCGCTTTATACTGTTTGCTTTAACGCCGTTGATAGTTCGTAGAAACTTTCCTAATACAAATAATAATTTAGGGAACGTCTTTAACACGAAGTAGAAAGTGCTTTCGTCGGTCGACGAAATATACTCGGCTCATCGTTCTCGTTCCTACGAGTTCATCGAGTTTCCAAAGTAAACAGGTTTAGTTAAAATGTCCGATCGCAGGATATTAAGTGTCGCAAGTATCAATCCTAAAACATTCGAATGATGAATCATATATTTCGAACGAGGAAATTTTAAAAACCATCGTTCAATTCGTTTCTCGTTAAAGGCCATAACAAGTAGAGAGCGGTATGATGATGTCGGATATAGCGAACAACTCTCGAATATCTAGATCCAATAAAATAACCAATATTATTTTAAAATAATTAACGAGACGTTAGTATCCTATTATACGACGGTTAATGACTAACCATTACGAAAGTTTAAGAAGTCATGATTATAATCGTTTAATTCGTAGTAATGACCATTTCCACCGACATCTGGATTTAATTAAATTTTTCTTGGCACCTTTCTGGTTTCCTTTTTTCGCTCAAGTATTTTTCAAGATGGCAGATCTCTCTCTCTCTCTCTCTCTCTCTCTCTCTCTCTCATTCGTCGAATTTGTCATCCGAGAATTTCGTTTAAAGCGATAGAAAACTCTCTTTTCCTCTTGACTATAACGCGGATTAATTTTGACGTCGAGGATGTGGTAAATAGATGTAACAGGGAGAAGAAGTGAATTTTGCTGTGTTCGCGTCTGGGGAAAAAACGGTCTCGAGTAGAAAAAAAGTCAAATGCGAGACGTAGTAGTATGATAAAGGGGGAGAGGAAAATACAGAGAGCGTAAGAGAGACAGACAGACAGACAGACAGACAGACAGGTAGAGAGAGAGAGAGAGAGAGAGAGAGAGAGAGAGAGAGACGAAAGAGATTCGGTTTAGCAAGGGAGAAAACGGTGAGAAGGGTTGAAGGGTGTGTGTTTGAAGCTGAGACGATGAAAAAAGAAAAGAAAAAAAAAAAAAGGAAAAGAAAGGGCGAAGCTATCTATGCTCACGGTTTCGAAGTAACGAGCTTCTCGAATCACCAATTGGGTATAAAAAAGAGAACCCTTCTTGTTCCTTTCTCGAACGAATTATTGCGAAAGGGGGAAAGAAGAGTGTGGGGAAAAGGGGGGTGGGAGGATGGGGTAAGGGCAATCGATATTCCATTGAAAGTCGAGACTCGATTATACGCGTAAATCTTTTTAATGAAAATTCGACGAATTCGAGAAATCCTCTGCGCGAGAGGCTTCTTCATTTTAGTATTCAAGTTTGTCGCGTCAACTATCCATTGATAAAATCATTCCAATACGTAAGTACGAACGTTCGCAAAGGGAATTTCCTCCCATCACAATTGAAAGTTTTCGTTCGATTGTTCGATTGTAGTCAAGAAGGTGCGCTCTCGATACCGGGCGGTATATCCGGCGAATAGTGAAAACCGTATATGGGTCAGACTGATCTTAAGGTATTGTTACTTGATTTGAGATGGCAGCAGGCTAAAGAATTGTGAACTTTCTATTTTTCTGTGTTTTTTTCTTTCTTCTTTTTTCTTTTTCTAAATAAACGCAAGAAATCTTTCTCTCTCTATGGAATTGAGACATAAATAAAAAAGTAATGAAAAGGGTATACTAACCGAATATAAAAAGAGCTTCCACGACGACATCACTGACCATAGTCGGTCTATCGATGTTGATGAAGCTTGCATTGTATGGAACGATGATAGCAACGTAGAAGGTAGCTAATAGTATCAACCAATCCCAGCATGACTTGAAGCCGCCATAATGACTTAGAATGAATTGCGATTTTTTAATCGCTGAAGTTTTGTACTCTGGTAGAGGAGGCGCCGTGGAATGCAAGAGAGTCTGTAACCGATCGATTTAAAAAAGAAGAAGAAAAAAAAATAGACAGAAAGAAATGGGTCGTATTAGAGATTAACATTATTTCTTTCTTATGCTTTTCTTTTCTTTGTTATATATATATATATATATATATATATATATATATATATATATATATATATATATATATATATATATATATATATATATATATATATATATATTTCGGAAGAGGATGATTAAAGGCTAACGAACTTTCACGATCGATAAGGTATCGTAATAAGCTTTACAGGACATATCATCGCTCAGAACATTAACTGGAAAATCATCTTGGTAGTACGAATATACGTGTTTCCAGTTTCATAGATTCTCTACGAGAAATCCTTTGTATTGAATGGCCTCCGAGTATATAAAGGGAAACGTCACTCAGTCGGAAACTTTAAGTAGAAACTAACCGAGTAATTCATTCGTAGTGCTAAAAGTAGAGAAAAGCTTGTACGGCTTGATATACGTACACTGTTCTACTCTTTGCCAATTAAAAGCGTTGATTATTTTCATCAAGTGAATTTTCAAGGTTTAGTTAAACGAACGGACGAAGGATTTTTAAATAAAATATGGCAACGCGGTCAGTGAGAAAGTCAAAATGCTCGTTGATAATTACGATGTTTCTTAAAAAATTAGTATTCATGGCAATAGTAATACCGCAACGTGTTATTATCTTCAATTATCTTTCTTAATAAAATTCACAAAGTGGAAAGGATTTCCATTGTTACCACCACAAGGGAGATCGCTGAAGCATCAAAGCGTATTGCACGGTATATCTACTAAAAGGATTTCTCAGTAAATTTATAAAATAATTGTTATCGTCGATTTATACATTTATTTAAATTACGCATAAAATAATTTTAATATTTTTCCTCGTAATATTATTCCAAGTTCTCCATTATAAATTTATTATTTTAAATCATATATAATGAAACTGCTGCGAAAGAAGAAAAAATATCTTTAAAAAAAAAAAGGGAAAAAACGAAATTTTTAGCCATTAATTATGAGAACGTGCATAACTCACGAGGATTTCATCTAACGTTTGATGCGCTTTCCTTTCTCGAGATTTGGTCAACGGGCAACACGGTGTAAATTTCATTATTATGAAGGATCCTTAAATGAATTAGTAGTTGCGAGTTACCAACTAACTGAAGCGAGAACGTGGAATTTAATAGTTAAGCTACGTGTATGTTGAAACTTAAAATTTATGCAAATAATGTTGGATCGTGTCACTTTATTATTAACATAGTTTCTTAAAATTATAAACTATTTTGAAGAATTATCGTGACTTGTTTATAATAATAATAATAATAATAATAATAATAATAATAATAATAATAATAATAACAATAATATAATATAAACAATACAAATATAAGTTCATATAATAAAATGAAAAGTTGTTATTTCCCAGTTCGTTCCTGGTCAATTCTAATTCAATTTTTTTTTTTCTAGATTTCCAATCTTATATTCTATATTCGCGTATATATACGTATATTTAAAAAATTATTTTACGATAACATTGTTCTCCACTGATTCGTTAGATTAACTAAATGAACTGTCACGTCAGAAGTGATTCAGCAGTTTTATGGGGGAAAAAAAAAAAATACCGTCACTCGTTTATATATGAGCTCATAAGTGTAAAGAGTTTAATCGTCTGTTGTGCCTTGGAAAGTTCGTGTTTTTTTTATCTATTTATTTATTTATTTATGTTTTTTTGAGTAACAAGATTAATTCTAGATACTCACGTTATTCAATTTTATCTTGTGTTTATTGTCCTGCTTGTAATGCCCGGAGAGTTGATATAGGACAGCACGACTTCTCCTTCTACCGTAATTAGCTGGTGGCGCTTCAGGATCAAGATTTCCATTCGCATCTGAAAAGTGTAAAATTGTACCGTCGCGATATAAAAGGTTATTTTTTTTTTTTTTCTATAATCTCGTGTAGCCATTTTAATGGAATTTAATTCCCCAAGGTGGTGATATCAAAGTGCTTACGTAACTTTTTTTTTAGCTCTACAAACGTGAATTGTATTGAAACATATTTCGTTCGTGAATATTAACACGAAGAGTATTGTCGTTGATTCGCGCGAATTTAACCAAAAAAGATACGAGTAAAAAATTTATTTTCCTTGCCGACAGAGCGCGATTATTTCAAATACGATTGGATTAAAATTATTTATTAAAACAAAACCGAACAGAGACAACTTTTATTTACTCGACATTCATGTTTATATTCGCTTAATATCAATACATCGTTCGTATTGACACACGTTATATAGGCGATAATTGAATTTGATCTATTATTTATATCGTATCGAATCTTACTACATACTACGAAAAGTGCATTACAAGAGGAAAAAACAATTACACATTCCCGATGCTGTGATATAATTTCTTAATTCTATGCATACAACAATAACAAAAACAAAATATAAATTGCGTAATGGGTCATTATTATAATAAGTAACTTGCAAATTTTTATACATTTTTTTTTTTTTCGTTACGAAATGCAACAAATTCTCCGTAAATATCTCCGACATGGTAAAATATATTTTATCTCATAGCGGATATTAAAAGTTTTAGTATTCAAAGTAAAACCGACGTCAGTTATTTCATCGTAAATAAGATATCGTTTAAGTAATCTCGAGTCAAACTAGGAAGAGGAAAATAGAGAGAGAGAGAGAGAGAGCGATAGAAAGAGAGAAAGATATATAAAACATAGTATCCGAGTAAAACATTTAAGAGATTTCGGATGTTCGTATTTATGTTTTTATTTATAAAAATAAAAAATTTGGTAAGTTATCAAGCCATACTTTTATCGAACTCGTTGAGATCTTCGTAATTTCTTAATTTATAATATCTTTAAAGTCAATTCCGTTTAATCCTCTATTAATAAGATATACCTTTTGGATCGTTTTACAGCACGATATTGTCTCAACACGTTTGCGTCGATCATAACGTAAATAAATATGAACAAGAGAGTTACTTCTTCTTTTTTTTTTATTCTTTCTTCTTCTTCCATTTCCTTGGTTCTTGTGAAAAAAGCTGTTTAAGCGTGCGATCGAGTTGTGTCGTGTGCTTAAAAATTGGTGTTGCATTGTCTAAATAACGTGATGCGTGATCGCCATGCGTAAAGCGTGCTGTGTATATAAGTACCTATATGATGTAAATAATCCGAATCGCAAGTTGAAGAACAATGGCATAAAAACAATTATCGAACGATTAACATACATTACGAAATCTTTGATCTTCGTTTATTCGACAAGGTCGAATACGACGGGACCTATTTGCGATTAGGTATAATACGATTATATCAGGCGTTTCTTTTTTCTTCTTTTTTCTTTTTTTTTTTTTTTATAAGCGAAGCATGATTAAAACTCACCACTATCGTGCAACTCACAGAGCTGAAGATTCTTCGTATGAGTGATGTCCTTGTGAGATGCCAGGAACAGGACCACATCGCCTTTTTCATTTTTTATCGGAACTATATCCAATAAACAATCAAACGGGCTCCCTGCAAAATGAATAAAATTAATGATTATTCATTTGCAATTTTGAATGAAAGACAAATAACGTATGAACATTTTTGATAATTTATCAACGTCATTTTAATTAAAAACGTCATACATTCGTTTGTCTTATTATTTTCTCGAGTTTGTCGCGTTTCGCGAGACATTTCTGGAAATATAAAAACGATAGAAATTCTAGGATGTAGAGAAAGAGAGGGGGGAGAGAACAAGAGAGAGAGAGAGAGAGAGAGAGAGAAAAGTAAATTAGCACGGTATCCTGTTTCAATACACGTCATAAGAGATTTAAAAAGCCAAAGCGAAATATAATGGGTTTTGGTATTAATGTAAAATAATAATGACTCGTATTCAGACAGCGGGTCTAATTAATTTAATTTCCAGAATATTCAGTAAAATGGCAGCAAACGGTTAGGAGAGAGCAGTTTTAATAAATAGGCCTTTGTACTTTGTTTGCCAAACAATTCGAATAATACTTTCTCTCTCTCTCTCTCTCTCTCTCTCTCCCTCTCTCTCTCTGTCCATCTCTTTCTCCCTTTAATGGATCAACTTCGAATAAGAAAATATTTTTCTTTTCGTTTTTCTTAGATCGATCGATCATTTTTATACGTGAGTATAGGCACGCGTTTTCGATTTATTCTATAAATTGATTCGATGACCTTGAAGGCAATTTTGGTTTTTGAAATTTTTACACAATTTACACAAACCAAAAAAAAAAAAAAAATAAAAAGAAAGGAAGAAAATAAAAAAGAAACGAAAGATCGACGCGATTTTTCTCCCGAACGAAATACATAGTTACCACGGAGACAGCCTATAATTTATTTTTATTCCCGTCCAACCGACGGAAGGGAAAAGATTAAATTCTTCTTCAAGATTCCCAGATTCTTTCCTTCATTGCGAATTTAATCTTCGACGGTCGGATATTACTGGAGAAATTAATAAATCGTGCGGTATACGTTGCATCCGAAAAAAAATGTGTGTTGGTCGTTATTGCAATCTTTTAAAAACGTTTCCTTTTACGTCGATGTTCATTAGAAAAAAAAAAGAAAAATTTTGACGACGTAAGCATCGAGTTTGCGCGTAAACGTTTTGCACGGCTATCGATCGGCACGTTCGTCGATGGTAAATTTATGGAATTTCAATTTCGTTTAAACATGCGAATGAATTTTTAACGATTTTAAGGAAGCAATACAACGAAAAAAGAAATTCTCTTACCGTTCTTCTTATAAAAGACGACTTCCATCTTCAGCTCTGTTTTACTTTCGAGACTCTTATCAATCATCGCCTTTACCTCTTCCTTCGTTTCCGAGCCATAAAGAAACTTGCAAGCGCAACCCTTTTGCATGATCTGCGCTCGCGCAAATCCTGTCAGCTCACAGAATCCGTCGGAACAATAAACGATCGGATAGATCGTCGGAACTTGCGCATTTCCGAGGACAAAGTTGCTATCTATGAGAAGAGAAACGATAAACGTTGAATAAAACAATCAGAGAAATAACCTTTAAACATGAAATTAATAATAATTAATAAATCAAATAATAATTAATTATTTAAAAGACGGACGGATAAAATGATTGGATCGATGGGTGATTGGGTGATTTCAGAGATTTCCTTTTAGTAGTAAAAATGTATAAGATCAAAGTTCTTTAGTAACGTCCGATTGAAATTTTATAAAGCTTTGTAATCCTCGAGCCTAAACTCGCGAGAACTTTCAATAATGGAAAATTGCTTGTCATTTAGGAAGTTCTAATTAATAAAGTAACGACGTAATTTTCTTATCCTTCGTCGAGTTGCAACACGCTGTGGATAAAAAAAAATTTCTAACAAAATTGGTCTTGTTACGCGTTTATACGCATATATATATATATATATATATATATATATATACACATACATATAATTATTGATGATAATATACAGACAAAATGATGGATGGATGCATCGTTCGGCGCGGTTCATTGGTGAATAGCTTTGTCCATGTTTCTGACGTCACGATAATTTATCCAAGGGCAAACTCTGAATACTATTTTTAACTTCACATGCTGCACCTCTTTGATCGTCTCTTTTCCTGGATCATTCTTGTAGTCCCAGTTATTTCGATGAAAAAAGAATAAGAAAAGAAAATGTGGAGCATTTACTTTTTCAAATAAGTATTTTCATTGATGTCAAGCATCCCCTTTAAAAGATCCTCATGACTCAAGGGTATCGATTTTTTTAATCGAGACTTTTTCATTTTAATTTTACTACGTTTTAACTCGATCTATCGTATTCTTGATAAATTCTGGATATAATTCTTACGATGATGCGATAAAAGATTTCAAAATTCCCAGTGTTCTTGGCACGAATATGAAATATTTCCTTTTTCTTTTTTCAATTCTTTTTTTTCCTTTTTCTCTCTTTCATCTTTCTTTCTTTCTTTCGTTTTCTTTCTTTTGTTCTTTTTGCTTTTATCTTTACGAGAGAACGTAAAAAGTCTTTTATGTTTTAACCGCACAAAATCTTTATTACGATTCATATTTTGGAAAAATACGAGCGCCCTCGTAAAACGAACAGAATATATACGTTATGGTATGCATACAAACTTTTGATCTTCGGAACGAAGTCATTCAAATTTATTTTTTTCGTGTAACGTTCAAAGAACATACGTATACACAAACGAAGAAAACAAATTGACCGTTCCGTCGTGAGATACTTTCAGGAAAAAGACGAGTTATACGAGAAATTGTAGGTTCGAAGATTAGAAGAGATACAGTTTATATCCCCATGGAAAAAGTATTAACTGGAATAACCTAGAAACGGTTGTGAGATAAAACGAGTTTTCGAGGGCAAAAGAAATTGAGATCCCAGGGGAAGCTTTTTCGACAAAAGCAAAATTACGAATTAAAAATAAATAACGTAGCATAATATTCCCTGGCTCGTCCGAAACGATAGAAATGTTCTTTAATGGAATTTTGAAAAATCATTACATTGTCAATTTTCCTTCAAAACGCGTTATGCCGTTTTTAATCCAGGGAAAAACATTAACTATTATCTAGATAAAATGTAAAAGATCTAAAGGGAGTTATATAAGCTGGAGGCGATTATATTCTATTAAAATCCAGTCCGTTTCATTTTAATATGCAAACATTCTTGAAAAGTGTCATTCGCCGCGGGCAATCCTACGTTACAGTAAAAATACACACACACACACACATATATTGGTTCTATTATTTTTATCGTTATAATCATTTAAATGACTTTTCCTTCGACAAATACATTTGTCCAATCCACGATTTATATCAGTTATTGCGCCATTGTAAAATAAAGTTTCTTTAAAAGTATAATAAAAATGGATTCACGTAAGGTAAAGTAAAGGTAAGCTTATATTTGAAATTTTTAGAGAAAGCGCTTAGTCGAGATAAATTCAAACACACGTAGGTAAATCCATCAGCTTGATTCCAGAGTAATAGCATTGGAGAATTAGTAGGAAGTTTAACGATGATACTATTAGTATCAGTCTACGAAGTAACTAACGTTGCTGAGTCTTGATTGACGACTTTGATGTTTATACGAACTATATATATACACATGTGTGATAACATATATTTTATATATATGTACTTCCGAGATACTATGAAATAAAGAGGGAGTCTGACGTTATCGAAAGATTAACAGAAAATTTTAATTAAACAGTTGTTAAATACATTTCGACGGTAAAATCACAAAATATTACCTCTCTCGTTGAACGATTGAGCAGCCATAAAGTGTGACATTTTCGAACGATCATTACGCTAAGCATCGACATTGACTAATTACTGGCTCTTGAGAGAGATCTCTTTTAATTGTACAACTTACCGAATTCGTACAAAACAAATGGTCTAAATACCTCCAACAGGAGTTATCCTGATAAGATTTCATTTTATATAATGTTCATTGCATAACTTGTTTTTCATTGTCAAAGCACATCGAATCTTTTCTAAGTAATAATAATAATAATAATAATAATAATAATAATAATAATAATAATAATAATAATAATAAAAATTTATAAATGAACAATGTTTAAGAACGTTTACACAAATGTAGAGTGTATAATTTCATACGATCGTCAAATGATAAAATAGTAAACCGTGAAATAAAAAAAGGTATAACTACGTATGAAATAACGTAATTAATTTAACTGTTTTATCGATACAGGAATTCTCCATAAGTTCAACGGTGACACGTACGAAGCTAATAAAAATGTCGCGTGACTAAAATTCCTCGTTAAGTTTTATAACGTCTCGTCTCTTGAATATTATACGTATACGCATATAAGCTCGCTTCAGATATAAACGAAAACATTTCTTTAGGATTTTCCATAAACGTTTGCGAGGATATAGAAAGAGATTTATCGGGTGAAAAATTCTATATTTTTCTATCTCGCTCTTTTCATTCTTGATGTAAAGACTTTTCTCTCACGGCAACTGTGAGAAAGAAGAGGAAGAGGAAGAAGAAGAAGACGAAGGAGAAGAAGGAGAAAAAGAAGAAGATGAAAAGAAAGATAAAAAAATAAAAACAGAGAAAGTAACAGAGCGGACAGTAGCATATCGATAAAGAAATTCGTTTGAAAGTTTTTCTCGTAAGCTACAGTACAGTCCTTCCAAAGGAAAAACTTTTACGAAAAGGAATAGAAATGTCAAATGCCATAGTATCTCAGAACAATCGTTTGCGATATAAAAAAATCTATCTTTATTGCAAATGTTTTCCATTCTTATTAGAATAACTTCCGAGGGTAAGATATTGTAATACAGAAATATATATATATATATATATATATATATATATATATATATATATATATACACATTTACATAGATACTTTTCTTTTTATATCTTCAACATTTTCTACATCGTTAGAAAAAGCAAACTTTCTCCAATAGCGATGGTACGTAAATATATGTATATACATGGACGGGGAATAGGATACCTTTTCTATTTCGTAAACACAAGACTTTATTATTTATAAATTATAACGCAAGACGAAATTACCTTTTCGTTATTCGAATATGTTCCCCAAGGTTACATCTAACGATCGCGAGCACTATTCGGTATAACAAAAACATTAGCTAGTTTATCTCGAGAGGTCTTTGTGATCGAACGCAGACGAAGACAAACAAAAGACTAACTTAAGAATAAGAAGAAAAAAAAAGAGAGAATAAGAAGAAGAAGAAGAAGAAGAAGAGAAAAATCCGACTTTAGATCATTACACAGTAGATCACGCATAGAACTTAGATCATTATAAGGAATTTCTTGTGAGTGTAACATTAAAATTGTTGATTAATCGTGAACGTTAATGTTTTATTTATAATTAACTAATACTAGTTTGTGAGTCCAGTTAACGACCTCCTCCTTTCACCTCCAGAGTTTAGATCGTTAGATACGTAATCGATTACCATGTTATAGGCACTCGTGTTCACGTAGGCAGGGGGTAGTGTTTACGGTCATTTCATCGGCCGCTAAGAGCAGCGTAAAGCGGCTACGGCAATTTCAGAGCAGCCTGGACAAAGACTAATGGAGACTGTTGTACATACCAATACCAAAGCTTTTTCTCTCTCTTTCTCTCTCTCTCTCTCTATCTCTCTTTATCTCTCTCTTTCACCAATGCGTACGCTCTGATCCAATCTCGTACACGTTAAACATACCAATCTATACATTGAGCATTGTATTGGCAACGAAAATCTTGTTTGACCATGGACAGTAGTCCGTTTAATCTTTCTCTGTTGATATCTCTCTTGTTCTCCTTTTCTCTTGCTTTCTCTCTCTTCCTGTCTCTTTTGCTTTCCCTATCTTTCTCTATCTCCATTATCGTATCCGCCTATCTCTTATTCACTCTATTTATACCTATCTCTCTCTCTGTCATTCTCTTGCTCACTCTCTTCGTCGCTACCATTGTCCCATCCTCTACGTATTTCTCTCTCTCTTTATCATTCTTGATTTCCCTGATAATACCTCTCTCCCTATCTCTCTCTCTCCTTTGTTATCTCATATACTATCTCTTACTATCCCTACCCTTTTCTCTATCAATTTCTCTCTTCCTATCTCTTTTGCTCTCTTTAACCATACCGCCATCTGTTTTTCTATCTTTACATTTACTTTCTCGCGAGTGAACGAAAAGTAACATCGAGAATCGAGCTAATGGAAGGAAGTATTTTCGAGAGAGAGAGAGAGAGAGAAAGAGAGAGAGAGAGACGATTTCAGAGAGACTTCTCGTTATTTTGCAACGGTAAAGTAAGAAACGTTCGAATATATCGTATCAGAAGTTAAGTGAACCGAGTTGTTCGCGACTGATATGCGTATGACGTAGCGTATTCGATCTATTAGCGTCGTTTTTACGGAGAGAGAGAGAGAGAGAGTGAGAGAGAGAGAGAGTAATCCTGTTTTGTCACGTTAAGGGTGGATCAATTTATCAATCACCCAGTTGTATCGTATAAGAAGAAAGATGGAGGAGGATGAGGAGATGTGGGAGAATGAGAAGAAGGAAGACAGATCGATCTATTGTAAATAAGAAATCATAGGTTATAAATCAGCTGAATGTTTCGTTGTGTGATTAATGTAATATGCTCGTCAAATTTATCGAACATTGAAGTAATTACGACTCGTGACCGATCGTTCCGCTTTTTTTTTTGTTTTATGTTTTTTTTTTTTTTTTTTTATACGTAATATCTTACATTTAGAAAAAACTTATTAAAATCGTGGAAATTTTTATTATGCTCATTATCTTTGATAAGTGTATGAATAAGCGTGAACGCGTCGGTTATTAAAAAGAATAAGTGTCACAGATCGGATCTTTTAAATGGAGGATATAATCGGTAATGGCGAGAAAAGTGGTCAACCAAAAATAGCGACAAGCGTATATAGAAATGAAAAGCAATTTATATGTGAATGGAGCTAACTGGAAAGAAAGAGAGAGAGAGAGAGAGAGAGAGAGAGAGAGAGAGAGAGAGAGAGAGAAAGTGTGAGTTTGAGTAATTAAAAGGAAGATGGATATGCATTTGGGTCGTGAAAAGTGCTGCTCGAAAAATACGGTCTCAACGTATTTGTTTGATTTTACCTAGAGATCGTTGTTACTACACGGCGTTGTTACTACGACGACGATACATGGGGTGAAAATAAAGGAGAAAAAGAGGGAGAGAGTAAAAAAAAAAAAAAAAGAGGGATCTCCTGGGTTGCGTCTGTGTACGTACTCTCATACGCGCGAAGAGTGAAAACTACGGGTAGG
>OU426851.1:6490591-6513091 GCA_911387685.1 Dolichovespula media | reverse complement strand
GAGCAGTAGAAATACCGGAGAGACGTCTATGACAGAGGAGACATGGAGAAGTGATTAACATCGGTTGTGTTATTGTTCTGTTGCCTTTGAAAAGCTAATCGACCTTCATTATATATATATATATACAGAGAGAGAGAGAGAGAGAGAGAGAGAGAGAGAGAGAGAGAGAGAGAGAGAGAGAGTAACAAAGAAAATATAAAATATTCCGTAAAAGGTAAAAGGTACATACGTACGTATGCACGTACGTATGGTAATTCCTATTAAATCGCTTTTTTTTTTTTTTTTAATCGATTAACCGAACAATAATAAATTTAATAAAAGATCTTTATTATTATTTGTGTTCTTTTTTCATTAGATGAATCCATTAAAAATTGATATTCTTCCCAGTGCAAAAAGAATTCGATTGTAACCGATTGGAATTCTCATCGTAAAAATTAACGACGTAGTTGAGAACGAATTATTCAGAAGATTTAATTTACCATTACTTTCTCTGGTAACGATCGTGCTTTGTATTTACGGAAGGAGTACAGAGAAGGATTAAAAGATACGTGACGTATCGTGAACAATTAACGTAGCTTCCCACGTAATTATGGAAACAATGACACATTACGATCGATAATGGATCATCATGGGACTATATTCGATACGCAGTACAATTTTGTGTTTTGTCACGTTTCACGGATATATATATATATATATATATATATATATATATATATATATATATGAAAAAAAAGCAAAAAGGAGAAAAAAAATAAAAATGTTTCGTTATCGTACCCTAGGAACAATTATAATGGTCTTTGATATTTCAAGTAATAATTATTATATTATTCGATTAATTAAACATATTACCGTTGCGATAACGATTAGAACGTATGGTCGAAAGTTCGAATATTATTTATCGTTTGTAACTAGTGACTATGTTAATCGAATAATTAATTTAAATTCCAGGTATACTACAATCCGATGGGAATTAACTATTAGTACACAGTCATAGTCGTAGTTAACTTGTTCCTAATATTTACATTATCTCCACAAACACACACACACACATGCACACACATATGTATGTATATGTATAGTACACGTATAATCTTGCAATATATCCATAGACTTATATTAAGTACAAACTACAAAAGAGAAAAACAAAAAGAAAAGAAGGAAAGAAAGAAAAAGAGCCACGCTGATTGTACGTTCTAAAGACGAAGAAAGAATCCTTTTTATTGCCAATTAAGATTTCCCCCTCCCCCCTTCCATTCAGAGTTATTTATGTTTGTTTAACGAGATTTCTAAGAGAAAGAAAAGATAGAGATAAAAATAAAAATGAGGGAGAAAAAGAAGTAAATAAATAAATAAATGAAAAAGAAAAGTGCTTTAGACATCTCAAAAGAGATAACTGTGCAACTTTTATCGGTTCGTTTTAGTTAGAAAGTTCTCGTATCCATCTGTCTTCCTTTCTTTTGTCTCATACAAATGGGTCGGTCGGTGTTCTATTTCTGCAGTGGCCTGTACTTATTAACATCGAATATAGAAAAGTCCTTGTAAACCTCTTATCGTTCGTAACCTTATCTACTCTGTTTGCTTTCGAGTTCGTTGTTTTTTATATTTTTTATTTTTACTCTACTTTTTTTCTATGGTTTCTTTTTTTTTTTTTTCTCCATAAAAATCCTCATCCTCTCGATCATAAGCCATACGGCGTTTAATATACTCAATGCGTATCAACATTTACAAATCGTTATTTATAACATCGTAAATTTACCTTTCGCCATTAACGATCGATTAATATGAAAATATCGATGTGAACATTATTTGTGCTGGCGATAACACAACGATTCTTGTGGAATAATCAATTTAATTGGATTTTCCGAGGCATATGAAATCGACAGGATGCCAATGATTCAAATGATACGGCAACGACTGTGAAGGATGATTTGCATAACGTTACGATCGAATTTTATTGGCCGTCTGCAAAAACATATTTTCATTTCACAGTTCGTTCGTGAACGTAGGAGGAACGTTACAGAACGTTATCTCCATTAACAAACGTTTCGCTTACGTTTATTTTCTTTCTTCTTTTTTTTTTTTAATTTTATTTAATTTTATTTTATTTTCAATTCGGAAGCATTACGGACATCGTCTCTCTTTTGTAACAAGGTTAAATAGGTTCGACCAAAGATAAATTGCGATTACTATTGCATTTCAAATGAAATAGCATCTTTCCATTCCATTTTAGTTAAACCAACTCGATAGATTTTCTGGGTAATTCGTTCCTTTCTGGTTTGGTATGGTTCTAAATAGGAAAAAAGAAAAAAAACAAAAAGAGGAAAAGGAAAGATAAGCTTTTCACTCGATCGAAATGTATCAAACTTTTCTCTCAAATCAAATTAGTGATTTATCCTTGAACTTTTCGTTTTTATTTCTTTTTTTTTTTCTCCTTCTTCTTCTTTCTTCCTTCGTTTCGTTTCCTTTTTTCTTTTCTTTTTTTTTATCCTATATACGATCTTGTAAAAAATAATTACGAAACGATTAGTAAATGATATAAAAATTTATTGCGATATTATAGTATCTACAGTGAGTAAAATATAAATTTTTTTGAAGAGATAGAGAGAGAGATAGAGATAGAGAGAGAGAGAGAGAGAGAGAAGATAACGCGCGGTTCCATTATCTTAATGTGTGAATGTGAGAGGTGTAATAAACGGTGTGAGTTTTTCTGTACACACGTTCGTCACGTCTGTCTCTTTTCAATGGCCCTTAAGTGCACAGGCCAGAGGATCCAAAGAGAAGAGGCAAGATATACTTGGCTCGTAAAAGTTGTCCTCGACTGCAAAAGGCTGCGCATCTTCCTTTCCTCTATTTTCTTACAACGATGTCACACGACATAGGAAGTGGGTTTATGCGGGCCAATGAGCCATGAAACCGACGAAAATATTTGTCCGGAATAACCAGAGAGAGAGAGAGAGAGAGAGAGAGAGAGAGAGAAGAAAGAGTTTCGTCACTTGGAAAGTGTCCTCGACATTTCTTTTGCTTTTTAACGAATTCATCGTTCCTTCTCTTTTGACACTACATTTATATAAGTGCCATACGACATCTTAACTGATTCGTCCTCTTCTTTCTACGCATCAGTTTAACAATCAAAATAAATCGGTATTTTATAAACCCTCATGGAAGATGATTTATTATTATTATTATTATTTATTATTATTATTTAGGTACTCAAAGATTGAAAAGAAATAAAGTTGTATCCCGTAATGGATTATATCCTTTTAGAAATGTTCGTATGGAATTTAAAGGAATAAGGAGATCGTACAGAAGGACGGAGGGATCTTTCAGAGAGAGAGAGAGAGAGAGAGAGAGAGAGAGAGAGAGAGAGAGAGAGAGAGAGAGAGAGAGACAGAACAGAGAGAGTAAGGGATAGAGGTAAAGAGAAAAGGGAGATCCTCGTTTAATGATTTAAATTGGTTCATTTCGCACGACCGCTTTGAATCTCGTGTCTGTTAGAATGTAAAGGAACGAAATCTCGACATCTTACAAATCGATTTGCGTTAGAATAGATGAAATAAGACAAAAGGAACCGAATCGTATGGCAGAGTTCCTTTATTTTTGACTAAACTATTCCGACTTTACAAGGGAATAAGAATGAAATCTTCTTTCGAACAGTTCGTTAGTACGGAAATCTTGTTATATCGGTGTTTCCATATAAATCGAGGATCGCGCGCATGTGTGTGTGTGTGTGTGTGTGTGTATTCAATCGATACGAGTAACAAAGCATGATAAAAAGAAAATCGTTGAAAAATCGTTCGTTACGAGGTTGAAAGTAATGATAACGTAACGTGTTTCATTGTCGCTTCTTATTTTAGACAATATAAACACGAATTGTACATTTCCCACGAGAGACAGGATTGAATCGAACGCAATCACACAATACATTAAATTCGGTTTGCAGTGGAAAACTTGTTAAAGCTGTCAAGGAAGCATTAATCCGTAGAAGCATCGGTTTTGAGATAAAGAATGTCCTCTATCCAATCGTTGTAAGAGACTCTGTACTCTGGTTCGATACCATTACCACTGCTACTATCTCTTTTTCTCCTGTGATGTAGAGAGAGAGAGAGAGAGAAAGAGAGAAGGAAAGCTTCCCCTTTTACTCGGAACACCCTTCGTGCTTTGAAATATCGAGAGATTAACTCGGCCAGTATCAAGCCTCCGCATCCAAGAGTTTTCTCTTCCCCATTGCCAGTTTCCCCTCGCCATTTTCCTTCGATATGGGAGGAAGCAACTTTTTTCTTTTTTCTCTTCACTTTTTTTTTTTTTTTTTTTGATCCTAAAAAGTCCTATTCATTGCGATACAATCTAAGTTTCTTTCGTTTAGGAACAATTCCCAACATATTCCGAAGGGACAATCGAGTATACAATATATCGTTTCATTAGGATTAGATCTTGCGAAAAAGAGAAATGAAAAGAAAAGAATAGAAAAGAAAATAATTCGATTTTCTTTAAAGATTCATATTTCTATTCGTTATGGGCAATTAGTTTCTTTTGATCGGACAAATGATAACAAATTGTCGACTTATATTACACCGTTAAATCACGATATAAATATAATTTACTAATGATTATATTCATTATTGTGTACCTTAAAGAACCTGTCTCTAATAATGGAAACGCATAGAATATGAGAGCTTCTTCGCTTCTCGTTATATACCTTCAACTACCGTATAGGAGGTGGGGGAGGGGGATGGTGAAAAAGGAAAGGGAAATTTGTGACTGTGATCGATATGCATTCTTTCTTCTCTCTCTCTCTCACTCCCTCCCTTTCTCTCTTTTTTGTCTCTTCTCTTCTCGTCTCATCTCGTCTATTCAGCGAGACAACACCTACGTCATCACCTTCGCTTGCATTTCGTGTCGCGATAAGATAAGAGTTATCCGTTCGGAACAGTTATTAGGCTCATCACGTCGATCAATAGACGATGTTTCATCTCGATAGAATATGTTAGACTTTCCTTCTTTGCGTTTTTTTTTCTTTCATCACCATCACCATCATCATCATCATCATCATCATCATCATCATCATCATCATCATCATCATCATCATCATCATCATTATTATTATTTGTTTTTCTATTCGTTCTTTATTTTTTCTCATTTATTTTATTTCATTTTTCTTTATATATATATATATATTTTATATATATATAAAGAAAATTTTTATATATATAAAAAATTTATATATATATATTTTATATATATATAAAGAAAATTTTTATATATATAAAAAATTTATATATATATATTTTATATATATATATATATATATAAAGTTAGCATATATAAATATATATATATATATATATATATATATTTGCTAACGTTCGAAACTACCCCTCGTACAAAGAATTATCTAGATTGATGGTAGATTAATGAAAAACCGAGATCATGATAGGATTAACGTCAAAGTCATCGTCGAGCTACCGATATAAAATATCGATGTTAAACACGACGACGACGACTACGACGACGACGCTGTTTTCTCTCTCAACGAAAAATAATAACGAAGATTATAAAAAGGAATCGTTAGTTTTAGCAATGTTCTCGAGTGCAAATTTCGTCTATTATTAATATTATTGACGACAGGGTAACTTGAGATTGCAATTATCCTTCAGGTTACATTCGAGCGAATTTCCTAGGAAACTATTCTCGTTATATTCGGAAAAACTCGAGAGGATTGAGAGAATCGATTGATCAAACTATCGTCTAATATTTTATTCCCTTCTCCGAATAGATGAGATTCAATAATCGATATACGTAGTTTCAGTTCAGTTCAAGTAGCCATATAGACATGGTCAAAGAGCTTCGATGTTTCATTAAACCTGTCAAAATCAGGGTCGGTTACATTTGTTACAATTACACCCTCGTTGACCTATCAATAACGTTAGATGTTTAAATTGGGATATAAGACGAAGGAAAAGTCGATTTCTAATTCCGATTTCAACTAAATCCCATCCTAGATTTAGTCTTCAAAGAAATTTTATTCTGTAACGGTCTGCGGCAACTTTGATTGGCTCAAAAGGTCAGTATTGATTTTCGTAGCGGATCGTGCGCGTTCACAAGACGACGACCGATAAAGGACGCTCGGCTCTTGTGATCTTCAATGTATAACTTCCGACGAATTAAATTACATCTTCGTTCTTACGGCCGCATTTCTTTCTTTTTCTTCTTTTTTCCATCCCCTCCCCCTCCCCCCACCCCCTTCACTCTTCTTATACTTGGCCCATTCACTTTTCTTTGGGCAACGTATCAAACGTATTTGCGAAACTCTTGCCGAGGTAACGTCGACATTTTTCAAAGGCTCGCAAAATATAAAAAGGGGTTCGTTTTCATACCGTTAATAATGTATTTCCATCAGTCCAGAGTTTTTGACGTCACCTATCATGTTACTACGTTTAACAACATAGTCGCCAATCTCAATGACATTTCTCAATATTTCGAGCTATTTTTAACGAGCTTCATCATCATCCCCGACTCGACTCTTATTATTTGCGTATTATCATCGGTAAATATATATATATATATATATATCATTTACGAAAAATTTCGCAAACCACGAAATACGTTTAATATTCGTTTTAAAATTATCTTCCTCGTTGTGTATTTTAAACTGATATTTTAACAGACGAATTGTTATTATCGTCGATTGTTATATTCCGGTCATTCATTTTTCAATCTATCCGATATATAATATCGCGGAACGTTGGGGAGGACATATGAAGTTTTCCGTGGTCAAATATCGTTATTGATTTTCGACGTACGCGATATTTAATTCGTAACTCGTTCGGATTTGTATATAAAAGAAATATTTTTTCACGGTTTTACCGCATCAGGAATAGTTTATTTGACCTATCGGACATATGAAAAAAGTTTCTCTTATTTAACGAAAGCTTGATGTTATTTGCGACATTACGATATTTTTCAATATAACACTTATATATACGAAATAATAAACAAGATTTTTATTATTACTTCATTAAAACAACCCCTTTTGTTAATTTTAGAAATAAGAAATAATAGTTTTTAGCCGTGATTTCGAAGATCTTGTTTAAAAAAGAAAAATAAATAAAGATAAATTGTCTAAAAAAATCAACGTCATTTATTTCCAAGAAATTTGACATAAATGAATGAACTCTTTCGCACAGTTGGGAAAAATAAAAGTGAAACAAGATCTAGAACGATTTTGACAGTGATTAGATACTGGTTTCACCTTCCTGTTTATTTTAAATTATTTTATACGTATTACAAAATAATCCAAAATTTTACCTTTTTATTATCCTAAAATTAAATAGAATGCGTGGCATTATTGATTATATCAGAAAGAAGTTCTTCTTTTTTATTTAATCTTGCTATAATTAAACGCTATGTCCCGTATGACACAAAATTTGTACAACGAGGAATGCATCTTCCGCGTTGCAGGCAATCCTCCTGTAGATAAATATCAATCCAGTATTATCATCAGTCAGAAATTCATTTGCCGATAGATAATTTTTTTGACATTTGATATGTTAGCAATCATGTTATCTAACTGGATACAATATTTCGATTAAAGTAGATTGACGCATCAAGGTTCATCGTAATTGCCAATGACGGATTCTTCGGATTTTTATCGCATTTGATTGCAAGATAATTAATAACGTGTCGAACGTATTAGCCGATCACATATCAAACGAGAAATATTGAACGTTAACCTGTTAACCGGAAAAAAAATGTTTGATCGTCGAACGTAGACGTATGGAATTTATTTTAAATGAACAATAAAATATTTAGGATTCAGATTAGAAACAAGATTGGAATTAACGAATCGTGTAATACAAAATTGGGTCATGTAACGTTTCATTTTTTTTTTTTTCTTTAATCGAAGCGAGAAACAAATGATATATTTATTTATTTATTTATTTATTATTTTTTTTTTATCCAAAGAGAAATGTAACGTTCGTGACGAGTTAAGGTTAAGTAAAACGCGAATGATTGAACGTAAGATAAATTTCTTTTTCGACTGAAACGGGAAGATAAATAATCCGTGAAAATAAATGGCTCATGGATCATGGATTACGGATCACGGAGGAGGAGCATGAGCAAGGATTCCAATGAATGCATTTTATTAGATTTTCTAAAAATTTACGTCGTAGAACATCCACCTTGATTATTGATGAATACACTTTCCAACGTAATTTCTACTAAACTGTTCATTCAGAATTTCAATCGAACGATCATAAGGGAATCCGTGAGGAATATTACTGCTGATTGGACGACATCTATTATGGATATTCATGTTTTTAACGAAATTACGAGCTATCGCAGCGATTGTGTAGCAATATTACTTTGAAAACAATACGAGAATGGAAGAAACTCAACGATATAATAAATAGTTTATCCATTTATTTATTTTATACGAAAAAAAAAAAAAATCAAAGCCTTTCAAACGTACAAAGGCTCGATCGTGCCTCGATAAATCCCTTCACAATACACCTTCGTATTGACATTTACATTTGTTAAATGTATCACGCAGAAATTTCGTATATTCTTTGTTTTATTTAGTGATTCTCATTGATTACAAGTTTAATGATAGGAAGACTAGCGTGATGCTCCTTCAATTTATACCCCCTATTGGTTACACACTGTAATTAATTCAATAGAACATGTAGAGGCTTCTCGAGTAGTTCTACTTATTGCTATATATATATATATATATAGTTCTATAATGGTTAAACTGGAAGTGGCTAATAACGTAAACATTATATAGCAAGCGTTTAACCTAATGAAGCTGCCTCGCGAGATTTTAATAAATAACATAATGGAATTTGGTTGTTTAATCGATCGAGGAAACATTATAAGAAGCGAGAGAAATTACAGCAAAATTATTAATCGTTATGTAAAGTAATTAATCGATGATAGAGAGAGGGGGGGGGGAGGGGAGAGAGAATAGAAATAACAGAGTATTAGGTAAATACCTAGTAAAAAATTATAGTTAAAAATATATAGTCAGTCATTTCAAAGCAGAGGATATCGAAAGTGTTGCCTGACGAAATAGGAAAACGTTTTTGGTACGATAATGAAGAGTAGTAAGGTGGAATAGTATTCATAGTCAGATGCAGTAGGGCGAAGACAACAAAGGATCTGGCAGAGTCTTCATAGACCATTGAATCGTCTGATGACTATAGAACTTGTGTCTGGAACGACTAATAGACGTGCACCTGTTTCACGCATTTAGAATAGATTCATACATGGTATTACATTAATGTTATATATCACGCATCTATCTATGTATGAAATGGATTTAGCGGTATATTAAGAAATATACTAAGCGCTATATATCATATATATATATATATATATATATATATATATATATATCCGAGATAATTAAGTATCCGATTCACGACATAATATATTTTAAACAAATCGGATTCAAGTAGTAACCGATCTATCAATTTCAATTTGTCACGTGATTCATTATTTTCCATTATAATTAGACATTATTTTCCACGTTCTTCCCCTTAGCATTGCATAATCCGGAACGTAAATAATACGTATATATCGTTCCGACTGTTCACCATGATTATCTTGATTCTTCGATCGATTCGTAATACCGTAAATATATTTTCTGTTATTTCGAATTGTGCAGCGTAATCAGTGGAACGATTGGTTCACGTGGAAAAGGCTCGGTAGTTATTGATGAATAAATGTTGATGTGGTTAGATGAATTGCAATATCAGATAAATCCGTTGTTCGCGTAGTTCCATTAGTGTTATGCGAATGAAGATTGATAGAAAGAGATATTGAGAGAGAGAGAGAGAGAGAGAGAGAGAGAGAGAGAGGGTGTAAAGACGGAGGGTTCGGTGGGGTGAAGAGAAATGGAGAGAATTCTAAAGGCTTAATTTTGGAACAGCAATGAAAGGAACGCTATTCAGTGCAAACCGTGCGATATGATAAGTGCACCACCTATCGGATTATGAAAGCGATATAATAGAGTCTTGATCCAGTGCCCTCGAATCTAGTTTCTGAACGTAGTTTGAAGCAATCGTATATCATACGAGATCTTCGATCGTTCCTCGATGCTCGATGCCCGGTGCTCGAACGTTACGATGAAAGTTTAGCCGATGCCGAGTGAATACGACGTAGGAGGAATCCATGGGAAGCTGAAGTATTCAACTGGAACTTTCGAGTCGTCCCAGATATATTGACTTTTACCTCGACACTTTCATATATCCGTTTTTCTTTCTTTTTCTTTTTTATTTATTTTTTTTTTTTTTTTATTAAAAGATTAAAAAAAATATTTCGATCGAATATCCAAGTAGAAAAAAAAATGATTAATATACGGGACGTAAAATTATCGATTTATTCGAATATCGGAACGCTATAAAGGATATCATTATAAATATATAGAAGATAATTATCGTACCTTCGTCTAGGAGTTTTCGTAATAATCGAATTTGAAAGTAATTAATTCACCTAATAGTAAAAGTTATAATTTATCCAATTTTCAATGTCCTGCATTTAATTAGTAGTTCAAATCAGACTTCAAGAAGACGATAACCCAATAACGATAATTCCGTTAATTGGTTAAGTGTCATTATGATTCTTATAAATTGGATCCTTTCGAAGTAAATTCTCATTATTGGAATCTTAATGTCCTATATACGGCTAAGAATAAGACGACATACATTCATATAATTTCTTACGTAATACGCTCCGTAACATTTCTAATTCATAATCCTGGAATAGGAAGGACAAAGAAATCATAGATTACTATTATTCACTTCAATTTTTACCATCGATTCTAAATCGTTTAAAAGAAAGCGTTAGTATAATAATCACTAATTTGTCTATACCGAGGCCATACATACACACATGGATACATACGTATTTGTATAGCTATATCGAGAAATCCCTTATACCCTCCCTCAAAAAGAAACATGAAGATCTTAAAGTACAGACCGAAGTTTAGGTGGATCTTTTTTGTTATACGCCATTTCGTACGTAAAAGACTGTCAGAAATACATTAGTTTTCCATTAAAACTTTCGTCGAGTTAGTACAGATGTTATTTGCGATCTTCGCGACTACCCAACGTCGCACAGTATTTCAAGCTATGTATATCGAAACAATTTCTATCACTGCAGGCAAATCATACGGACTTAGGATCATCCTCTTCTTACTCTCTCTCTTTCTCTCTCTCTCTCTCTCTCTCTCTCTCTCTCTCTCTCTCTCTCTCTCTCAGAATTCTCAATATTATAGTCGAAAACATTTTCACATTCAAAAATGTCTTTCAGCGTCGAGGAAGCAAGCGGTCGTATTCCATGAAACGGGTACTATTTTTTTTTTTTTTTTTTTTTTTTTAAACCCATAAGACGTTACAAAGCTCTCGTGGTCTCTCCTTATTAGGTTTAAGTTATTCAGATTCGGTCGGATGATGTTTCATCTGTCATTAGTAAAGGATGCGAGTATCGAATCGAAAGGTAAAAGATATCGTGAGAAATAAATGGGTCGTACGATGACAGAGAGTAAGAGAGAGAGAGAGAGAGAGAGAGAAAGAGAGAGAGAGAGAAAATTCTTGACCCCGGTGAGTAGTCTTCTTTTAATACTCTTCGTCCTAATAATCATCTTTGCTTATCCGTACATAAATTTATCTGCACGATCATCAGGGACCTTCAATCTTTTTTCCTGCGCCAGATTTTACTCGGATTGGCTGACGTCTTTCTTTGCACAATTTTCTTTTCTTCTCTCTTTTCGCTAGACAGTAAGAGAAGAGAGAGAGAGGGAAATACATCGATCCTTCTTTATTTGTTCCCTTTCACCATCTTTGCAGATTCTTTGCGTACTTTCCTAATTCTTTCAAACGGGAAAAATTCTTTTCTCTTTGCACGAACACCCAACGTCTTCTTCTTCTTCTTCTTCTTCTTCTTCTTCTCCTTCTTCTTCTTCTTCTTTTTATTGTTATTATTATTATTATTATTATTATTATTATTATTATTATTATTATTATTATTATTATTATCATTATCCTATTCCTATTATATATGTGCCGTTAATTAATTGCATCTCTATAAATAGTTCAACAAGGAGACGAACATCGCACAGCTTTTACGAGAAGTAATTTCAATATATAAATGATAAATATAGCAAAGCACATGAAATATTATATAATAATTAATGATCGTCGTATCGTTCGTTCATTCAATAATTACCAATTATAATTATCTATTCATGTAAAATATTAATAGAAAATTAATTTGCAAAAGGAAAATTTGACCGTTATCTTTCCGTTTTCGATTTACCTCGTGTTTAATAAAATTTCTATTTTAATTACTTTGTCCTTATTTTTCTTTTTCTTTTTTTTCAAAAAATTAACGATAAAACAAATTTTCTTTTAATCGTTCGGCTTAATCGACGAATACAGAAAATTATACACGGTTCGTTTAACAAATTTACAAAGGATTCGATCTTAATGTTGCGATACGTATTTACAATATGGAAAATAAAAAGCGCAAAGCTCAAAGTTTAAGAAGCTTACTCGTTACGTTAAGTTTAGCACGGATAAATATTGTCGACGAGCAACTCGAAACTTTAATCCAAAATTAAATGAAAGCTTAGTACCTTCAATATTCTAAGGATTTATCGTCGAAATTCTGTTTGCCAATTAGCAAAAGTAAAAAATTATGATTTCTACTTGAGATGATGACTCGACTGTTAATGTTTATTTAAATACATATATCGTTATTATTATTTATAATTTATACCGTTAAATTCGTACGAATTACGAAGGATATTATGACGAAGAATGAATGAATAATAAAAATTACATTTTTTACATAAATACGTACTGGGTATGATTGTACTAGGTTATATAAACATAAATGGAAAAGATATAGACACACCGTATTTAAAATGAAATAGAACAGGTGGAACAGGTAAACGACAATTCCATTTTCTCACATATTTCTTCGTCTTATCACTTTGAATATGTTGCTCTAAAATATTTGACGGAAAGCTTCTTTCCGGTCGTATCGTGACAGGAATGTTCACCGAACGTATATACCGCAATATTTTATAACGAATTTTCGCGAATTTTTGAAATGGACTTATTTTTTAGCTAGAAAGCTCGTTCATGCACTTTCGCACGTGGTAGATAATTTTTTTTTCTTCTTCTTTTTTTTTTATGTAAACGAACAGACAAGATTCACGAAGGATTTCTTCAATTTTACGATAATACATCATGTATATCATAAACGTGTCTTTTTTTTTTTGTTTTTTTTTTTTCTGTATGCTATGTATCGAATTTAGTATCTATAGTCGTATAAATTCTAAAATATAAATTGCGAAACCAATTGATAGACACATTTGTATTTCGAAGGTATACCATGGTTATTAGGAAATTCATCAGTCTAATGCTTGCGGTTTCCAGAGAGCTTCACTCTCCGGAATATGCAAACTTTCCCTGAAGAACAGCGCTTTGCTTCGAACCACGTAGCGAGAATACGGGTAATTGGATGAAATCACGATTCGATGAACCATTTAACGATTCTATATTAATTGCTTAGAAGTAATGTAAGAATTTTTACGCGATCTAATTCAATCGGATCAAAAATCTAATCAATATTATCATATCATTAAGTCTCATATAACTTTGATAAATTTTAAAATATTTCTACGATAGATGGATAGACAGATCGAACTATCTAGGAACAAGTTAAACTTACCAAATCTTCACAGATTTCTATCGACGAACGTTTAAGGACCGATTGACGCTCGTTCGATGTAAGAGGAGTCGAACGATAATATTTTTATAATTTAAAATAAGACGTTTTTTAATTTAAATTAAGACTCTATTTCATTTTACATACGATAGAACGTGCGAAGAAATTTATGTTTATGAACGCCAATAGTTTTATCGACTTATAGTTGTACGACGTAAAAATAAACGGCATCGGAAACAAAGTCGATTCTTATGGCGCCGATATCAAATTAATATTCTAGAGATTGTTCGAGGTCGACGAACGTTGCGGCAAAATGCAAGGGCATATTATAGGGAACTATCACATGTCAGTTATGGCAAAGGGGATAGCATCCTCTATCCCCTTCGTGCATCAGAGCCGTTCGTGGCACGAAACGTACCGTTCGTAAATCATGGCTTCTGGAAAGAGCTTTTCGATAAGTGAACGTATCTGACGAAACTTCCGATAGCTTTTTACCGTTTCATATCAATATATACTCAAAAGGATTGCAAGGAAATATATACGATAAAAAAAAATTTTAATATATTTACACACACACATACACATACACACACACAAGGTTTACCGTCTATTCCGAAAAATTGAAATACCTCGTAAAGAACTGAACCTAATAAAAAAGTTATTACTGATTTCTATGATATAAAGGTTTTATATTTTATCATATAATACCATCTTTTTCCAGATCATATGGTAAAAAAAAATTTCGATATCAAATTCAACGACCCGCGATATGGGATCATTTATTGTTATAAAATGTTATAAATCATATACTAAATTCGTGTATCCTAAGGAATCTAATCTCTTGTATCGCTGGTTGCTGGCTGTTTTGGTTCGGTAAAACAAAATTCTTATCTCTTAAGACCGATCTTTTTATTTTATCTCCCTTTATGCTTCTCAAATTACTTATATGGGTAAAATACAAAATTTATTTCGTGAAAAGTTCAGCCTTCGTTTAAAACATACAGCCTAAGAACCAGCAAGCAGTGATACACGATTATATACTTTTTAGGTATCCACAAATTAGTAATAGAATTTATATAATATTTTACTATAATAAATGACGTCATACTGTACGTTGTTGAATTAACACTTGAAAGAACAAAAAGTATACTTTCTAATAAGAGTAAAGTTAGTCTTGTGAAGTTTCCTTATGGCTTCTGTTATATAAAAAAAAGTTATGATTGATGATAGACGAATATATATATATATATATATATTCGACATAATTGATATATAATTTCTTCACGACTATTAACACGTTAAAGGGAGACATTTATATCTTATTAATTTTGAATCATTATAATGGCGTATAAAGGTCGTAGGAAATAATTAATACAACGAGGAATCTTCTCATCGTAAGATTATGGTACCCCCTTTTATTGGAAGAAACTCGAATAAAATCGTTGATATCGAAAGTCAGATCTCCATATTCCCTAAGCGAGAATACCGGGACTTAAAATATGCGTCATTAGCTCTAAGAAAACGAGATAAAATCTCAAGGGGTTTCACCATGGAGGGGAAATTTTGCGCATACATATACATATAATCTTTTGAATTATACAACACGTAGGATAACCTTTGACCGGTATCTCAATTAACTTCGATAATGTATTTTCGGAGAGAATAAGGCAATTTGGTATTGAATATATTGAAATTAAAAAATTGGATGTCTGCGACCTTGGCAATGTGATCCCAAAGAAAATATTTTATAACGCCATATTATAATACGGGATATACGAAGAATGTTTAGTAGGGAAAATAGGCACGCATTAATCCTTTTTTTTTTTTGTTTGACGTCTAGGAATGAGAATTGAGCTACCTTTTTCTTTATTTTTTTTTTTTTTTTTTGTTAAGCTCGTTCATTTCTCGCAATAAATTTTTCAGCGATATTTCTCCCTTCTTCATGAGACTTTCTTTCGCGAATCATAGAAAAAAAGATCGAAGAGGTACAGATGATGGAATCTGAAGTCGGACTTAATGCAAGTCTTTTAATAATCTGAATCTCCTTACATAATAACATTTAAGAAGGTTAGAACGTAGTTTGGTATCAGAGTTAATTACTTTCAATGCGTCTAGTGACGTATAAGAAAATACTAAATATAATAGAAATTTCGTGATGTTTTCAATGAGAATTTCGTCCTATCTCCGTACAAATTCCTTCTTATTTTTAATAAACAAGAATTAACATCTCAATCGGCAGATTACTTTACGAGATGACGGGAAGAGGATAATGCCGCTCAAGGTTCTCTCGATCTCTTGCATTCATAATGTCAACCATTTAGAGCGCTGAGCTAACGGGAAAACGATTCGACGTATCTTCATAGATACATCACAAACGAGTATTTCAATTGCTTTTCCAGAATACTTGGTCAGCACATACAAGCAAATGTTTGAACAGTCGTCAACCATCCCTTACCCCAATTGGCGAAGCGCCAAACACACCCGGAGGAAGAAAGTGAACGCTTAAAATAACCACAAGCACTTCATTTATGAAGGAACTGTTATTACTATCACGCCCGTCAAGTTCATGTACCCGTTAATCTGCAAAGGGTCGTCGTTTTAATTCGTCGAAATCGCATCTTTTTTTGTTTTTTCTTCTTCTTTTTTTTTCTTTTTAAGATTAATTCAATTCAAATTTGAATCATATTTAGAACATAGTGGTGGCGTGATTGATCTATTGTGTTAATGTTAAATCAAGAGAATTAAATTAACGTTGAATCCCGAGGACTAACTTATCGCAAGAAAGTAACAATTACGAGAATCATTGATCCATTGATTTGAGAATTTAAAGTTCTGAAAGCGAGAGAAAACAGTTCTCTCTCGTTCTGTTTTCATTATAGTTAAGATGTTTGAGCTTTAACATTCGCCTGCGTATGTCCCAATCTGAAAATAAACCGGATCGTTTAATTGACTGATGGTTCAATTAACGAACGTAGACATGACATAACGATTCACGCTTACGGAAAATAGTTTCTCTACTGTTTTATCTCATAATCCTGCTTACCCATACATACATACATACATACATACATACATATATATATATATATATATTTAGACTAATTGACATTAATACGTAGAAGTAACGATCATAGAAATATAAGGAAATGAACAGATACAACGAAAAATAAAAGACAGAAGAGAGAGAGAGAGAGAGAGAGAGAGAGAGAGAGAGAGAGAGAGAGAGAGAGAGAGAGAGAGAGAGAGAGAGATAGGAATAAATCATGTAATCCACAAAGTAGAGAAGTAAAGATATATTTTTAAATCGCATTTATTTTATCGTATATACCTCCTATAAAAGATAGTTCGTTACGAGTAAATGAATCAGAATAAAAAAGAAGAAAGGAGTACGATGAATTGTACGGAAATAGCACGTACAAGAGAGAGGGCTCTATGGAATCGTTCCGAAACAACGGTACCGTACGATTTATTACAGTTTCTCTAGTAAAAATGAGACTAGAGGAGAAAGAAGACGAAGACGAAGACGAAGACGAAGAAGAAGAAGAAGAAGTAAGGTTTACTATCGTCGTACTCGAGAGTTCGAGTAAGAGAGAGAGAGAGAGAGAGAGAGAGAGAGACAGACAGACAGACGTACAGAGAAACAGACAGAGACAAGGAGTAAGCCATAAGCATAGGTATTTTCTCAAAGGTAATGAAATATACGTTGGAGAATGAACGAAGAAAATCAACGAAAGTGAACAATGAAGAGAGAGAGAGAGAGAGAGAGAGAGAGAGAGAAGCACACAGAGAGATAGACAGAAAGAGCTTTCGGTATTACACCGGTCGAGCGTATCCGCACGTGTAATAACGCGTGAGAGTGAGACTTTACATGACTGCACCTTCAATGTTTCTCGAGTCTGAAACAAGCAGAGAAGCAAGCCGGCAACTAACCAACCAACCAACCAACCAACCAACCAACCAACCAACCAACGAACTTGCTCGAATAAGGACAAAGCGAGGTCTCGCTTCAATAAGCGCAACGAAAGTACATAATAACATCATTAGGGGTTTAATGTTTAAGCGAAATCTTCGCGAGCTTCTCGAGAATGAGAATTACGCAGGTTTAATTCCAAAGTCCTTTCCCTTAAAGGGAACTCTGTTCCCTTTAAGTTAAAATAGTTTGCTTTCATCGCGATCGATCATTTATATATATATATATATATATATATATATATATATATATATATATATATATATATATATTAATATCTTTCATAATCTTCCGATATATACGTAGATACACATAGCTATATATGCATGTATTTATGTAAACACGTATTTGAAATATGTTTCACTTTTCTTTCTTTCTCTTTTTTTTTTTTTAATCGACGATATATTCGCCATTCTTTATCTCTATTTCATTATCTTCCAAAGGGATACTTTTAGTAAATCTTATATAATATACTTCAGATAATTCGTAAGTTATTCGCTAAAAATAAGAGAAACTTGAATTTACGTTATCAGATACGACGTCAATCATCCATTTCTTTTCTTTTCTTTTCTTTTCTCTTCTCTTCTTTCCTTTTTCTTTCATCCCGTTCAATTATTTTCTTTATCCACACTTATATCACACTCACGCGTATTTTATTATTTATCAAAAAGATAAATACAGTTTATTAATTTACTTATTTAGACGTAGCGACGTATTTTTCCATTCTCTCTGTTAAATTTTTGAACGGCTTGTCAAGCAAAAATTCAAAGTCAATGACGCGATTTTATGAAATCGGCTTAATACTGTTGAATATGCAACGTGAATTTTTGGCGTCGGAACTGTCCGAGAGTAAAATATAACACGCGAGGCAATTCGTATTACGTAAACATTGGATCGACACGTAACATCTGTCGATTAAGTTTCGACGAAATGCTTCTCAGAGTGGCGTAATATTTAAAAGACGATTAGATTGACGGAGGGACTTGAGAGCAGGATGTATTAATCCGGTTTAATCCTTTCGGGATGTACGTCGTCGGAAATAAAATGCAGATAAGAATTTTACTTGGGTTAAATCCTCTTAGTGAATTTATAATAATGAATGATCAAAGTGTTCTTTCGTTTTCTTTCTTTTTCCTTTCTGTTTCTTTTTTATTTTTTTTTTTTTGTCTTGGAAATTACTCTCACACGAATCGAACTTCCGGAGGAAAAGGAAAGAACAATTCGAAGGATCGTTTTTTGACGACGTTTCTCAACGTGTCCCGATTAATATCGAATGCTTAACTTCTTAAAGAAAGATCTTTAGGTTTACATCGAAAACGATTTGATACTTTGAAAAATACGACGATTGTAATTTTATTATCGAGATAGGAAAGAGGAAGGAAAAATACAATTGTAGTACTTGTCATGGGCACAACTTTTCCGTAATTTGATTAACACGACGACGACGACGACGACGACGACGACGACGAAAACGACGACGACAACGATTGTGAGGACGACGATAAGGGCGAAAACGATGACAACGATGATCATCTAGAACTGCTTCCTCGTAATTAGATTCTTCTTGGTTCGTAGACTCGGTATCGCTATAACTTGATATCAATAAGAGTTATAGGAGTTAACTTATTTTCTTGGAAGCTTCTAAGAGAGAGAGAGAGAGAGAGAGAGAGAGAGAGAGAATGAAAGGACACAAATAAGGAGCTTGAATACGTGAGAATCAATTTTGAGGATAACAGGCGGACGAAACCTTAAACTGATCGAATGACAGCATGAACACGTTGTGAAAGATGCGTAATCGATTTTGAGCTTGCATTGCAATTCGATCGTCGTGTAATTTCAGGAAGGAGCGTATAATTCAAATTTCTATCGACCGAACGTTACCAAAACTGACGTCGCACGCATTTGACGCATCAAAATGAATTTAGGTATTCGTAGGATCTGGTTCTCTTCTATATATATATATATATATATATATATATATATATATATATGTATGTATGTGTATATATATATATGACATTAACCATCTCCGCATAAACGTGCACGCAGATATTCCATAGAAATCAAATATTTATAAAATATTCGAGATAAAACTTGATAACACGCTTACGTATTCATTTTTGTTTTCATATATTCTATCTTTTAAGATAACGCTATAAAGACGAATGAGATAGAGATCGTTAAAATATATTATTACGGTAATATTAGATATTACTAAACGAAAATTATGATTCTACAGTAGTCGATATATTTACTTTGATCTGGCTTATAATTTCAGTATAGTTACGATATACCTATATATACGTTACGCTATATATATATATATATATGTACGTACGCGCGTAGGCGTAACAATCGTTAAGCTCAGCGCTTATATAGCACGTATATAAACCCTTTCAATTACGATTGGCATTTGGTTTAACGTTGACGTCTTGTTTTTATAACAAAATACAAATATTCTGATCGAACGAACGATTGTTAAAATTGATTTCGTCGTGAAAGATTTTGATTGAGAAGCGATAATATTTATTATATAAATTTATTAACACGTATGCAAAGGATGTACACGGTAGAAATCCATGTCGCAGCTGGTACGATCTACGCATGATTTAATCGAAGAACACTGGTCCCACGAGTGTACAGCTGCCACCATCATTAATGCCATTCTGTACCTCTACTAATACTCAAGCTCTATATCATGGAAGTATACAATAGATACGCTACTGTGTCCCAAGATAATTAATACACGTTCACTTGATATTAACATTATTGATTAAATATTTTTCCTTAGTATCCAGAAAATTTATATTATTTAAACGAATTCTTCATATTCTCATATATTTAATCTCATAAATGATTCATAATACTTACGTCAATATAATTCCAAGATAAGACTAATGCATGTCGTATTTATCAACGTGACGGATTAAATAATTATGAATTATTGCATGTTCGTGTATACGTGAAATCGTTTTCTTCGTAAGTTTAATAAAATTAAAACGAATTAACTCGACGTGTATGTATGTACGATCAACGATGCGAATATCTTTCTTTTTTTTTTTTTTTCAAGAAATACACAAAAGACAATTCAATTCGAATAATAATACGTCGAGAAGGGAAGATTTTATTTTCATAAAGGGAAACACCGGAGAGACATTTTTCAAATGTTTCCGTCTTTAATTAAAGCTCGTGAAAACTCACATTGCGTTATATCCGAGTGTATATATATATATATATACCTGTGTATTACTTATGGATCGTGAAATACGTACTTACTCTATATTGTGTTTCATGCGAACAAAGGGAGATTAGATTTCATTGTTTTACGTGAAATCTGAAAAACTAATATACAGGCTAGTCCAATAATTATTACCATCTCAATTATCTCCATTAATTTTGCTTTTATGCACTTGCATTATTATTGTCGGTTAGTGCACACGAACATTTATTATCACGCTTCTAAAAAAAAAAAATATATATATATATATATAATCGTGTATATATAGTCCACCTCGAACCATTTATCTCTTTCCTCTATAATTTTTTTTCTAACTGACTTTAACAAAAAGAAAAGAGACTAGGAATAGTTACAGTCGCGTTGAATTACCAGACACGTTTTCAAAATAACTCGCGAACTAATTGTTTTTTAACATTTCATCCTAATAACTTTTTATTCAGATTAGCGCAGCGGATCGACTCTGCCAAAACAAGAAAAAAAATCGTAGGTTGCCATTTTTTTTAAATTTACCGATGACCTCGAAATCTCGTAAAAAATGATCTAAAAAAAAAAAAAAAAAACAACAAAAAACTTTCTACCATCAGAGATTGTTACATTATAACTCTATTCTGTTCTAAAAATTTTTTCCATAAAATCAAAAAAATATCTAAAAAAAAAAGACGGAGTTATTTGAAATGTTAATTAGTTACTGGACCAATTTATATAGTTTTCATTACAAAAAAAAAAAAAAGAAAAGAAATCGTATAACGACGACGTTAAACGAGCAAAATATATTATCGATAAATTTCTTAACATCGAAAAGATCATACACATTCGATGTTAGGCAGTGGAAAAAGCTAATATTATTTCCTAGTTCGCGACGTGCATCAAATCGTATTTCATCGCAGGTAGACAGTTATCGGACATCTGTGATTCATATCATCGTCGCACGTGTGAGTCCGACTAAAGCTATTGAAACTAGCAAGAGACTACGAGAAATCAATTTCGTACGTAAAACGATAACAATACTAGTTGGTAGTACCACTCGTGTCAAACGTTTATCGTGAAATTTTCCAAAACCTTTGGACGATACTTGACATATGAATTTTTCGTTAAAATTTACAAAGCTTTAAGCGAAAAAGCTTTCGCGAAAAGTTTACAAAGGATACATGTATCTACAAAAAATAAGAGACTCTTATAGATAGTTAATCAAAAAAAAAAAAGAAAGAGAGAGAGAGAGAGAGAGAGAGAGACGACAAAGAGTAAAAAAAAAAAAAACATTAAAATGTTTAATCTTTTTCAACTTAAAACTTCTATCTCGCGTGATCGGAATTTGATCGCACTTAAATACATAAAAGGATATCACGATATCTGCAAGTTTGGATCACATGGTAAATGAGCGTTGCTTTGCGTTTATAAACTTATAATTATCGAATATATGTCGTGTCGAGGAAAAGGGGGATGACTTCGAAAGAAGTTACGAAAAAGATGAGAAAATGTGGAACGAACTTCATTAAAGATATCGTGCGGCTTGTTGCTCGGTAACTCGTAGGGAAAGAGTGAACGAAAAGTA
>OU426851.1:6268091-6485591 GCA_911387685.1 Dolichovespula media | reverse complement strand
CTTCGAAAAAGGTAGGCGATAAAAAATCTAATTTTCCATTAACGATAGAATTTAAATGGATAATAGAAATGATCATTGGACGCCAGAATTAAAAATTCGATTAAAACTAGCACTGGCTAGAAGCCATCGGAAAATCTTTTTAAAGTCTAATCAATTTTTCCGAGTTAGCGAGGTTACATCGTATTTTACTCGAATGATTCGAATGGACAAATAAAATGTAATAAAGGAAAACAAAAACAAAAAGAAAAGGAACCGAAATAAAAGAGAAAAAGAAAAATATGGAGTATGGAGATAAGTGGCAAATGAAAATAAAATTAAAGAAGATACTGACCGGAGTCCACGTAAGGTGGATCTGGAACAAGGTTTATCGTTAATGACAACTACTCGCCGATTTTCAAAAATAGAATGTCCGCGGTCTGGCGACGGACAAAAATATCGTTCTTCGGTCTCTCTCGTGTATATTATTAAAAAAAACCAAACGACTTCGAAATTCGTCGTAATGGCAGTCGCTGTAAAAAGCATCGAATAAGAGCTTCCGTTTATTCCTTCAGTCGGCATACATACATACATCATACATACATACATATATACATACGGTACGTACATACATACGTATATACATACGTACATAAATGGATGCGTGCATGCATAGATAGATATATAGAAGCATACGTATGAACCATCCTTTTCTCGTCTACCGTCAACATGCACAAAAAGCATCGCGAAAAGACGCATGGAAAAAATGTAACGTTCAAGCTTGCATAGCTCTCGAAAAGTAATAGGATTTACATGCTCGAAAAACGAGAGTTTTCTGCTTTCTATCCTATAGAAAGTATAATTAACGCGTTATATATTTTTTTTTCTTTTCTACATTTTCAGTAACCGTAGTAAAAATGTGCTGCTATCTGTTTTTCGTTTGATATTTTGTTTTTCGTCGCACGACGAAATAAACTAGAGAGAGAGAGAGAGAGAGAGAGAGAGAGAGAGAAATAGAGAGAAAGAAATTGTAAAAAATGTTTATCTTTCCACCTTTTTCGTTTCGTTCTTATCTCATAACCCAACACCGTGATCAAATGGAATTACGAAATGACGCCGTGATCTTTTTCTCGTTTACACCTTAGACCGTTTAGAAAATTACGAAATAGTTTCGAAAGCGGTTCATTTAATCCGAAACTTCGTCGACGTAAACAGTTATGGTCAAGGGAAAAATAAAGTTGACGGATCGTCTAATTGCATCTAATGGGTACCGATGAACAATGAACATTCTCGTAGCAAAATACCTAAATGTATGCCGTAGCTCGTAAAATTAGAAACAAGAAAAAAACCTGTCACATTTACATATAACAGAAATAATAAATGGACGTGTAAAGCGTAACGATGATAATAATAATATTTCATGCGTTGATGCGTTTTTCGTTCTAGGCGTTTGACAATACTCGTAAACCGATTACAAGGGTCATTGATTTAAATTAAAACAAAAAAAGAACAAACGTAAAATATATATGTATATATATATATATATATATATATATATATATATATATATACACATATGTATGTATATATGGGTGTATAAATGTATGTATAATACGTATATATGTATGTATGTATGTGTGTATATATATATATATATATACACGTTAAATTCGCATAAAGTATAACAACATCGGCAAAAGATGCATGCCCGCCATATAAGCGAGCTCTTCCACTCGTTGGAACGATCAAAACTGATAATGAAGCTCAACGTATTTTTGTCCGGTTCTATTCTCATTTATTTAACAACCGTATTTGTCAACGTAGAAATACACGCAAATTATTCTCCTACGTGATATAAACTATTCGTAGAATATTGTTACGGACGTTATCATCGTAACGCGAAATACGTACGTATGTAGGTATAAAATAAACTCGAAGCTATGGAATCACCGCATTGATTTGCGGTAGCAACCCGTATCCGTAGAATATTTCATCGTGCAATTAAACATGCAACGCCATATCACGTTTAGCCGCGTATTATGAACTTCAGTTTATAAAATCGGTGGATCCGGTCGAGGAAAAGGGAGGAAACAAACAAGCAAACAAACAGGAAGATAAAGACAATTGAGAGAGTACGTGTATTTTCTTCTTGTATCGATCGTCCGAAAGTTCTTTTTTTTTTTTGTTTTGTTTTTTCTTCCTCTTTTTAACTTAAGAACTTCATGAGAAAAACTTTAATCGAGATTTAATTATTTGTACCGGGCATCGTATCTTTTTTTACGTCTAACAAGTTCTCACGAACCAACTCGACTAACTGACGTTCTCGAACAACAAAACTTCTTTTATGACTTTGCTTTACCAAACAATTTATACGAGTGTAATTCGAATATAATTGGTCATTATTTTTACAAACAGAAGTAGTTAGGTATACGATGATACATTTATCTATTGACAAAAGAGAAAGAGAGAGAGAGAGAATGAAAAAAGAACTGAACGATTATCGACGTGTATAATTCTCATCGAAAACGAGATCCGTATGTCGATATAATACGAACGAACGAACGAGCGAATTAGCGAACAAGTACCGAAAAATCTATGTATATATGTATGTATACACATACATTCATACATACATACATATATATATATATATGCATCGTCATAATCATGTAGAGTTATCTCTCTATCAAAGAGAATGAATCGAACGAGCGACTTGTTCGTTAACATTTGTGCAATTTTGATCAATCAATACGTACACACTCGTTCAACGATCACTAAAAAAAAAAATTAAAGTAATGAAAAGAAAGAAGAGAGAGAGAGAGAGAGAGAGAGAGAGAGAGAGAGAGAGAGAGAGAGAGAGAGAAGGAAATAAAAGGAAAACGAAAGAGATCAATTTGGGCGATAAATTCTCAATCGAAGTTTCCTTCGTAAAATTGAATGATCAACTATGGTCACTGATTTCTTCGAGAATACGGACCTTATCGAGAAAGTCGATCTCTCTGCTCACTGGCTCCGGCGCATCGTCCTTCGATCACTCGCGGGATCACACTTGTCACAGCGAGAAAAGAAAGAACTGAACACCCGCCGATCTAATAGTACGATAGACTAAACGAAAGAAAGAGAAAAACGAGGACGAAACAAAAAATCCCACGATTTGACACAGACAGAGAGAATATGATAAGGAGGACAGTTTTATCGGCTTTCTATCTTCTTTACTTTTGTTCTTTCTTTCTTTTTTTCTGTTTTTTTTTTTTTTTTTATTATCTCTTTCACTTATACGATAAAAGTGAAAATATTTAATAAATCTCTCGTTGTATTTTTGTCAGTGCAGGAGAAAAAAAACGTGAGAAAAAGAGACAGACGAATGGGGAGGGAGAGGGGGAGAGAGAGAGAGAGAGAGAGAGAGAGAGAGTTAGAGAGAGAGAGTGTGAGAGAGGGAGAGAGAGAGAGAGAGAGAGAGAGAGTAAAAGAGCGTAAGAGAAAGAGAGACTAAGAGAGACTAAGAGAGAGAGAGAGAGAGAGAGAGAGAGATAGAGAAAAATCGTTTAAACGTAGAGAGTTCGTACGCAAGTAAAATTCTCGGACGCACGCGATGGGTTCGCAGGCATTCGCGTAACTGATCGAGCCGAGGGGTTGAGATTCAGTCTATCCTGATGGCCCGGGCTCCCCTGGTCGCTCTGACTTGCGCCCCGCGCACTAACCAAGGCGCAACATGTGGTAAGTCGAGGAAAACGATTGCGCGAGCGAATAGGCGAGCGACGTGCATATAGATGTATGTGTAGGGAAGAGAGTATACGATCGAAAGGCCTTTCTTTTGTGTAATAATCTGATCGTTGGAGAAAAAGAGAGACAAAGAGAGAGAGATAGAGAGAGAGAGAGAGAGAGAGAGAGAGAGAGAAATAAAAAAGAGACGAGCACGCACTCATGCGTACGAACGAGGAGACAAAAAGCGAAAAAATGTCGTCTTCGCCTATACGAAAGCACAGAGCTCTTCGTCGCTCAAGGTCAAAACTCGAAATTAGGCTATGGCAGGTGTTGTTCCACTCTATCTCCCTCGTCGTAACTTTGATTGATACGTCATTTTTTTTTTCTTCTTCTTCGTCTGCTTTTTCTTCTTCTTTTTTTTTTTGGTTTGTTTTCTTTTCTCTTACTCTCGAATTACCAGATAACCTATCGAGCTCTAACGAAGATCCTCTCCTTCTCTTCTTTACTTATCCTTTCTCTCTCTCTCTCTCTCTCTCTCTCTCTCGTTCTTATTAAATTAACGTTATAAGCTGAATTTGAGTTTTTATTGTTTTTTTTATTTTTTAAAATGATCTCGACGAATCTCCTTCGAGAAGAACTTTTGGAACGTTTTGAAGGAGAGAAAATAAGCTCTTTTTGTTTTCCTCCTTTTCTTTTCTTTTCTTTTTTTTTTTTTTGGTCTTTTCCCTCCCTTTATTTTTCCTTTTCTTTCTTCTTTCTTCGTCTTTCTTTATTATTCTTTTTGTTCTTGGACGCTTCAGAACGTATATTACTAAAATATCTAATAAATTGTTAGGTTAGTTTTGGTTATACTCGTGAAATCTCGGAGGAAAGAGAACAAAAAAATTGTGATGAGATATTATGAGACGTTGCTAGGGAAAGGAAGAAAAATGGAGAAAGTGCGTGCTTTCGGATCGGTCAATTCGTTTACGCTTATTGGACCGTGAATTCTTCAAAATCCCGATGAACTCTTCCTCCTATCTCGAAACACCGCTTGTACTTTACGCCAGCTGGCATTACTTTCGTTAACGAGCAAATGAACGCAAATAAATACAAATTTTTTCTTTTCTTTTTCTTTGTTTTGTTCTTTTAGTTTTTATATTTTTTCTTTTTCTTTTTTTTTTTCCTTTCTCGTTAAGCCTCGGCCCCGTACATCAACTCAATTCTTTCCCTTTGAGGGTGGACTACAAAAAAGAGATATATCTTGCGTTAGGTTGGCGCCGATCGATACGAACTCGACGATTCTATCGTGTCCTCCATACACAACGATTTCAGATTTTTATCGTGATTTCGTGCTATTTAAAAAGAATCCTATCCGCGTGTATCTGTGAGTTCGTTGTAACTTAATAACACATATGTCTAACAATAAATGAAATCACATTGGACATCGTTTAATACTTCAACCCTTCGTTTTTTCTTTTGCTTTTTTTCCTACTTTTTTTTTCCATTTTTTTGTCCATTTTTTTTCTTTGTTATTATCGTAATAGAAGGAAAAAAAAATATATCACTTGACGTTCATGTAACTTTCAATCGAACAACTTTGGTGCGACATTATCATTTGCAATATTGAAAGAACATTCGTAGGATTTGCATGATGCAACTAGATTCGATCTAACATTAAAGCACATCTATCCGAACGAACCAAATCCGAAATTAAAAGGGGTGGTCATTTCAACGCGTAAAACTTGCACGTGTCCTAGATTAATGCCCGTTATATGCCCGTGGAAAATTCGACAAAACGTTAACTACTTCGATACATCGCAATATGCCAATCAGTTCGTATAGCCCGACAAAACAATTACGTATTTTTTAAACGACCACGAGAGATCCGCTATTTTTCAATCAGCATCGTTAAAATTATATTTCAATATCGATTCTCTCTCTCTCTCTCTCTCTCTCTCTCTCTTTTCATTCTCTCTCTCTCTCTCTCTCTCTCTCTCTCTCTCTCTCTCTCTCTCTCTCTCTCTCTCTCTCTTTCTGTCGATGTCACGTACGCTTTATTATTGGCGCGAAGAGGAAACACTGTAGAAACGTTCACAGCTAAAAATAGATACAGGTATTTATAGGAACGAGAGAAATAAACTTCTCTGGGATCGAAATTATCGTTCTATTATTCGATTTGGATTAGATTTATGAGGAAAATCTGGAAGAATCGTCCGAAAAGAAAAAAAAAATGTATAAAAAATATCAAATAACTCACAGATCCCTGGAAAGGATAATTCCAATCAATTTTGGAAATCGTATCATCGCCACCAATCCTCCGGCTCTCTATGTTCAACAAATTATTTATTTATACTAATCGACTGGGATAAGCCAAGATTCAGAAAGTAGCCGAGTTCACGGTATATTCTCAAGACGCCTCGTAGCTTTTCGGAAAATCGCTTGACGCTGATGTATCACCGTAGAAGATATTTTTTCCTTTTTTTCTTTTTCCTTTCCTTTCTGTTGTCCTTCCGTGAAACAAAAGTTTTCTACGTTTTGGTATTCCGCCCACGCCTGAAATAACTTAGACCAATGAAGCGTTGCGTCTTCGGCATAATATAAATGTGCATAATAACTACATCCCGGAACGGTTTCAATATCATTGCGATAAAGGAGTTCCAAAGAATATCTAATATATGTCATTTTTCTATCCATAATAGAATCATCGAGGACAAGAAAATTCAAGGATGAGTTTATGCAATTGACTTACTATATGATAATGTTTACGCATACTCAATAAAGTTACGACTTTTATACATTTCATTCGTAATGATATAATAAAAGTGATTTATTATTTATTTAATAAACTTCAAGTAAAAACTAATACGTGATTTATTATTTATTTAATACGTTATATTGAACGAAAAATCGTTCTACATCTATTCTCAATTCTTCAATTTGATATTGTACGCTAAAACGACTTATAAGACGGTCCACTCGGAGTTGCTATAATATTGTATTTTTCGATATTCGACAACAAGGAAAACAACGAATTCGCACGATGAAAGTGATTTTTACTACGAGACTACGTACGAACCCACCCCTCTTCTACCATCCCCATACGAAAGATCGAGTGGATGTCTAACTCTGATCTTTCCTTAAGAGAACGAGAAAAAAAGTGAAACCGAAAAATATCCCCAGAAAGATCCTTAAGAAATACCAAAAAGAATCTCGATACTCTTAAATATGTTTCTTTCTCGTACCCTCCTACGTGCCACGTGTTATTTAATGAAATAAAATTAGAACCATTTTTGTTCCGTTGATGAATGATACTTTGGTAGTAGCCGTGAAAGAAATGCGGATGATTAAAGAAAAAAAAAAAATCTAGGAAACAAAAGAACCTTCATTTTATTCTTTGCCCGTTTTCAACCTTTTCCTTTTGACTCTTTCAGCTGGTTCACAAATGTAAGAGCACGCCCCGTTCTTGGAAAAAATTATATGAAATAAAGTTTACAAGGGTCCTTCTTATAAGCTGTCCGTCCTATTTACACTCGAAACTTTTTTCTCAACGACAATCAAGAAATGTCAAGTCAATCAAGTGAATATGAAAAACCGTTTAAATGGCGTTCCGCTCCAAACTAAGAAGGAACATTATTCATCCCGTATCAAAGAAAAAAAAAAATAAATAAATAAACAGAAAGCGTAAGAAAAGGAGAACAAAAAGTAATGCTTGCTTAACCGATCGAATTATCGTGTAACTAAAGGCGATCGTTTGGAAAATGAATAAATGAATCGAGAAAATAAGCGATAGTAGAAGTTAAAAGACCACGTTTTCTCCGTGATGCGCCGTCAAGAGTAAAGTTTTCATTTTCTTTTTTCTTCCCTATCGAGTCGATGATCATAAAAAAAAGAGAGAGAGAGAGAGAAAGAAATTATCTCTTGACTCACGAGAAGCAACGATGAAATAAAAAGAATTGAAACAACGATACGAGGATTAATTTTTGTAATAAAATATATTGAAACGTCTGAAGCGTTAGTTGATTCAAGGAAGTAATAGATACAAAGTTCCGGTGTTTGTTCCTCGAACCACCCCTTTAACAATTTCGAAGATCAATAGTATCTTAGGTGATATAGTCGTAGAATTTCCATATTTACGTTAGTTATTACAATAGAAATATATAGAATTTGACACTTGAACGTCTACACGAATGCTTTATCACTTTATCCATATCGAGGCTTTCCCGTTCTCTGTATTCGTTACGTATCGGATAACTACATGTAATCTCTTATATCGAATAGGGAGGAAACGCGTGATATGAAGTGACTTTAAGTGAGATAGGATCCAGTGGCCGGTCGTTCTTATCAATTAGATTCGCATTTCTTACAGGATTAAGTGGGAATTCTACACAGTACTTTTACATAGATTTCTGCATTTTTTATTATCTCTATACGTGCATATAGAAAATATAAACGATGAGATAGAGAATATCGGTTATTTTAGCAGATACACACACACACACACACAGAGATACATATATGTATATATGTATATATATATATATATATATACATATATGTATATATGTATATATATATATATATATATACATATATGTATATATGTATATATATATATATATATATCAAGCTGACATAAATATGTATATCGCTTGCATATACATATATATATATATATATATATATATATATATATATATATATATATATATATATATGCATAAACCGTTTCCAAAATGTACAACGATTTATATACACGTCGTCTGTTCAACGATTATTTCTTTTCCCTTCGTTCCGCTCTAACATCCTCGTCCCAACCCCACCCTCGATCCCGTCCAGAATTTGTCTCGAAAATATTCTTCTGTAAAACAATCACGTCCTCCTCGTTTTATCGGCGTTCGTTGCGCTCGATCGTTACGCGTTCGTGCGTGAAAACGTAAAGTACTTTTAGTTATGTTCACTCGCGTTTTTATCCAACGTTTATTTACTGCCTATAGAATTATATCGAATATCGATCTATTCCGATACTCTGCGTACTTAACTATCAACCTTTATTTATATTTCGAATGATTTATGAAAATTTACTTAACGAGTCGAAAGAAACTTAGATACGTGTAAACTTCGTCGCAACGTACTTCTAAATTCGATTTATTTTGACTTATATCGTTTCCTTTGTTTTATAAATAACTTCGAGCGTTAATATTATTATTTTCAATAAAAATAAATGAAAATTAAAGATCGTAACGCGAAGCGGATCAAAGTCTCACAGGTAACCGTAAAGTTTCTAAGTGATTTCGAAAAATCAATTGCTATCTTTCGAGATATTTTACGGTTTATATCTTTCAGATCCTGAAACAAGTCCCAGGGCTTATTGTTCAACAATTTGAAATGAAATAGAAAACTTCATACTGAAATATTATATCTAATCTTATATATATATATATATATATATATATATATATATACACAACGTATATATGTTTCTTTGTCATAAACTTTTCGATCATGTACTAATCTTCAGAATTAATGCATGGACGTTTAAAACATGGCAAACGTTGACTTTTAGTACGTCAATATGATATGGAAATACGCTAGTATCTGGAATCTGTTTATCGATTAATATCCCAGCTTTCCCGTATCAACGTACGAACCCCCATAATCGAAAGATACCGGGCGCCAGGTTGCCCGACGCTACGCAGCACGCGATCGAAAGCTAATATGATAGTACAGAGAAACGTGTTACATCGATAACTTTTACACAATATATTGTGTAAAGGAACATGTAATAAATGGCTTAATAAATAATCTAAAATGCATCGAGTTAATTTTTACTTATCACGAAACGCAATCGCCAAAGTTTTGTTCGATTTGTTTCTTCGAATGAATTAATTTATTCACCTTTATAAATATCATGTTCCCGTGTACCTTATTAAAACACTATGTAATTTTGAAGTTACATATTACATATGCGTATACATTCTTATTAATAAAAAATAAAAAAAGAACTAATTATTATAATAAGTCACACGTGAACATTATTATGTGCTAAGTATTTAGTATAGTGTAATTATATTAGAGGTTTCACATCACCTAATTTAGGTTATTAAACACGAAAAAACAAAAATTAAATTATAAAGAGTTAAGTAAGCGGATGGCCCTTTTATGTCACGTAACAATGACCCTTCAGTTAACTTTCATTTTCAATTCACTTTTGTTCTATCGTTTCAAGGAGATCCAATAACGCAATTTTTAACTGCATTCATTAAAGAGTAATCACAATTGGACCGAGTAAGAATGTTAATAAAAATCCCATTGTTATTGAGTATTTGTTAATCGATCGTAGACCGAGAAATGAAAATTATTATTATAAATTTCTTTATATGCGTGTATCCAACTAAGCATTAAATTGGTGCATAATTTCGTAAGGGATTTCTTCTTCATCGGTTTATAAAATTTATTATTTTCCACTAAAGAAATGAAAGTGCAGATATCAACGGTGATGTACTCTCCTCCATTGTTTACGACTGCGTAATTGATTGACATGAATCATTCTGGATCAAAACGTTCGAACGATCTTCGTCAAGGTCATACGTACGTAGATCCTTTATGTCAAAAATTCCCTCCCTAAAACGAAAAAATCATTTTCTCGCCGTACACCATCGTCAATTGCATCCAACCCGTGTACGCTAAAAGTATTTCTGCCTAATTCCGCTGCACCGACGTCCCGATTAAACTCAAACAAAAACACATATCGCAAACGTTCTGTTTTCTTTTCTTTTTCACTTGGCACACTATAATCTTATAACTGTAACTATAAAAAAAAATAAATAAATAAATAAATAAACGAATTTTTGTTTTTTTTCGAACGAACCTTCGTTAGAAAGAAATTTGCAAACGTTACGGAATTATGCAATAGACCGTTATAAAGTAGCACGAATGTAATTACGTTTTATATAACGACGCGAGAAAAGGAAAGAAAGAAGATAAGTTCTTGAATGAAAGTAATAGCAGGTAAAATCTTAATCGTACTTGTTTCCTTCAAACTTGAACGGGGAAAAATTTCTTTTAAGGGAGAAATCACGACTCTCATAAATATTTTTACATTTTCGAATAGCATAAACCTAGAAATAAAAAGCTAAATGGAATATAATCATAAAAAGTTAATGATGTATTTTCAAATTTAAGCGAACGGGCGATTTAACGAACAATTAATTTATTTTCATTCATTCCAATCGATTATCGTGGTTACCAGTAAAGTGGTTTATTTTTTATATGAATTTTCCTTTGGGTATTTGAACCCCAGGATTGGAAATATATTAGATCGGGAGCATTAAGAACCTCTAGCTCTCTAAAATAATTTTTATTTTAAGATGAAGACAATTCCCCATAGCCGTCATACTTTACTTGGTTGTTTTGAATTTTTCCATAGAATTGACTTATATAACAAAATTTTATATAAAATATAAAATACGTGAAATACGTGAAATAAATTCATTGAGAGTCGACGCTCTCCTCATGGAATTTAAATGAGCATACAATTGAACGAACAATTAATTTATTTTTATTCATGCCAGTCGATTATCGAAGCGACAGTAAAGTGATTTATTTTTCATAAGAATTTTCCCCTGGGGATATTAACCCCAGGTATGGCTATATAGGATAGAGGGCCTTGGGTATTTGCCTATCTAAAATAATGTTTATTTTTATAGAAGAACAATTCCCTTCTCTCCCCATCATGTCCCACTCAGTTATAAGGATTTCTCATAAAATTCCCTTATATAACTTCAATTTTATCACAAAATGAAAAGCTAAGTTAGAATAAAATTGTAAAAAAAAAGAAAAAGAAAACAAATTAATAGCCAACTTCCTCTAGAATTTAAATAAGCATTCGATCGAACTAATTCAACTTAATTTATATGAACATGCAATGGGATTAATTTATTCAAGCTTATTACTGAGAATAAAATGCACGAGGTATGCCGTGTCGTTACCATCGTCGTATTCTTCCTCTAATTTTTTATTACGCGTACATTTCACGAGTAGTACGCGTTGAATGGAAACGTTGGAACAGGTCAGTATCATAGTATCATGCTTGGAAGTACAAGAGGGTCGATGACTGTATTCGCGTGTTAGTATCTCGTGAAGGTAAAACTTGAAAGCAAAAGAGAGAGAGAGAGAGAGAGAGAGAGAGAATATACACAATCCGTAGGCGTTTCCAAATATAGATCGTTGGCATGAGAAAGTAAAAATAGTTAGTAGTTTTTAGCCGGACGCCATTTAAACGATTGCGTACTTGAGATTGTCGTCATATGGAACAAAAGTAATCAACCCGGACACAATATATACTAACGCGTTTTATCCATGAGAAATAAAAGGATCGATGTTAATCGTGAAGGATAGTTTACCGTGAAACGGATATTTACCGTCTAGAATCCTTCTTACGACGTCGAGGATGAGCTGTATTATGTCAAGAGTGACATAACTTTGAGAGGATGCTTTTGACACAATGAAAATTTTTTACCGAAATGTAAAAAATAATAGAGAAGACGACAACAGGACAAATAATTTTTCTCTCGAAACGAGATAAAATAAAGTTTAGAATTTAATGATATAATCTATCAATTTTTTTATTTTTTTATTTTTGTATACACTTTCCAAACACACACACACACACACACAAAGGAAGAAACATTTTATATAATTTTTATATGAGTAAATTAATTAAAGAAAAAAAAGTATATACGTATATACGGGAGGTAGAATTTTAAATGAATTTTATATGAATAAGTTATTTCAAGGAAAAGAAAGTAGTTCAATAAAAATTAGTAATTGAGGGATAGAAAATTTACCTTTATATTTTTCAATATACTATTTATATAAAAAGTAAAAGAATTTTATATGAGAATGAATTAATTAAGAAAAATATAAAATATTAATAAACCCTATTTTAGCTAGTTCTCACGTAATTCTATTGATTGCCATTTCTCTGTGACGGAATATGGTAATTTACTCTCCGTGTTATACCATACGAAATTAGATGAACCTTCCCTTATTTGAACATTTACACATTTTTAATCACATGATGATAGCCATCAATAAATCGTATAAATAAACACTTAATAAAAATAAATAATAATGGACAAAGAAATAAATAATAATTTTCATAAAACCATCATGAATAATCGCACTTAAATATTTATTATGTAATATTTATTATGTATAACACGATGAATATATTTACGTATCCTAAACATCATAAAAATATAATACGAGCATAAAATTGAGCGTTGTTGCGTAAACGCATGTATATGCGTGTACATAAATAATCGATGACAATGTGGGATTATTTTAGAGAAATGTGCATTCTTAAAATTGTGAAAGTAGTAACTGTTTTTCAACGATGTTTGTTTTGTGGACTTTCAAAGTTTATTTTATATTGACGCGAGGTGACAAAGTGTAAAGAAAATTGGCATTCTCTCTCTCTCTCTCTCTCTATCTAGCTATCTATCTATCGTCGCATTACGAAGCGCTAAATATAAACTATCAAAAGAATTTCAGTTTCGAAACTTCTCATGCGACTTAAAATTCGAAACAAAAATGTTAAAGCGATAGAAATAATTTTTCTTCCGTAAGCGTTAAATTCTGTTTTCTTTTTTTGTTTTTTTGTTTTTGTTTTTTTTAATTTTTTATCTCAACTCTCATCGCTCCAATATTAAAAATGATATTATAGGATGACTGTTAACCAACTCAGAAAAAATATTTTGAGTTTCAACACGCTAAGGATGATCATATAATTTAAACAAAATAATTGTTCACCAATGAAAAATGTTTTATGCAAATATTTTTCTTAGATTGTAAATCTATAGAGCTTCACTACAAGCCTAAAAGGGGTAATTAATTTTTTTATATCGTCTAGAAGGTTTTAATCCACCCTTTTATATCTATCTTCTAAATGTCATATATTACCTTATAGATAAAATATTATTTTCATGATAAACGATAAGATAAATGACCGTAGAGAAAATGATAAGGAAAGAAAAATTGTTCTTTTTTTTTTCTTCCTTTAATATCATAATATAATAAGATAAAGTAAAAATAGGATCTAAACTTTTGTTCGATACCAAATATCTCTTATCGAGCTCCATTTGAAGAAAACGAATGACGTAAACGTTTCAGACGCAACATATATGTATACGTACGATTTTTACCTAGGCGAGGGGCATAGAAACAAGAAAAAAAAAAAAGGGGGGGGGGGAAAAATGCAAAGAAAATGCTTCGACGTTCCATTTTTCAGCAGCGAATCCTGTACGAAAGGAATGAACGTATTCGAGGAAACAAACCGCTTTTGGATGTAATATCGGGAGCTTTTGTCGGCTATCTTCCATTTTCCAGTGAGGGAGAAAATCGTTGGGAGCCGAGCATATTGGCCGTCGATATAATAGGAAGAATATCTTCGTGTTTACCGGTGAAAGATCGTATTCGACTACCTTTCCCTTTCCTTTTCTTTCCTATATATTTTTTTTTTTTTTTTTTTATTTCTCTTGGAAACGGACGTGTTCATCATGTTTAGGATTCTCGTAATTCAACACGAATATTTCTCCTAAGGCACGGCATACATACGTACGTACGAGGGATAAATGAGTTTTCTTTCTCTTTTTTTTTTTTCTTCCTTTTTGTTTCTATTGCAAAAAAAAAATCGTTACGTATATATTAATACGTAGATTGTACAACCTACGTTGTACTTTGCGATAGGACGATAACATTTTTATCATATCATAGATTTGTCCATCAACGAACATTCATTTTCGATCACTTCTCGACGTGAAATCAGTTACAAATTTTGATTAGTATCTTTTACCAATTTTGATGATTGAGAAACGTGATTAATATACGAATGTATTTATACAATCTCAATCCTCCTGAGAGATATGCAAGAATATTTCATACGTAAATAGATATGTATGTCGGAATATGATAGGGCGTTTATGTAATATTTTGTTCGGGTCAGATGACATAGTATCTCGGTTTGATTGAATTAATAGGTTTTGAAAGAAGGAAAAGGCTGGATTAAATACAGAACGATCTATTCGTTTGTTTTATTTATATCATCAATAGTATTATATTTATTTATATCCTTTAAACATAAATGTAAATAAATCGATCTATACGTGCTCTCTCACATTTTGCAATAATTTATCTACAAACATAACAATACTTGATATAAATTGTAATCTTTATGTACGTTAACGACACAGTTTTATTTTAAGTTCATCGCATACATCGGAATGATACATATTTATTACTTATTTTCGTTGATATCAATTTAAAATTTTTTTTTTTTCAATACGATACTTATCTTTATTTTGCTTATTGTTTGAAGAAATCGGTATCTATTTTATTTCTTTTCAATATATTCATATTAATATTTTAAATATCAAATCTCTCTCTCTCTCTCTCTCTCTCTCTCTCTCTCACTTGCTCCCTTTCTCATGAAATAGACGTATTTTATGTCACCAAAAGTCCCAATATCTCTCTTATTAAATCAATTTAGGGAACTCCTCGTTCAGGAGTCTTTTTCTCGGAACTTTTTACACTTGACCCTGGAGACCTATGAAGAAGCGTCAAACGAACGATTCCTACCATCTCAGGCATCACATTTTTCTGTCAAATGTAGCCACTCGTTTTTAACGTTCATTCTCGTTTTAAAAGAACCTTCGAACGCTCGAAAGTTCGAACGAGGAAAAAAAAAAGTTATATATCTCTTAAGCTTTTAATACCGTAATATCGATCAGAAGGCATCATGCTTTTCGAAGAATATAGGGTACGTTCGAAGGCAATCTTGGAAAAAACGATTCTCATCGTTTCTATGTTTATTCTTTGGAATTGAAAATTTTCATTCACATTCGGAAATATCTCTAATCAATTTTTCTTCTTCCGTTTCAACTTCTCCGTTTCACTGTTTGCTTTTTTGTAACTTACTTCTTCATAGTTAACCTTATGGACGATAAGAAGGATGGTATCCATGTAGAGCGAATAAACCAAGAAGAAAAATTCCCAAGGAGGACATCGACAAAATGGCCAGTGTCAGCGGGTTATTCAGACAAAACGTCGTGCAAATAGCGTGTATGTGTGTGTTCGCAAAAAGAAAGGTTTCATCACAATCGATACCATAATGTTTCGAGTGTGTGTGTTATCAAGAGACGAAGAGGGCAAAGTGCTCTTCCAATGCTCCAGAACATCGAAGAAGGAAAAGGAAATGAAGCGTTTTCTTCTCTTTTTACATTACATTCTATAAGGTACATATATATATATATATACACACATAAATACCAGTTCTTATTTCACTTTATTTCCAAAGAACGTTAAATTAATGAAGAAACACAAAGTAGTAGTATGAAAGGCAAAGGAATTTGATGACACATTTTAGCTTTTCTTAATTTTTACTCTGGAAAAATTACATTCACACACAACACACACTCGCTCACTCACTCGTTCACTCACACGCACACACAAGTCATATAAAAGTTCCTCTTAATGAAACTTCTAAACATTCCCTTGGATTGCTAATTTAAAAAAAGAACTTACTAATAACCATGTCGTCTCTCTCTCTCTCTCTCTCTCTCTCTCTCACTCTCCCGTAAAGTTAAAATAGTCTCTCGAAATTTTTATTTCTTTTGCCTTATAATTATTAACTTCCTAGTAATTACTAAACTAAGGGCCGTATTTATCATAGGGCGTATTAGGAAAGCAAGCTAGGATCTCTTTCTCGCCAGCATTTTAAAATCTTGATCCTCGCAAACGACAGTATAAAAGAAAAAAGCAAAAAAAAGAACAGCTCGGTATATTTAATATATTCGTTAAGATCGTAGTCGAAAAAAAAAAGGAAAAAAACTAAAAGAAAAAAAACGTACGAATTTGATTAACCGAAATGGATTTGTTCTAATTGTAACTTCTCACCGAAGGCTTCCAAAAATATAAATACGACCCTGTTCCTAAAGCGATAAGCAAAAGGACGATCCATAAGATGGGATAGCTCGAATATACATTTATACAGGAACTTTATGAATTATTCAAAGAAGAGTTCATCGAAAGATTACCGAGAGCTCCTTTTGTCTATTTTTTCTTTTTTTTTTTTTTTTTTTTTCTAAGAAGAAAAAAGAAGCGACGCCAAGTATCGGAAGCTTTAAATGCGTTCAAGTTTTTCTAAAAGCGAACGTAATCATTGCGTTAAACTCTTATTTGACGTAAAAACGGAGTAATTAAAGTTACTTTTAATTGTCGTGGAAAAACTTTCTTTTTCCTTTTTTTTTTTTTTTACGAATTTGAAAATTATAATTCGCGTGATGTTCCTTCGTGCAATAGGAATCATTGAATTCGTAAATTACGATAAAAAGAGGATTTAGCAAAGATACCGGAGGATTTAGTTGAAACGAAAGGATGTAATGATTACTATCATGGTTACTATGCGATGAAATACTTTTCAAACTTGCCTCGCAACGAAGTTTCTTGTAACGAAGTTTTTCAAAATGCATGTGTTCAACAGATCGTTCTTCTTCATCTTTCTTTCTCTCTCTCTCTCTCTCTCTCTCTCTCTTTCTCTCTCTTCTTCTTCTTCTCTCTTTCCTTTTCTTTTAGTCAAACCCTTCCGTTATGTCATTCTCTTTCTATCCAGAGCGGCAACTTCTTCATGCTGTTTCCTCCTACCCTTCTTCCGGTTGCACTTCAACGTCGAGTAAAAATTCCACACCGAGGTTAAGTCTTTTCAACGATCTGAGAAGCCATTATCGTTATTACGTCCTCATATCAACTGAACCGTACGTTCCAACTGAAATTTGCAACATCAAAGAGACATCCGAGAGAGAGAGAGAGAGAGAGAGAGAGAGAGAGAGAGAGAAAACGTAGCATAACAAACATCCTCGGCGTTTCTCTATCGAAATAGTTTTTTCTAAGCCACAGGCAAAAGAAACAAATGAACAAACAAAGCAGAAGTAGAGAGAAGAGAGAAAGAGAGAGAGAGAGAGAAGGAAAAAGAGAGACAAAAGGGAGAAACTCAAAAAAAGCTCGGTCTATTCTTTATCCGAATTTTATTACTAAATTTATAGAGCCGTCTTTATCTCTCTTTTTCTGTCTCTCTTTTTCACTCTCTCTCTCTCTCTCTCTCTCTCTCTCTCTCTCTCTCTCTCTCTCTCTCTCTCTCTCTCTCTCTCTCTCTATCTATCTATCTATCTATCTATCTATCTATTTATCTCTTTCTTTCTATGGAACATCGAAGAAGAATTCTACCGAGTAAATTCGTAATTCGAGCGATCGAAATTTCGAAGAAAAAACGAAAACTTAAATTTCAACGTAAATGGAAATTTCAACGTACCGATCTAATTTTCCCCCTTTCAAACTTACTCTCATACTTCTTCGTTCTCATCATTTACGATTCCATGACACAACCACCACTGTCCTTTTTATACATATATATATATATATATATATATATATATATATATATATATATATATATATATATATATATATATATATACCTATCTCATCTCCACTCGTAAATTCGTACGAATTCAACGAGTTCAAGTTGGCAGGCAAACTTCGCATTTGCCTCGATGAACTTTTCCCTACGAGTTTTCTCCGTACACAAAAGGGTCCATAGGATCCTTTATTAATTAGGATTATGTCGAGGAATGTTGTTAGTAGCTCATACCCAACGCGTCATCGTTATAACAATTTTCAATGGTCTTACTAATTGGAAATCGTGAACCTAGACGAGAGCTTTTCTTTTCATTCCTGGCTTCGCGTTTAACTTCCAAATGAATCTCTTTATATTGTTGGACGGCTATCTTTCTATTTCGCTTTCTCACTATCTCTCTCTCTCTCTCTCTCTCTCTCTCTCTCTCTCCCTCCCTCCTATCTATTCATAAATGTAACATGCAATCGATTACGACAGAACGCGTTTCGAGATTGTGTTTGTATCCGTTCCAAAAAAGTAGAAAAGAGAAAAAAATGTCGATTGGGATGATGAATCGATTCTAGTCTCGTTCTCTCATCTCGAAATAATTCCCAGGATACGTTGACCCAACAAATCTTTCCAATGGCTATTTTAATATTTCAATCGATAGGGGTTACGAATCGAAGGAAATAAAAGTTATGTATGATGATCTAGGATCATTCGAAGAATGAATGATCGGTTCGTTGAAATGTTAGAAATAACCGACCGACCGACCGAAATAGCTACAAGAATAATTCTTACGAATCGATCGGCCGGGTTAATCGAGCACAACCAGACGATTATTAGAAAAGCGCCGAGCCCGAACGAGGTTGAACAACGTAATCATCCTGGCATCTTCGAGAATGGGGACGTTAGCTTATTCCGTGTAACGAACTTGTCGCAGTCGACGTGACTCGCACGCGATAAACGATTTCGAGGTAGAGTAACCGAGCGAACGAGAAGTATCGGTCAATTCGAACATTCAATCCAGGTCGGCGTTCCACTTAAATTCGCGGTTAACGCCACGGGTTTTGGTGAATTTCGATAGGACATTTTAAGATTCGATCGATCGTTCCGATCTCATTATAGTTTCAAGCATTATAAAACGCTTTGCGTGTTAACCGAAACGATCTTCGATCGAGCTTGTACGCGAATGTAAATATATAGGAAGAAAAGAAAAAGAAAGAAATTAATTTCATTCAAAATAAAATACTACGTATTTACGAGGAAAAATGAAGCTCTTATGATTCGTAGTGGAAAAAAAAAAAAAGAGAGAGTTCGATCTTGACGACGAATTGAAACTTACTGTTTCCATCGATTTCGCTCAAATATCGTCGTATCGATCGATTTATCGTTATAGACAATTACACGAATGATAAAGGAAAAGAATGAAAGAAGAAGAAAAAAAAAAAAAGCGAAGAAAAGAAAACTACCGCTCTAACAAAGATCGTACCCGATAAAATGACTGATTACATATTAAATTTGGAATATGATAAATAACGTAAAAACGAGAACGTACGAGAGTAAAGAGACAATAATCCTCGTGTTACACTCGAAAATTACAATCCCTTTAGATTTTCGATTCTGATTTTCTCGCGAGCCCCCGAGAAAATAATTCTGTAGTTAAGACCGAAGCAGGCCTTTCCTTAGTCGATAACGTCCCTTTCTAGCGCAAGACTAGTAAACGGCTACCGCATTGCCGATGTCGTGCTTTTCGTAATAGTACTGTACTCATGGATACGTTGTACCCGACCTGCACTCACTCTATCTCTCTCTCTCTCTCTCTCTCTATCTATCTCTCTCTCTCCCTCTCTTTCTCTCTATTTCCCTTTCTCCTTTTGAAGGGGTGGACGACTTATCGACCTGGCAGCAGGTAGGGTGGCAGGCAGCCAGGCAGGCCTACTCGGAGTCGAAGCGTCCGGGAGTCTAGCACTCTCTCTCTCTCTCTCTCTCTCTCTCTCTTTCTTTCTCTCTCTCTCTCTCTCTTCCTCTTTCTCTCTGTCTCACTTTCTCTTTCTCTCACTCTATATCTGCCTTTCTTTCTCTCTTCATGACTCACTTCGGGAGCTGGTACGCGACCGCACCACCAACACTCATCGGTCTCACGGATAGGACGCGTTGAAAGAGAACAAGAGGATTTCAACGTGTGCCCAAGGGACGGGGAACCTCGCGAATTCTCTACCCTTTCGTGCACCGGACACGGTACACGAGCGACTATAAAAGGTATTAGGGCCAACTCAACGCTTTTAGAGTTCTCTTTAACAAAATTTTAATTCCACCTGAAATTGTCCAAATTATTGTCACGCGAGATCATATATGATTATTTGATATTTCCTTTATTTCCCTTCTAACTTTAATTATAGCTAAATATATATATATATATATATATATATATATATATATATATATATATATATATATATATAGAGAGAGAGAGAGAGAGAGAGAGAGAGAGAGAGAGTGAGAGAGAGAGAGGTGACGCGGTCGTGTAAGTTTCTAAAAATACGATTGGACTTTCGAAGATGTAATTAGACGTATTGAGATAGAAGTAAAGTAGAAATGAAAAGTTTCGTAGATATTTATCGTCGAGATTGATCGTTCCTGGCAATAGATATAGGATGGGTTCGAAGATCCTAGATGATTTGAAGCTTTACTTTTTACAGTTAGAAGAAGAAAAATTTAGGCTTAAAGTGTTGAGAACAAAAAAATGTAATCGATTTTTAATATCATTCGGGGAACTTTCAAACCAACCTATTATAATTAGGTTAATACATGCTTATATGCGGTACGTTGTAATTTTTCCTGTAGCATTGATTTGTCACGAGCAAATCGAAGTTCATGAAATAAAAAGAAAACAATCGAAACCTTTTGTCAAGTAAATTTTCTCTTTTTTTCACGATTTTCCTTTATCGAAAATAAAGAGCAAACGAACGACGGGTAGAGAATTGATTGAAAACTAAATTAAACGGTGTCGTTTAGCGTATGGACAAACAAACGGGAGTATTTTCAATGAATTCACTTTCGAGATGAATAACCTCTCTATTTCTCTATCCCTTTTCGATTGATTTGTTCGGACGTTCGTAGTAGGAAACCGCGTTTAGAATTGCATTTTCTGGAAACAAGAATCGACTAATTTGATTTCATTAATTTCAATATTTTATTGGAAATATCCTTAATTAATTTAGAAGTGCTCATAAAATTTTGTTATATCGGATAATCGATATTTTTCCGATCGAGATTCATTGATATCGGAAAACAAGATTCCTAACGAGATTTTTCTTGCTCATTATTATCCGCGATGTGCGTGAGCTATGCAGTAAACGATAATCATTAATAGATATATAAACTTAATTAATAAATTATCACGGGAATAGCATTCTTGTCGATTAGTTAATTTCATAGATATAATATGTAGTTACATCAACGAATCCGAGAACAAACAAGGTTATAGGCAAATATCGAATTTTTCAAAAGGACGAAGTATCGATTTCCATCGAATCGATGCAAAGGTATTCGTTGCGAACTTTCGACCCTTTTTCCGTAAGCAATGAAATTCAGGACTCGCGTAATCATTATCCAAGCAATACGATCTGACAATAAGCCGTATATTACTGTAATCATCTTAACACGATTGTCACGTTATAAGAGATATAACAATCGTTTTGGTAATGAATCTTAAACAGATTTCAAATACCAAATACTTCGGTTGCTTTGATAACGCCAATACAATGCCGAAAGAAACAATAGAATTCGAAAAGCGTAATATCTAAAACAAAAGGCTCGACGATCTTGCAGAAATCCATATCTCTCTATCGGCCGATCATTTAAGAGAGTAACAATAGCCAGTATAAAATTGCGAATTGTTGGGAATTGTGTCGCAAAAAAGAGAAAAAGAAAAAAAAAAGTCAAAAGATTTCAATAGATAATAATAGACGTTCGACTATAATACTCATAGAGATCATCCGTTATCATACTAATAATATGCGACTAATAGATTATTACGAGTATAACGTGGAGAAAGAATATTCCCATTTTGTTTTTTTTTTTTTTTTTTTTTATTCGTGAATAAGTATTTCTTTGATCGAATTTTATCGTCTCTAAGAACGCAAGACAGAGAAAAAGAAAGAAAGACAGAGAGAGAGAGAGAGAGAGAGAATAAAAGGAGACTATTCTAATCGTGTGAAGAAGACTTTTCTATCCCGATCTCACACGAAATACATACATACATACATACATATATATATTATATATATATATATACCTCTCGAGTGTATCATCGCGATCACTCGAAACCTCGTTGAAGTTCGATAAGATTTAAGACGATCGTTGGTACACGTTCGTACGCGCTCGTTCGATGTAAGATCGCTAAGAAGGAGGCCGCGACCCTTCCTTCTTTCGTCGATGTCTTCGTATCGGTATCAAGGGTTGTACGTATATCGTAGAACGAGAAGTTAGAAAAGGTGGAAAAAGAGAATGAGAGAGAGGGAGAGAGAGAGAGAGAGAGAGAGAGAGAAAATGAACGTGAATAGATTGGTGCGCTAGGTCGCGAAATTAGAGCGTTGCATTCGTGAGGGTCGCAGGTGTCTTTCCCTTTACCCCGAGACTTTATGGTTATGTCGAGAAGGGAGGCGAGGACTTACCCATCAATAGAAATAATACAAGGAACGCGACGGCAAACCACCTCGTGCATAGCTCGAGAAACGAGAGTGTAACGACCTTACACCCCCTCAGGTAGTAGGATCGATGAGCTCTCTCTACCTCTCTCTCCCTCTCTCTCTCTCCCTCTCTCTCTCTCTCTATCTATCTCTATCTTTCTCCCTCCCTTTCTTTCTCTATCCTTCTCACTCCCTTTCTTTCTCTATCCTTCTCACTCTTTCATACTTTCTCTCATTTGCTCTCTCAGCTACCCTCTCATCCACGACTCGACTCTCTCGCTCCCCTTTTCCCTCTCCCTCCCTCCTCCCACCCCCCCGCCCATCTCTTCCATGGATCGACTGCCACCACCGGCACAACCGCGGGTTGCCCTACTTTTTGATCACGTTTCGCTACCCACCACGAGTCTGCCTCAGTTTTTGCTGCACTTCTCCACAGCCCAGACTTCTCCTCTTCCTCGTCTTTCCTCTTCCTCTTCAAGCTGCTTCGAGATCGTGGCTGACGATCGTTCGAACATAGGAACGTTCTTGAAAAAAAGAAAAAAAAAAATAAAACAAATAGAATGAAAAAAGAAGGACTCTATTCGTTCCTTCGATAAATGTATGCATCGTAATGGAAGGGTGTGTGTAATGATGATTCGAAAGGAGGAAGACAGTTGCGATGTATTTTCTGAGATTTATTTATGTTAATGTCATGATTGGCTATTAATATTGATAGGAAAATATTTATGCCATGGCATTGTTCTTTCGCATAACGATCGTTACAATTTTTCAGGCGATTCCGATAGTGCGATAAAAAAAAATTTTTTAAACTTAAAAAAGTTATTCGTGCACGATCAAATCGCAAAAATAAAAATTGCACGAATATTATCTTCTTCTTTTTCCTTTCGCAAGAAAAAAATCGACACCACCTTCATTGTTCTTAAATACCACCATATAAGTTTTTCTATGCGATTTTTTTGATAACGTTGATATAAATTCGACGATGATTTGTTGAAAAAAGAAATCATTTTGAATGTAACAAGGATCCTTGTGAATCCGAACTATCTATGACCCTCGCGAACGCATACTTCGGGTTCATTCCCATTGTATTTTTATTCATGGGAATATTTATAATCAATTATTTGTGAAATACTCGTAGACACCTATTCAAGAACTTCGAAAACAGATAGTAGGTATGTATGCGCATGTAGAAGTAGAATTATGGATCTACGAAGTTTATTAGCATCCATTCATACCTGATTCATACGGGTCCTTAAGCACAATATAAGTGTAATGATGATATCATATATATTTTATTTGATTTATGCAAAATAAAATATGAAACTTTGATTGAAACCGTGATTACCTCAATTCTATCTATCTGTCATTTTATATTTACTTAAAATTCCAATTATATCTAATTTTTAAAAAGGCATGTTTTACAATGTATATAGATATGTCTTAAGATATACATGCTTAAGCTACATATATATATATATTCATAACTTAAGTTATAACACATACTAGAAAGATCTGTAAAAGAAACTTTATATTCTTAAGATAAGTATAAATGATATAAGATTAGCCCAAAATAATACTATAATGTAAGCGCTGAATAGATGGCATATAGTAAGCGCAGGATAAGTGCAAAGTGGCGCAAGGTAAGCTTAAAGTAAGCGCAGAGTAAATGCACGGTAATAGCAAATTACATGTTATGAGATTAATATAGATTAATGATGCAAGGAATCTACATAACAAAAGAGATACCGAACAATGGTATTTTGGAGTATCACCGAGCAAAAAAGCGAATGGAACAAAGATAGTTCCTATCTCTGCTCGAGGTATAACGCCATGAAATCGATTCGCCAAGCTAAAAGCATGTTGAACTCTTCTAAATCTTTTGAGCCGCGATGCGTTATGTTGAACAGGAGATAAAGAATCTGGATTTCAAACTTCCATTCGGTAATAGTCGCCCTACGATCCACCATCTTGTCCTACTACCTACTCGAGATTCTCTACAAACGATACTAATTGTAGCAAGACAACACCCTTTTTTTTCTTCTTCTAAAAATATCTGATTATTTTATACAATGTATTGCGAATATAATAAATTCGTTAAAGAAAAAATAAATAATCTATTTGAAAAGATAGAAATTACTTTCCTTCAATGGAAAAAATTATTTGCGTGTGAAAATTCAAGTGTAATTATAATGATTTCAGAATTATCAATACCAAAAGAGAAATGAAAGAAAATTATTTTACCTGAAAATATTGATTGTTATTTTTCTACATATACTGTAATACCGATCGAGTAGCTGTTGGCATTATCACATGTACCTAACTTCTTCATAGAAATTAATAATAATAGTTTGTATACATACATATATATATATATATATATACATATATATATATATATATATATATATATACATATATATATATATATACATATATATATATATATATATATATATATATATATATATATATATTTATAATAAAGATTAATATTGCAAAATCATAAACATGTACGTTTTTATATTTTTTATTGATTGTTATATTCTAAATAAATTATTAGATAACTTATCAACGAAGCTTACTATTATTATTAGAAAATAACGTGTCGATAAAAAAGTCTTATCGACAAAAAACAATTATCAAATAAGCACCGACTGCAGTTCGATCAACCATTCGAGCAACTCTGTATCGATCAATATTTTAAAATATAAATTTGTTATTTAAAATATAAAAAATGCTATTATATTGAATCATAACATATACCAATATCGTTATTTACTTAATAATAAAAAATACTACAAATTCCGACATAATTTACTTAAGATCATTATTTATTTATAAATAAATATTAACTCGGAAATAAGCAACGTACAGAAGTCACTACTATACGCATAGCCTATATACGTTATAGTAAATTTATATATTTTATTAAACATTATTTGATAATAAAAATGTATAATATTATGAAAATACCGCTATATTATTTGAAACGCAACAGAAATAATTTAATCAAATTTTATGCAATGAACCAGCGATCTGTGGACATAAGAAATTTATAATCTTATTAATTTGTGTAAATAAAACATACATTAAAATAACGATTATTTTAAAATGCAAGTAATCGACTTTAACGTAATAAAAAAATGCAATTACCTGACTTTATAAAAGCATTACAATGACTCGACTTTTGTGAGCCGCGATTTTCTCTTTAATGATCTTTATTTTTCTTTGTTTATTTCAAAAAATAAATGGATAATCAATGGACTCAAAGAATCCATCAACCGTACACACTCATACGAACAAATTTAGTTGAATGCTCCAGTAGATAATATTCATTCTAATCTATTACAAACTAGGCTTAATTTCTTGCACTTAAAAAATGAAAAAATTTTCAATAAAAAAATGAAGGTAACAACAATCGTAATATTCCCATTTGTAAGTATGCAAATATAGGTATATTCTATTACCAGATAAAATATATATATGTATATATATTTTATCTATATTTTATATATATTTTATATAAATATATATATAAACCCTTTCATAACCTTTCTCATCCCCACTCGCATTCGTGCATACGCGTTCGATAACTCTTATCGCCCTTTTGTCCTATTCCTTGTTTCGTTGCCTATCTTACTCACACTGCATTTCCATCTCACTCACTCAAAAAAAAACAACGCAACCCACAAAGGATAGACCACGCCATTCGACTAATGTCGATCGATTTGTCTTTCACACACACGCGTGCACACACATATATACATATATCAGATAATGCAAAGAGCTGCCAAAAATGAAAAGAAAAAAGAAATTTAAAACATACTGAAAGATTCTTTACTGAAACTTGAGAAATCCCCGAAGACGGGACTTTTCATTCCTCAGTATGAATCACATCCCGCGTTTTATACGGTCCGTAACTATTTACTTAAAATAACAATCCCTTAGAGAAGGTATACTACGTATCCATCTACTATATCTCTATATTTACAAATAACAAAGCATGCACACCGAAACATCACCGGCAGGGTGCAAAAGCCTTCACTAAGGAGTATGCCTCGGGCCACCTCCGACATCCTAACTCAAACACGTATTATTCTAGTATATTAGATATACGTACTGGTCTCCTACAATCAACTGTCAAGGTTGACGATTATTGTGTATATGACTGAAGCAAAATGTTTTAAAGATAAATATATTTGTATATACTGTATACAAAGACCAACAAAAAGTATGTGATAGTTATTATCGAATGTATGAGAATTGCATCAATATCACGAAATTATAAGCAGAAAATTTGAAATAAAAAACATCTTCAAGGGACGCCGGGAACGCTAGGACGCCGATTTTATTCTCGTAGATATCCTTTAAATGAGACGACTTGGGCCACGACTTGCAAACATTTACGCATGGAAATCGCATTTCCGGCAATCGATTGGTATATAAAATAAAGGTGTATGTTAGAAAATACATAGTATGATTATCTGTAATTAACGAGACGATGAATACCTCCGATACAACCGGTACCACAAAATAATTCAAAAATGCGGTGTCGCCAGCCAGCGCACAAGGAGCGCATGCGCAGTATGTCCCCTGTCCAATAGTCCCCTACGAAATTTGTAATTTTTCGATCCATTATACGAAAATTTCCAAATATTAGGATATATTAACTGAAAAACTATCTAAATGAACACTTCGTTAGTCGAAACAATGAAAATTAATCATTACAATGCGATACCTATAAAAAAAAAAAAAATAATGCTCGAAAACATGAAAAAAAGTCATGAAGAAAATTTCCATTTTCGATTTTCCACGCGAATATTTTTTTATTAACAATATCGATTAGAAATCATTTATTTGGAAATCGAATGATATATTGAAAGGTGCTCTACGTTGGAAAATACATGCTAATTACCTGTAATTAACATGACGGCGAAACTTCGTTATATCTCTAACAACAATTGATTGATTAATTCGAAGATTTTCAAAACAAGCTTTTACTTACGTGAATATTACTCTTAAAAATTACTTATTTGTAGATGATTTTTACAACGAAAAAAAATATTTCTCGAAAATCTGAAAAGTAACGTGTAAAAAAGTAATTGTGTAAAAAGAAAACTTTTATTTTTCGAATGGTCCTTTAATCATTAATATCAGACAAAAATGTTTGCAAACGCATAGGAAGAAAATCCCTCGTTAAAGTTAAAATTTCGACGCTTCATAAGACATCCACCAGGGATCTTTCTTGTAATTGGATAACTTTTAATCAAAATTGTGTCTATCGCTAAGAGATCCATATGAAATCAGGTAAATACGTACCGCATCAGGATTACTTCAATGTATAATGATAAAATCATTTATATTTAATCTGGTTATTTACCATTCTAAATGTGTTTACCCTAATTCGTTTTCTCGCATTCAAAAACAGTAAATTCAGCCCAATACATCAAAATCCTTAGAAACGCTCTCAAGATTAAATTGGCAAATATATAAGAATTGCTCTTTTAATATTATAGGATAATGGCACATACAAAAAAAAAAAACTTTAAAATGATTCAATGTAACGAAAATACATGAAAAATAATTAAAGATAAACATTACCATATACACATCAGTGTAGTCTATATATATATATATATATATATATATATATATATATATATATATATATATGATTATTAATCGACCATCATATTGTTACAGAAATCATGGTTTGTTAACAGGAAACCATGATGATATGTATATATATATGATTATTAATCGACCATCATATTACAGAAATCATGATTTGTTAACAGGAAACCACGATGACAGTGTAACAACAGTGGTTTCACAGTTGACACGTTAGATGACGCTAATTGACACGTCCATAATTAGATGGCGACATTTGTATTATCCAAGCAATCTACCTCAACGCGAACTCCATAGTTGTCATGTGTTCCTATGACTAAAACTTAATGTTCATCAAAATATTTGACTAATAATCAACATTTATACATAATATAATATATATATATATATATATATATATATATATATATATATATATATATATATATATACTGATTTTGACATTTAATTCATTTTCTTTGGGATTACAATTAAATAAGTCCAAATTTTCTGAATTATAGGATATGCATCTTTATATACGATGAAGTACATTGTAATAGACGTGTTGTAACAATAAAATACGCAAGAAGGTGCTAATCCTAACGGCATCCTAACAGAGAACTCTTAGAAAATATCAAATAATATGAAAATTTCAAAGAATATTATAATTGAAAAAATCAGCATAATCCAGATAAAGAAAAGAAAATTTTACGTATTATTCAAAAAATTTCTGAACTTAGCTTAACGACGGATCGAGTTACTTGTCTGCCAATGGTTGCTTCGGAAACGATTGATCTATCCACAATTTCTTTCTATAATATATTCGGTTGAAGCTTCATTTACGAGGCATAGAATTATTAATTTTTATAAGAATCACACATAAAGAGATAAAAATTCACATGCTGAAATATTTCGACGAACATTGAGTTGTAGTGATAGGAACACATAACAGCCGTGGAGTATCAATACGTTCACACCATAAACGTTCAGAATATTTTTTATTTAATTATTTAATTCTTATTTAATCGTTGAATATAGATTTTTTATGAATTTTTGTTATTTTATCATTCTAGAGAGACCAAAGAATATCCTGAATTTATAAATATTAAAAATGTATACTGTTAAATTACAAAAACAAAAAATATGTTTAATAAATAATACTTATATTTGAGAATTTCCTTGATTGAAATTAATTATAAAATCATAGGATTCTCTCTAACCTAAATATAATCTATTCTCTATTTTACTAATCTTGTTAATCTATCAGAATTCTTAAATGTTATTAACAATATTCTAATATTAATAGAAATAAAAAAGAGAAAGAATTATTAATAGAAAGTAAAATTTGTATAAAATTCATTATTAATATTCATTTACAATTACATATAATTAATAAAAGATATTAAGTAATACAAATTATTTTCATTACAATGCAATGGAACTACGAACTTATATGGAGCTTAATTTAATAATAATAAAAAGAAAAAAAATATATATATATAAACACGCTCCTAAGTTTATATAATGTGTAAATGAATCTAATGATAACAAATTTTAATATTATTACGGTATGAGAATTAATTTGTGATAATATTTTTAATAATACACTATTATAGAAAGTGTTTCCTGATAATCCATAACATTACATATCATAAAAATTGTATATTCTTGAATGTAAATAAATATTTAATAATATTATTAAATAAATAAAGAAAGCATCTATTTATTACATATGTATATAAAGTTAAAAGTAATTAAAAATTACTATTATCTATTAATGCAACTTAAACAGGAAGTATAATTATAATGAGAGATACAATTAGGGAATTTCAAAGTCAAGGAGAATCGTTGCTGGCCGATAATATACATAATTACGAAGACGCATAGTTCAAACGATATTGATAAGGTAACAATAAATCAGTTCACGATTTGATATCGAACAATCAACATCACAATCGTCCAAGCTCGTGTTTATCAATTTAACTTAATTATTTCGATTGTTTTATATTTATACAAATAATTTATTGCATATATATATATTATTGTTGTCTGATTTATTTATAATTAATAACTGTACTAAAGTAATTTACAATAATCGAATTCATAAAATTATTTAAAAAAGCATATTTGTTTAAATATTGTATAATAATTAACATAAGAGATTATCATAAAAAGTACTTATAATTTAAAATTTCATTAAGTGCCAATTTAAACTTGTTGCTGGCCGATGATATAAACAATAATGAAAATCTAGAGTTACGAACAATTTTAACAGCTGACAAGTCAGTCTACCGTTGAATTTCAAAGAATCAACATAGCATATGTATTAGACCATGCTTGTACATTTGAGTAAACATTTCTTCAGATTATTTTACTTTCATTCTAAGTATGTATATATACTGATAACAAACAATTTATAATAATTAGGTTTATATAATTGTTTAAACGTTATTAATTAAGTAATATCAATAACATATACTTGAAACTGAACTACAATGTTATATCTTTTGAGCTTATGTACTATGGAAATAACATGGATTTAATTATAATTTTAACATATTTTATTCAATAAAATTCTTCCTCTCCCTTTAGATAAACTATCCTTCTTCTTGCACTTTGTATAAGCAGTATAAAAAAAATGGTTCGTGGAGTACATTATTTGATATATTAGGATAACTGTAATATTATATACACTGTAATCATGATTATTTACATGGGACATATCAAAATGATGCCAAAAGATTTATAAAATTTGATAAAAGCAGTGCAATAAATATAAATAAATTATTTCATAGTTATGTTAAATCTCAGTCTGATTGGACTTGGAATAAAAATCTTTTTCACTTTGTTGTTTTTCTTTTTTTTCCATTATCAATAGTAATTAACTTTATACCAGGTCAATTTTTTAATTTGCCATTTTTATCAATAAATGTTATAACTTCATGAATTATTGATATATTCTATTATTTATTTTTTTAGGTGGACATTTTGAATATGTATTACAAAATATAGTTTTCTATTTGTATCATTGATTAAAAAAAAAAATAATTTAAATTCGTTGGTAATTCATGAAGCTACGATTCTGTAATTATTACTACTTATTTTGGATCAACCTATATAAATCTTACAGCGAAGAATTTTAATTATAGTTTCATTGTAGTTTCATAAAGCTAACACGATTATGTTACACTCCAAATGGAGATCTCTTTGTAAAGAAATTCGTTTTAATTAATAACAATTTATTCATTATGAATGATATAGATTTGTTTGTCAAGTCATTTCATTTACATAATCAAAATAAAATGCAAATGGAATAACTTGATTATCTTCATTAGAAAATCTTATGTTCAATGTTAACAAAATGAATCACATTTTGTATTAATGTAAATTCTATAAATTTTTAGCTTTACTTAGTATCATAGTAAGACCTCCTCAATGTCTTCTTGCAATTTTCTTTTCTAGCTTTCGTTGTTTTTTCTCATTAACCTCTGGCTCTTCTGGAGATGAGGCAAAAAACCATGGAGACAATATTTTTTTCCAAATCATCCAACATCCTCTTAAAGGCACCTGCATAATTTAAAGATAATCATGCCTTTGTTTCTTTTTGCTTTATAAAGTAAATTAAAATAATATTTCAGATAATAGTAATTATCAAATGAAATGATACATACCAAAAGCCATAAAAGCCAAAAGTAATTCGATATAAGTGAAAGTATTTGTACTCCTGAAGTTAATATAATCAAGTCTTTAATATGCCTATAATGATAAAGATATTGAAGCTTATATTAATGTCAAGAACAATTAATAATTGTAATCATAAAGATAACAAAATCTCTTTAAAATAACTTACTCTCCAATACCACCTTCTATATTAAGATCTAACCCAGAATCTAAAAGCTGCCCGGATTCTAAATAAGTAGCTCGTGCCATGTGTGTCATAAATTGATAACTTGCACCATATACAATTGCAGAAAAAATTGTTAACGTCTGCAATTGTATCAACGTTATAATAAACTGCTTGAAATGTATATCATGAAATAAAATAAAATTTACTATTATACTTACTATTATTAGAGTTGTAAATTCAAAAAGAACTAACACAAGGATAAAATATATTCCTAATGCTCCAAATATCATATTTCTATAAAAGTTCAATGTGGAAACATTTTCTTCTACTATCTGTTTGGCACCTTTCGTTGCCATTTTAGATTTTCTTGTCTAAATAAAGTAAACAAATCTTTATAAGTATAAATAGCTACAAGGATAATCTACAAAGGATTATATATATATATATATATATATATATATATATATATATATATATATATAAAATAATTAAATATATTTTATATGAATGGAAATAATAATGAAAAATATGTTACAATATCATTATATTTACCGCCATTTTAATTCTTTGTAAAATACAATGTCTGTAAGATAATGCCTACATGGACATGAATACGTATGACAATTACAATATTTCTCACACGAGGTTAACCTCATTCGTATTTTGTAGTGATAGTCCATGACACATCAGATTAAAATAAAATGTAGAAGGAATTCTGTATTGCATCGAATTGACAATTACTAGTGGCGCCATCGCGAAGTATCGCTTTCTAATGTAGAATGAAAATTAAGATGGCTCTACGAGGCGTAATCTACGATATAAAATATTTCAACCGATAAATTATCAACAATACATAATTTCCCAAATATATATATATATATATTTCAATCGATTTCCTATAGAAATATTTTGTTTCAAATATAATGTATATAACAAAAAACTAAAATCTTTTCTCTATAAAAATTTGTTACGATATCGTTGCAGTGCCTTTTTAATAACATTCACTGTAAAATCTGCATCTTCCTTCGTAACGCACATCGGTGGTGTTATTCTTAAAACCTAAATTAAGGAAAAACATTAATAATATGTATACAGCTGTAAAATCTAATATATTAATACTTACATTCGCAGATAATCCACCTTTTCCAATAAGTACGCCCATATCTTTGATATCTTCGAATATGTCGCACATATGTTCCTCTTTAATACATTTTTTCGTTCTATTATTTTCCGCCAATTCTACACCTATCATAAAACCTTTTCCACGAACGTCAGACACTATATCCGGAAAATCATGAGTCAAGGTGCTCAGTTGATGACACAAATAAGTCCCCGTTATCAAGGCATTTTTTTGCATATTTTCGTTCTCAATCACCTAACAGCAGCAGCGAAAAAAGAAATGTATTATTATCATTGCTAAATGAAAGAAACGATACGAGAATCACTCATAATTATAATTTAAACGCAGCAACATACATCAAGTACTGCTGATCCTGCGGCACAAATAATTGGATTTCCAGAATAGGTATTGAAATGAAGCGCTCTGTTCAAGCAACTAGCAATTTCAACAGTAGTCGCAACAGCGCCAAGAGGAATTCCATTGGCAATACCCTTTGCCATTGTTACTATGTCAGGTTGAATTCCATGACCTTCGAAACCCCAAAAATGATCGCCTGTTCTACCAAAGCCGGTTTGTACTTCGTCGGCTATACAGAGACCACCGTTTTCGTGAACGAGCTCATAAACCTTTTTTAAAAACAACCGTGGATATTGTACAACACCTCCAATACCCTAAAAGAGAATTTGGGAATTTTTGACAAAATTTATTTGATCCTTGATAAATTTTACATTAGCTGAAAATATTTAAAAACATTCGATTTGTATACTTAGTATATATATACATTGTGTATACTTTTAAGATTATGAATGTACAGAATAGAAATTTTTAAAATATTATTCGAACGTTAACTCCCACGTGTCATCGCGTCTTGCTGACAAGAGAAAGCGTGCTGGAAAGACGTGACGACACGGGTATAATTTTTGGTAAGGTCATTGATCCGTCTCACCGAATACCACGGTCTTTTCTTTTAACGAGTCTGGACTTACAGACTTACTTCTTTTAATGAACGGTCAGTTATTCATGTTCTTATTACGAAACTCGTATATTATTTTTTCTCTCGATTTTTTCTTTTCTTTTCCTTATCGACGCGCATTATGATTAATTATAAATATTTGCATAATGGTATTACTTGAATGCTTTCTGCGATAAAAGCAGCAACACCTCCTTTCCTTGGCAAACTGTATCGAAAAATATCTTCAAATTCATCCAAATATTTTTGGAATAAGACGCATTTGTCGTTGCTACAGTTACATGTATTCTTTATACCTGGCACGGAGCAATCTTTACATTTCGAATCGCAGGAAAGATATTTCTGTAAGCCTGGATTAAATATCTAAGAGAAAGAAATTCAAATCGTTCGATAGACGTTCGAATTAAGAAAACAAAAGAATTATTTATTTACGAACGTGTATATGACCGGGTGGCTCAGGAATCGCATATTTCCATGTGCTTAAAGCGGTCGTTGCCGAAGTTTCACGAGTACCACCGTGATAACAATTCCTTAATGAAAGAATATTCTCCTCGCCTGTGTAAAGTCTTGCCATTAGAAATGCTAATTCGTTAGCTTCGGAGCCACTATTGACGAGATAAATGACTGTAAGCTTTTCCGGTAATTTGGCAGCTAATTTTTCTCTATATTCGTATAAACGAGGATGCATGTAAAGCGGTGATACATGGCCAAGTTTATTCGCTTGATCCGATATCGCAGCTACAATTTTTCTGTTATAATTAAAAATGATATATAATATAAATATAATATACTCTACGAATACTTAAGTCCCTATTATATATAATATACAGGGTGTAACTGATGAGCTCCAGATACCTAAGCAAGTACCTAAGTCTTCCTGCAATGACTGGAGAAATTAACACGTCAAATCTTATGGGAATTAAAAACTGTGTTTTTTTTTTGTATAATGAGATAAAAGGAAAGTTAAGGGATTCAGAAAAACAAAGCGATTTATCGTGATAATCACCCGTTGCAAGAAAATTTCGAATCGTCTTAACTTTAGAAGCAAGCGTTTCCAACCCCATGTTCATTGCATATTTTCTTCTTAATTAGGTTCCTGGAACTTATTCTCAAAGTTGGTACAGACTATTATATATATACATATATATATATATACATATATATATATATACATATATATATATATATATATATATATATATATATATATATATATACATAAATATATCAAAAATACATATAGTAATGTATATAAATAAATAATATATAAATATATATATAATATATATATATATATATGTTTGTATATATGTATATATATATATATATGGATAATTTTTCAGTTAATAATTATGGAGATAGAATCTAATTATACAATTGCTTACGGGTGACAATGGCCTATTGAAACGGTAACGACGCCACCGAACATATCTAAATAACGTTTACCATCATGACCCCATAGCCATTGATTCCGTCCTTCGTATAATAACAATGGTTTTTTATAATACATTTTTAAACTAGGTGATATGTTCGATTCGTATGCGGTTTTTAAACTATCGTAACTTGGGCCCTTAATATTAAAAAAAAAAAATAATAATAATAATAATAATAAATTATAATATTACACGTGTACATAATTTTTACAAATAGTTAAACATATATTACATACATACCGTATAAGCGGATGGCGTATATTGAAAAGCTGGCATCTCTATTTGTTTATCCGTAGTTAACATTCTAACATTTCTTCTGTAAAATGCTTTAAAAAAAAAAAACAGTCAGTTATAAGCGAGTTTATCATATATGTTTATCACGATCAATACATTACACGCGGCTCACGAAGTTTTTAATATTTACATTTCTATTGGTTATCAATGGTCAATAGGAAATTTCCCGTTTATTTAATCTCTACGTTTTATAAAAGTCAAGATAATTTCAGATATATAATACATTAGTTCAGTTTTACGTTATGAGTTTCTCTACATTGTTGTTTAATTTATTATTAGAACCGAGTTTATACTTAATGATATTTTGTTGTATTTCGTATTATATATGTATAAAAAAAAATAGATATTATCTTCTAATTCTGGTGAAATAAATCGTGACAAGACGAAAGTAAAGTGAAAAATATACTACATGTAATGTGTCAATATATTCGATTTAAATAGATACTTACATTTTTGTAACGTTGAATTAATTGTATAACGGAGGTATTTGAAGTGACGAATTATACTGTAATACATGATTCAATGTGATACGTTGTAAAAATTTGATTAGATATATTAATTTGTTCGTTTCTTTAAAGTATACGAAGTGGACGTGCCAATAAGTGTTAATAAGAACTTGCAAACCGTCTTAAAGACAAATTAATACTGAAGCAAGAGAATTCCAATGATGCCCCTTTACGATTTATAAATTAAAAATATGTCGCGTAGGCATACGGTGAATTTAACCCTCAAGAACTCACGTCAAATCATTATCCTTTCATTATTAATCCACCTTATACATATAATACATATAAAACTGTTAATATAGACGTACGAAATGTTAATGAAATTAACACTATACGACCCGTCACAGGAAGTTAATAATACGATGCTTTTAAATATCTAATGAGCTATTTCGTGTCTGTTTAAAAATATTCACAATATGATAAGCCAATAGAGTTGATAGTAAAAAGAAAACCAATATAAATGATCGATAAATCTTAATAGCTAAGTATTACATTCGTATAAGAGAAACTCGATGATGATTAGAAAAAGTAGAAAATGTGTCGTTGCAGAAGCAGGTCAAGCTGTAGAGTGCTTTCATCTTTGTTGTATAGAAAGGGCAAGAAGAGAGGATTTAAAGGTCAGCTACCTCTCGGCCCACGTGCCACGGTATTTGACATTCGATGCAGATGACACAGGGATTCTTCAAGGCCAAATGTTCGTTAAGCCGTATCTAGCTTTCTCCGGGCTCATCCTATTATCCGTTTCGAGCTTACCTCATCATAATAACGTCACACGCGTGTACTTCTAATACATAATACAAATAGATAGACTTAGAAATTCTATAATTGTAACAAATGCTCGTTTACATTTCGTGAATAATTCAATAACACATTTGAAGAATACTTAACTTGGCTAAAAAAAAAAACAAAAAAGAAAAAAACAGAGATAGAGAGAGAAAGAATTTATTTTTGGGGTTACTTTGGAGTCGATGTTAGGAAGGGTTTCGGTGCGTCGATAAAAAAAAGAGAGAGAGAGAGAGAGAAAGAGAAAGAAAAGGGAAAAGAAAGGAAAAAGAAAAGAAATGAAGTGATTCTTTGTACAAGAGAAAGAAAGAGAAAGAAAGAAGAGTCACGCCTCTTCTCCTTTCCATTTGCCATTTCGGTTTCGATGCGATCAACGAGTCGTTTCTAAGGTCGTCGCTTGGCTTGGCATAGCTTAAAACAAGTCTTGTTGAGATTGGTCAAGGTACGACATCGCGCTCTAGACTCGCTCTCTCTCCCCTTCCTCTTCCAACCCTCTTCTCTTTCGGGTTCGAGAGCGGCCAACTCCTAGCTGGTTCTCCTCTCGAACGAGAGCGCGCGCGCGCGCGCTCGCTCGCTCGCTGCCACGCGCTCGCTCACACGTTCACGTCATCTCTCTACATCCTTCTTCTCCCTAACCCCTTGCTCTTTCCTCTCTTTCGGCGCGCGTTGGCAATCTCTTCTCTTATAGCCCCCGGAACGCACGAGAGAGGAACCTTACCAAATCTTTGAGCCATTGAAAAAATGTATGTATTTGAAAATATATATTTATGTATGTATATTATATTGTAAAATAATATTAAATAAATTATATACACAATAGAAATATTTGTCGTTGGTACATTTAATGGAAACTATTTATAAAAATTGTTATTATTTTTTTCTTTTTTGTTTATAAATATACAGAATATGAATATTCCAACGTAGATCATATAGCAATATTGATTGTGAAGATATTATAAAAATAACGATGTAAAAATGAGAAATTTCGAGAGACGTGAAATTTCGTTACAACAAAGAGTACGAATGAAACGCATTAGACGTTTATCGACCTCAGGACCACATGACGTGTCAGGATACTACGCACAAGCCTTGTCAATGTGCGCCACTCCTGCCGAATATTTCTACGCGTGTACGCAGGGTCGAATCAAGGACTCCCGGAACCACCGGCTTATTCGATGATTTCATCGAATTTAATAATGCTAGGGACAACAGATAGGGAAGCTTGGAAAACATGTTATTCTGAAAGCAGAGATAACTCTCGAAAAACTAACCTACTCGTTCTCTCTTTACAAATACGCTTCGATCGAACGCTGGATTCTCCAGACACGTGTCTGACCTGTTTAACGAATAATCGTCCAGCAACGATTCTCTCGTTCTATCTACATTTAGATTGAGACAAAAATATTCGTATGTTCTTTTCAATCTAATTATTTCTTTTTTTTTTTACAAAATAAATAAAATTCTTTAAATTACGACTACAACAAGGAATAAAAAAGAATAATTTCATTGGTGCAACTATTTAAAATCATTTATTAAAGTATACGTTACGAAAATCTGTCTTACGTGCTTCCTGTAAATATTATAAAAATTAATAAATCTTAGGTTAATTTACATCTATTCGAAGATCTATGAAATCGTTACTATATTATGTATATACACCGTAATATCGTTAAAACACAACATGACTATCACGATTGTAAAAAGTTTTTCGAAAAATGGTATATTATTATTTCGAAGTTATTAATATATTTCTAATTTTTCAATAACTACGAAAGTTCAGAGTTCCCTTTCTTTTGTTCGATTTAGAAATAGTTATTCAATTTCAAAAAGCATCAGCATATTTTTGTAGCTTCGTTATACATATGTATGGATCCATCTACGCGTATACGTTCACAGTGTTGTCTAAAGATCAATCGAGGCCCCCATCAAAAAAATATTTTTTAAAACACTCTCGCAAGACGACGCAAGAGAGGCGTCGTAAACGTAAAAAGACTTTGCGAAATAAATAAATAAAAATAATAAAATTGTTGAATATTATAAATGTACGCGTGTATTTCTTTTCTTTCTTTATTTTTTTGCTTTTTTTGTTTCGTACTTTCTAAAAGTACTCAATTTAGGATGCGTAGGCGTGTCCGGAGGATAACCCAACCGTCACCATACACGTATACGTATATATCCTTTTGGAGTGTGGCATTATCGGTAGGCAGGGGCGTACACAAGCTCTTCGTCGTTACTAACTATACGAATAAGGATATAAATGTCTGTGTGTGTATGTATGTATGTATATATATATATATCATATGTATAAACGTATATATACATATATATGTATATACATACATATATACATATGTACATATATATATATATGTAGTTCGTTGGTATAGGCGGCACGAGCGACGGCACAGATCGGCGTCACCCGCACGCGGCGACCAATGCCCTGACTCTGAGGCAGTCGTCGGGGTTTCCACCGCTACACGTGCACTACGCGCAGTAGGTCATTGCTCCTCTCTCGTTTGAAAGCAACATCGGTTACACCGGCACTTGTCCGAGGCTCACTCGACCAGAGCGAGAAAAGGAAATTTGGCTATATCCTTCGAAACGAAATAATAATTATCAAAAAATAAATTTTAAAAATATATATTATATATATATATATATAATTTTTATTCAATTAATCGTTTATATGAGATTGAGAAAGAGAAAGAAAGAGAGAGAGAGAAAGAGATGCTTATATATATTTTTTTTTTCTAGTATAATATATAAATATATTATGTTTCAAATATTAATATATATATATATATATATGTATATGTATAAATCATTTTGTACATAGATACACGTTTGAATAATTTCGATTAAATTTACGACGATCTTTGTTCCCTCGTTCCTCTCTCCCCTTAAGTTATTTGTCCTTTTAATTTTGTCTTCCACATGTTGGCCACGTATAACAATCTCACGAGTCTTTGACCTCCCCTTTTTGAAAGATCGACTAATAAAATTCTCTCGCGTTTTATTATTAGAATCTGAAACGAAAGTTACCTCATATAAAAAAGGAATGACGAAATATAAGGTAGGTCCAGACGCAGTCTCACGCAGGTTACGCGAGTACGCCTTGAATTTTATCTACATGCGAAGAAATATTAGTTTCTGTTTTTTTTTTTTTTTCAAGATAAAGGTAGAGATAAATTTTGAACATGAGATCGGCCGTAATTAAAGATAACGTTTATTTATGGGTTTCCTAGAACAATACGATATTTTTCTACTCCGACGGTCATAATAATCATCATTGCGTCGTAATTACATCTTCTCCCTAACACGTGTTATTGACACTTCGAGTATGTCGATTATATTCAATCCGAAATATTAATACGTACATTTGCCCAAGTAATAAATCTTGCATAAATTCATATATATATGAGTTATTGTCATGATTGAATTAAGATCGTTATTAAAATATAAAAAAAAGAATTAGGAAAATTGTGATAATATTGAAATAAAGCGAATACTATCCAACACAATAAACAATACTATAATAACTAACAAATATTGTAATTTAATAATTACACGAATTGCATGCATGTGCGAGCACGCTTGTACTCGTGATCGATCACCAACGCGTGTTGAAGAACTTGTAATTTTGCATATATCACAAAAAAAAACCTTGCATAAAAATATTTTCAAATAAAGTCGTCCAAATTAAATTCTAGTAATTCCCCGTAACATTGAAACTGTTAACACTGAAAGAAAGAAAAAATTGGAAGTATGTTTGGCACGATACACTTACGAGAAAACATGTATTTCTTAACGAGAATATTCGTTGATATCCGTTTCAAGCTCGAAAAGGAATCAACGAATGCAAGGGAGTGTAACGACCGAAAACGGGGGAAGAAAGGCACGCGCTCGTGTAAATAGCGGAGAAAGCGAACGTACATACACACAACCTCGTTTCTATCGGACGGTATCATCATAGGCCATGGAAAAAAAAAAAGAAAAGAAAGAATGAACGAAGAAAATACGATGAGAGTAACCGATGATGCGACCGTAAGACTATGTGCACGGTACAACGATTAGAAAGAAAATAGTTGGACTCCATGCATCACAAATTTTTTCTTTTTTGTAAAACGTATCGATACTTTCGCAATAAAAAGACATCATCGTTGCTTCCTGTTACTCGTTTTATCGGCTTATTATTAAGATTTAATTCGATCAAACGCGAATTGTCATTATTATTTCCCCGATAAGAAAGATTAAAATACAGACCGAATCATTTTGAAAGATTGTCTCGATTAGATAGAAATATTATATTTGAGTATACTGGAAAATGTAACAGGAGAGAAACAAAGCGAGGTGATCTTTGTTCGCAAGGGTAGGCAGGAAAGGAAGATATCGATCGCTAGTCCTGGTCGTAGCGATGTAATAAGACGATTATAGTGTCGTTTGAGGTAGGAGAATGAGATAAATAAAAAAAAATTTGTTTTCTTATTTCAACGTTCTTTTTTTTCCTTTATCTCCTCCGAAGGATCCGTCGTTCTTCGTTCTTCCTAATTATTCATTTTCCTTTTTTCTTGTCCCCTTACCTTTTTTTGTATTCTTGCGAACGTATATAAACAAAAAAAAAAAAGAGAAGTGTACGATCAAACGTAATATGATTCTGAAAGAAAAATTATGTTGAACGTACATATATATTTTTCTAAGTATGTTATAAAAACGAAAGAATCTAATCGTTTTTTCGTCCATAATTCGATGATCCATATTGCGACGAATGAGTGAGTATGCGTTATTGCGTATAGACGTTCCTCGGGACATACACAGGCGCACAAGTACACATACATGTACACGCGCTACACTGATAGCGCTCGTCCTTGTCGCATGTAGAGATGGTCTTCGTCGGTCGAACTCGCACGCGCCGAGCCTTGGTAGAAACCACGACGACTGCCTCCACGTGCTGCACGAACACTTTATCCGCCCTAAATTATAGGTCGTCGCCGTTGGCAGAGCGTTGGGGCCGAGACAGTGGGACTATGGGTAGGAGAGAAGAAGGTCGGGGCTGAGAAGGGTGTTGCTACGATTTTGGAGGGGGCAGGTGGGGAAGAGAGGGGATACACAGCGGGCCGCACGAGTGTGCGCTCTTCGGCCATGATCGATGATTTCCGTAGCTCTTCGTTTCGGCCAGGAGGTAAACATTACACAGTACGATTGGCCATACCGCGAGGCGGGTCCTTCAGTTTTCGTAGTATCCAACTTTTTCGTCTCGGTCCAACGCTAGCGGCCGAAAAGCGACGGAGTAATGAAAGAAAATACGTGCGCCCAGTTTTCGAATTAAGTGAATTCTATCGTTCCCTTCATTTAGAAATTTTTTTTTCTTTTGGATCGAGTGTTCGGTCACGGGCACATTTAATCAGCCTTGAAAATCGAGAGATGTCGAGGAAGGCGGAAGTGAAATTTTGAGACGTACGAGATAGAGAGGACGCGAGAAGAGAAAACTATACGAGAAGTCTTTGGTAAGTCATTTTGAACGGTTCCTCGTTTCTTTTTCTTCGTTCTCTTTTTTTTTCTTTTTGTTACCTTTCTCTTCCTTCTCTCTTTTTTGACGTTCTCGAAAAAAATTCTGTCATCGTTCACCGTTCAAAGATTGAATACGACACAATCCTTACCTCGATTCGAGCTTCATTAACGTATCATTTTTCAATGCTTTCGTTTTTCGATTGAACGGTTTTAATGAATTAAAATCGATTAATATAATCGTGTAATTTACGTTCACGTATATGTTAAATATTTGACAAAAAATATTAACGTCCGTCTCCGTCGCTTCCTCTCTTTCGCATGCTCTGTTATTATTTCTTGATAAAATCGAAATATTTTGATATTCCACAAATTTCCAAAAGATTTTATATCAACGAAATGATCGGTAAAGGTGATGAAAAAAAGAGCGTATCGAATGTCGACGAGTCGAAGAAATTCGAACGATTCAGCTTACGTGTTCCGCAATATACGTAACTATGAAAAATGAAAGAGCAGAAGAGCAAAAAAGAGACGTTTTCGATGGAAGGGTAGAAAAGAAGGGAGAGAACGGCGGACGCACAGAGGATGGCGCAGTCGAGATAATTCGGCCCTGTCCGTGAACTTTAGAGAGAGAGAGAGAGAGAGAGAGAGAGAGAGAGAGAGAGAGAGAGAGAGAGAGAGAGAGAGCATGATGTACCTTGCTTATTTGTTGCCCGATCGATACAATTTTTGTCGGCGGTCTTTTTTAGCGTCCAGTTAGAAAGATACTAGTAGCATAAGAGATACGTTAGCATAAATCTTCAATACGACTCTTAGTTGTGTCGTATATAGTACTCGTGATGTAACCCGACGTCCTTACTACGCGGCAAGTTGCACGAGGTCGGTGATCGCTATAAGAAAATGTGAGTACACGTGGAGGCAGCAGTGAGTGGTTTCTACCGGCGGCGCGCATTGCATTGCCGCCGACCACGCCTGCTGCCTCCAATCGTACTAAAAACGACGCGCGCGTGTAAAGCCTAAGTATAAACGGACTCTCCTCGCCTATCACTCTCTTCTCTCGTGTACGTTCTTTAAGCTTGTCCTCTGACTCTTCCTTTCTATTATTTATTTTTTCCTTCTTCTTCTTCATCTTCGATCTATCCTTTTGAAATCGAATCATTTCAATCGATGAAATAATTGAAATATAACAATCGCAATTTGAAGCAGCAATTTCTCCTGTCAGAATTGCAACATTTTTTTTATTTCGTATTTAGAGGCAAATATATTTTTTATATTCCCTCTTTCCTTTTTTTTTTTAAAAATCCTTTCTAAACGGACATTCGAGGAAGATTTTTTGTATCCCGAGTCGAATAAATCGAATTGTTGCATCTCCTCCGCAGGTCGCGCACTCGGTAGTAATCTACGATGGTGAGTTATTACCAAACCGAGCCGATCCCGAATCCAGTGACGGTATCAGTAACGAGCGTGCTGCCGAATTTGGAGACGATGAACCCGGTGAAGAACCTTGTTTGCAGCCCGGACCTTCCGGTCTTTGGTTCGACGACATGTACCACTGCTGCTGCCGTTACCGTCGAAAGTCTGACAAACACGAACGAGGAGAAGGCTTACCAGTGTCTTCTCTGTCAGAAGAGTTTCGATCAAAAAAGTTTGTACCAGAGTCACCTACGTTCGCACGGTAAAGAGGGAGAGGATCCTTATCGGTGCAATATCTGTGAGAAAACGTTTGCGGTACCTGCACGTTTGACCAGGCATTACAGGACTCACACGGGAGAGAAGCCTTATCAGTGCGAATACTGCAGCAAGTCCTTCTCCGTGAAGGAAAATCTTAGCGTCCATCGACGGATACATACGAAGGAAAGACCGTACAAGTGCGATGTTTGCGAGCGTGCCTTCGAGCATAGCGGCAAACTCCATCGTCACATGCGAATCCACACGGGCGAACGTCCACACAAGTGTACGGTTTGCTCGAAGACGTTCATACAAAGCGGCCAGCTGGTAATACATATGCGTACGCACACCGGCGAAAAGCCTTATGTATGTAAGTCTTGCGGTAAGGGATTCACCTGTTCGAAGCAGCTAAAGGTACACACTCGCACCCATACCGGTGAAAAGCCTTATACTTGCGATATATGCGGCAAGTCTTTCGGATATAATCACGTATTGAAGCTCCATCAAGTAGCACATTATGGTGAAAAGGTCTACAAGTGTACCCTATGTCACGAAACCTTTGGATCGAAGAAAACGATGGAACTTCACATAAAAACGCATTCAGACTCATCCTCCTCGTCCTCGTCTTCTTCGTCCTCCTCATCTTCATCCTCCTCATCTTCGTCCTCAACATCCAGCGGAATCTCCTCTGCCAGAGACTCACCGATCGAATCGATCATGGAGATCTCGCAGGGTAACTCCGTCGTTCCTAACGCACCATCGCCAATATCGATCTGTGGCGGAAACAACAAGGAACTACCGCGTAAGAACGTAGAGAGCATACCATGTAGCCCGAACGAAGTTTATCCGAATCAACGGGATTTTTCTTACTACGTTTTCCCGAGAGAACAGTATCCTCAAACAGTTTCCTCGATAAACGGTCCGATGGGCCTGCTAAACGCAGGAGTCGAAGAAAGATCGGTTCATCAGATTGCCAACCTCGAACAACAATCTCACGTCTTCCTTTATTCTGACATATCCTCAAATCCTTACCCAATAACCGAGTTTGCTTTTCCAAGCAGAGGAGGTGAGCCGATGGTCGGTGAATGTCCGTCCTTGCTGAATCTACCCGGAAACGATGCTCGTAGGAGAGTCGAGGCGGCTTTGGAGGCCGTCGAGGAAGAGAGACAACGGGAGTACGGAATGAAAGTGAAAAAAGAGGAACCGATACTTACGCCACCGAGCAGCAATCCTGTCAGTCCAGCACCCTCGCCAGATCCGCTCGATCTCGCTATACCTGTCAGGGAAACCTTGATTTTACCACCAAGGAAACGTTGCAAGATGATTCTCGAATCGATGGAAAGCGAGAGAAGCGCGAGTCTCCTTGGCTCTCAAAGGCAAAGTTCCGTTATTCATTTTGCACGTGCCTCATAGTCAGATATGGTTAATCTCTACGAATATAAAGGAAAACCAATGGAACTCTATCCGCAAAGAATGACGGCACCGTCCTCCGAAAAGACTCTAGTGATATTCCATGTAAACTCTTTCGAGTGTGTAATATGAACGAACAAAAAGAAAAATTCAGTGTCTTCGATAATCATGGTCGATCCTTCGTCGGACACATTGCCTTCTTCTAAACGCCGTACAGAGTACAAAAACAAAAGTACGAATTATAACGGTATAGCACAAATTGTGTGCGAAAAGGATTCGACCTAATGCTTCGAGGCTGATAAGATTTTAAATAGGCACACGTGCGTCCGTTTTGATAACGACTCGAAATTATCGAAATTGCAAAATTATTATCGACTATATGTATATACATGTATACATACATATGAGATATACCTATGTATCTCTTAATTTTGTCTCTTTATGATTTTTTAATTTTCTTTTCCACTTATTGCCACGTGTATACGAGTATCCGTTTTATCTACAAACGAAATGAGCGACCGTAAGATGCAATGACGTGTTTTTTTATTGATAGAACGACCATCCGAAAAATAATTCTTGGAAAGTATATATATATGTCAGTGAATTAAAGAGGATGAGAAATTTTTTTAACGATCGCTCAAATTAATTTTATTTCTAACGAATTATTAAATATGCATTAATATATATATATATATATATATATATATATATATATATATATATAGAAAGAAAGAGAGAGAGAGAGAGAGGGACATATACAAGCAAGGCGAATTTTGTTGATCCTAAAATAGACAGGGCAGCTTCTTCGAAGGAAGCTGCGTCACTACCTCGACAAGTGTATTGATTCTTTTTGAGAATAATTTATTCACCTCCTTTTCCGGGGGGTGGGGGTGTCAAGTTCTTTAATGTTCGTACGATAATGAATTTCGTAATAATATATTAATCTTTTTTCTCTTTCCACCCTAACTAAATCGAATAGTTTAAACTCAAACGGGCATTCGTTCTTGCCACGATTTATAAGACTGATGTCAGTCTGTTACGATTAATAATTTGTCGTTTCACGATCTAGGTATGTCTATGAATCACGTATATATTAATTAAACTACAACAGCTAGAAAATGTAAAGAAACATGAATGACATACATTTAACGCACAATAGGTTGCTCAAGTTTTGTAATTTTTACATCGATACTTATTTAATGTAATTTTATCGTTTCTTAACATTTCTTAATATTGTCCATTACATATAGGTATATACATTAAAATATATATATATGTATGTATGTATGTATATATATATATATACGTACGTACATAGAGACGATATACATTAGAATTAAGTCGCCTTGCATTTTCTATGACAAACGCCTATGTCGTAGACTCGAACGGTACTACTATTACTATCGAAGTTCTGCTAAATTCCTGCCAACTGCAATTTCTTATTGCAATATTTTAATATCCTTGACGCCAAGAGAATACAGACTCTCACACAATCTGCAAAACAAAAAAAAAATAATAGATTTAAATTTTAACGATATTTTGATACATTATAAAGGAAAAAAATATAAAATAAGAACAGATAGAGAGACAAGCATCACTCATGTTAAATGATTTCACACAAGAATTATCAGGTACAACAGAGTATTTAAGATTTCAGGAATCATAATAATACGACTAAGGCACCAAATAATATTGTATCACTGTGATAAGAATTTTGCACTACCTACTATATTAACAAGAAAAGAAAAGAAAAAAAAAACATAAGAAGAAGAGAATTAAGAACACACTGCCAACATGAAAATGTACGCATATACATACAACACATACGGGCTTATGTGAAATAATCTTATTATAATTATATAAGAATACTTTCGTATAGTACTAATTTTATGATTTAGAATGCATGTATAAACGCAGTATGAATGGAAGGAAGTTGTAAAACTTTGATGAAAAAAAATAAGTGAAAGGACGAATTGCTTGGAAAACGAGCGGCCATTAAAACTTTAAATACAATTTTTACAAAGCTGTTATGGATATTAATGAAAAAAAAAAAAAAAAATATTTTCATCGTTAAATATTAATTGCCGCGAACATGCACGCCATTCGTTCTATCAGCATATTCATTTGTTACGACTGGCGCACACATTACCTATATTTCAAAATCACAGCATTTTCATTATATCGCGATATAGGTAAATATGTATGTATATATTTCACAAACCATTATCATGATCATTATCATGATCATCCTCATCATCATCATCATTATTATTATTATTGTTATTATTATTATTATTATTATTATTATTATTATTATTATTATTATTATTATTATTATTATCATCATCATCATCATCATCATCATCATCATCATCATCATCATCGTCATCATCATCGTCATCGTCATCGTCATCATTTTTATAATTTTTTTCTTATATATATATATATAAGAAAAGAAATATATATATATATATCTTCGTACCTTTCTAACGTCACACATGAGTCACATATGTATCGACAAATGCAAAAAAGAAGGTACAATTAACAAGAGAGAAAACGGTGAAGGTCGATTGAGATAACGTATGAAAAACAACGTTTCTTCATTTTGTAAATGTTGTTACGAAATGATATTCTGATTAATTTCATTGCATTTTAATACCTCATAATATGTGTATGGGTGTGTAGACACACGCGCGCGCGCAATTCCAAATCCAAAAAAATACATTTGGTTTTCTCTCTCATTATTTTTTTTCTTCCATTTTTTTTCATCTCATCTCTCATTCGCTTTTATTTTTATATAAATAATATTTAATATATCATTGCTCTCGAAAACATTTAATATGTTTTTTTATAAATATTTATTTCTCGTTAGATCGCATAGTCCTTAAGACAAATGATTCTGATTGGAACATTTGTTTTTTTCTTAATTTTATTGAAGTAATAAATAAGTATGTCCGCTTAGTATCGTTGGTCTCTTGTTTATAATAAAAATAAACATGTGAATCGTGTAATCGTCTCTTGGTGCCTCTTTAAAAAGTTTTTCTCTATTTATGTTCGCGTGTATCTTGTGAAACATAAAGCATCGATTGCTTCTTCCAGTGTTAAAAAAAAAAAAGAAAAGAAAAGAAAGAAAAGAAAAGAAAAAATAATGAATCACGTTGTATATGTTGATTGATCGCTAATTTTTAAGTATTATAAAAGCGATGAGCTATAACTCTAGCATAATATAATCGTTTAACGTATTAAGAAATAATTTTTAAGATGACGTTGTGAATGAGAAGCACGATGCTTCGTAACGGCTGACGTATGGAACTGATTATGTATTTAACTTTAATGTATTATTTAAGTATAATCATAATGAAGTTCGTTCGTATATGTCGATAAATGAGTCTTTTGTTCCGTAAAAAAGTATAATTAAGTCCAATAAATCTGTCGCACTACCTACTTGGACGCTTCAAATATTGTCCAAGAGGAATTTTATTTTGGCGCGGTCGTAAACATTCTTGTTAGAAAATTATTTCGATTTTTAACAAGAGAGAAAAACTTAATATACTTGCTAAAGGAAAAAGAAAAGAGAGAAAAAGATATGTATGTATCGAATTCTTCATTTCGAGAATGAAATTAGTGCAATATTGTTATAATTTGTACGGACACAAAATATATAATGCGATTAATAAGTTATTTCGAGTTTTTCGAATATCGCGAAAGTAATTTATTTGATCTGATGTTATCATGATAATATAATTATTTAAATTTTATTCACGATAATTTGGATAAAAAAAAAACAACCGATTCCAAATAATAATAATAATAATATATTATTTAAAATAGAAAATGAGACAATAAACAATGATAAGACATTCGCATTGATGTGTTTTAAATTGTTATTTTGAAAGTCGATTAACTTTCAAGAAAGGAACTTTTATTTCTACTTTTATGAAATATTGCATACAATAATTAATGTATTTATTACTGTTTTTACATTTTTTATAATAATACTTTTATCTTTCTTTCGTATAAATTAGATACTGTTTTCTCATTTTTAATTTTTCGAAACATCATTTTCGAAAAGTAGTAAAAACATTAACATCGCTCTGTAAATGTAATTAGATAAAAACAATCAGGTCATTACATGAGTCCTATTAAGTAATACCACATACACTTATAACATATATTCATCTGTATCTTTAGAAAAAATTGTTCATTATAATGTTAAATAAAACTATTACATGTACACTAGCATGTCTGTCATTCAAGACTACTACTCTTATCAAAATAACATTCTCATAAATATAACATTTCGATTATTATCTAGTTAATATACTACAGAATCATGTGCAAATTTTTTTCACGCCAACACCATCTCCTTTTTACAATATTAATGATAAGTATCAAATATCTGAAAAATTTGTTACGGATCGAAAGTATTAGAAAATATTTTACTTTTACACTGATTATATCAGTAATCATTAAATAAACGATGAAAATTTTGTTAGTTCTAAATATAAATTTTACAAAAATTTTATTTTTTTACTCTCTCACTCTTTTAAAAACAGCTAATTTTTTTAAATGCTCTATGTAAATATAACAACCAATTCAAATGATAATAAAGCTTTTATTTCTTTCATTTTTATGGTAAAGATGGTATAAGCGATCAATTCTTATTGGAATGTACTCATTTCTAATACTACTCTACGTTTACAGATGGCGTTAAATGTGTTTTTCACACTAAAATCTAAGTTCTTGTATTTCATTAATTTTTAACTTTATATTTTACGTATTATTATTATAATATTGTATAAATGAGTTCCTTCTTTATAATAAAAATCTAATACGAAGTATAAATTCTTGAGTGAAATTTCTCCTTGTTATTGCTTCTACTTAATCCCTAGAGAGTTTCATCATAGTGTAAATTCACCATTTCGTTTGTTATCGGTGGTGTACATTCCTTCTCATCTTTCTGAAATACGGCGTGTAGGTACTTTATTAGCATCGATTCTTTAATTAACTCATAAAATGGTAAGCACGTTTATATGCTTAATATTAGTAATATCAAAAATCTTGATTTCTTAGTTTTAAAGTGCTTCACTTGTGAAAAAGAATCTTGAAGGATGCCGCTTATTCCGAAGAATTCAATGATTGTCGAATAGTTGTAATTTCATCTGCCATTAAAAACCTATTGGGTCTATAATAATATTGTTTTAAACGTATAGCAAAAGTTTTCGAAAAACAGTAAAAAAATTTTCGCAAATATCAGTCTCTACAAAATGTCTCACTTTGTTATTGTTTGATAATGTTAAATTATGGGATTTATTTAATATACTAATAATATATTTATTGGTTAATTATGAATATAATTTATGCAAACTGCATTATTATTTTCATTTGTTTTATAAACATCATATGCTTCAAAAGAACTAATTTAACTAAATTTCTTTTTGTAGGGTTTCGTAAAAGTTGTTAAAAATAAACAGTACTTTAAACGTTATCAAGTCAAATTCAAGAGGCGTCGTGAAGGTAAAACTGATTATTATGCTCGTAAAAGATTAACCATCCAAGACAAGAATAAGTACAATACTCCTAAATACAGGTTAATTGTACGTTTATCCAATAAGGATATCACATGTCAGGTAAGTTATACAATATGTAGTATTTGTTTAACGCATTCCGTGTCAAATTGTTTTTTAAGATTTTTCGCCCAGGCCATCTGGCGCTTATATGACCCAGACTCTTACAATTAAATAATGTAATGAATACCCAATGATTTAAACGGAAAGTTCATGAACCGCACGTTTCTTGTCTGCATAGAACTGGTTAATACTATATATTACAAAATATATTGTTAATATTGTTTAAAAATTTTTATCTTTTATAGATTGCTTATTCAAGAATTGAAGGAGATAAGATTGTTTGTGCTGCTTACAGTCATGAACTTCCAAGATATGGAATTAAAGTTGGACTTACCAATTATGCATCAGCTTATTGTACTGGACTGTTGGTAGCAAGAAGGGTAAATATTTCTAAATAATTTTCTTTATATATATTGCAAAGGTATATGTTTTTATCCAAATGATGAACAACTCAGCTCGCTTTGATTCATAACTGAAGAAATATTGTTCCCTAAATAAAATTCTGATACATAATTTCTCTAGTTATAATAAGATATAATCTTTTTGTATAGCTAATTAACTGTATGTAATGTTCTTTTTTATATAGCTCCTTAAAAACTTGGGGTTAGATACACTATACTCAGGTACCGTAGATGTAACTGGGGATGAATACAATGTGGAAGAATTAGACGATGGTCCAGGTGCATTCAGATGTTACCTAGACACAGGTTTGACACGTACTACCACCGGTGCTAGAGTGTTTGGTGCTATGAAGGGAGCAGTAGATGGAGGTCTTAATATTCCTCATAGGTAAGTGATAGTAAGTTTGAAAGAATGTTTCTATGAATTAACAAGTATCGAATGATTATACAATTATTTTTGTGATGATTTGTTGACACATGCGCGTCATCTGAGTCACAGCAAAGTTTACATTTTTCCTTGTGTTTTACAGTGGCAATTTGTAAATTTTGCACCGGCATAAAAGATTATAAAGTGTCTCTGATTACTCTTTTTATCATTGTTTTTTCTATATATTGCAATAAGTACTTCATCATAATGATTTTGCTTTTATTGAATAGCACCAAAAGATTCCCAGGATTTGATAGTGAATCTAAATCTTTTAATGCTGAAGTACATCGAAAGCATATCTTTGGTCAACACGTTGCAAATTATATGACAACGTTAGAACAGCAAGACGACGAAGTTTACAAGAAGCAATTCTCCCAATATATTAAGCATGGAATCGTTGCTAATAACGTAAGTAAATCATATTTATTATGTCTTTCTATATATACTATAACGTCTAACTCAAAATTACTACTAGATATACCGAGCTATGTAGTGTCGCTGTTGGACAATAGAAAATAACATTGGTTATAAATATTTAAATGTGTCTATAGATACATTTTACGATATAATCTTTGTTAACAATTTTATCAGTTACAAATTTATCAGTACAACTTGATGAACAAGACTGAGTATAAATTTTTTAACAGATCGAAGAAATGTACAAAAAAGCGCATGAAGCCATACGTGCTAACCCAGAACACGTAAAAGTTACAAGGGATAAGGAACCTGTCAAGAAGAGGTGGAATCGTGCGAAACTTTCATTGTCTGAACGCAAAAATCGTGTTGCTCAAAAGAAGGCGTCATTCCTTAAAATCTTGGCAGAATTTTATTCCTAAAAATCTTATTTTATGTTTTGCCCAGCCTTTTATCGAGCATCGTATTTTGTCACAGTGTTTATAATGGGTTGTATTTGGCATAATAATAAAATAAGATGATTGAAGTATTATTTGTCTTATAATACAAATATTTTTTGATGGTACAATTTCTATAATCTAACATAATAATACCAATTGATCGCCTGGTGAATATTTCCATCTGTGCAGAATTTTGGTATATTTTCTAAAACTTTTAAAAAATATAATGACAACATTCTTGTATTGAAAAATATAGAATTTTGTAACTATTATTTATCTGAAGAAAAAAATTCGTAGACGTGCCGGTCAAAATGTACTTTTGTGAGACTTGTTCCATTATGGTAGTTTCTGCTCGTGATCAGGATTATCATATCAGTACCATCTATGTTCTTGTACATGTTACTAGTTCAAAGCAAGTATTATTTTTTGTCTTTTAATGACATATTTCTTTCATAAGTTTCATATTTAGCTTTGTTATATGAATAGTAACAATTTTGTAAGAATAATTTTCTAATACATATCAAAATTATTAAAAAATAATTAAGATACGAAAGTAAACATAAAAAATAGTATTAAGCTACTTATGGATTTTTTTTCGCAACAATGTTTTGATACGTATTTATTTCTAATATATATATCGCAATGAAAATGAAATAATTACATAATTCGATTCAATAATTATTTCATTATTGTTTTTCAGTTAAATCAAAATGAGTAAAATCTCTTTAAAAAAACAAGTTCTATTTATTGATTATCGATTCTTATACGTTATATGTTTTTATGAAAATTGTATCAGTAGAAAAGTAATGAGATAGGGAAGATCAGCAAAGATCTTGATTTTTCATAACTTCAATATTTTTAGGAATAAAAAATTACTGTTATTTCTTTTTCATTCTGTTTTTCTAGGCTTATCCAATAAAACACTTTTCATCTTTTTATAAACAAAGAAAAGTTAGATGACAAAATGAGAAAACGTACACGAGAGAAAAAACGGTAGACAAAAAGTCCATTTATATTTCGCTTTAAATGCGCGCCTTTTTAGTACGAGGGAAAGAAGCAGCATTGACGAAATTGTATTAATTAAACTACACAACTACATAATGTAAAAAAACATAAATGATGTTATCTTTAACGTGTGCGTTACTATCGTACAATTACTATTCTGTGTATTATTACCCAGATAGTATGAATAAATAATATTTATAGGAAAATAATCATTAGAATATGCTTTTTTTTAAAACTACTCTACGTTTATAGATGGCGATAAGTGTTTTTCCAATAAGTTTCTAGTTCCTTTATTGTTTCTAGTTCCTCTATTGTATTGATTTTTATCTCTTTATTTTTATATATTATTTTATTTATACTTCATAAATCAGCTTGCTTTTTGTGATAAAAATCTTACGCGAAGTATAATTCTTGAGAGAAATTTCTCCTTGTTATTGTTTCTATTTATTCCCTAGAGAGGTTCATCATAGTGTAAATTCACTACATAGTTTGGTATCAGTGGTGTGCGTTTCTTTTCGTTCTCCTGAAATACGGCGAGTAGGTGCTGTATTAGCATCGACTCTTTATTTAACTCACAAAATGGTAAGCAAACTTATATGATTAATATTAGTGATATCAAGAATTACGATTTCTTAGTTTTGAAGAAAATAATTTTTGAAAATTAAACTTGAAGGATGCATTTCATTTCGAAGGATTCAATAATTGTCGAATGGCTGTAATTTTACTTGCCATTAAAAACGTGTTGGGTTTGTAATAATATAGTTTTAAACATATGGCAAAAATTTTCGAAAAACAGTAAAAACATTTTCGTAAATATCAGTCTCTACAAAATGTCTCACTTTATGTATTGTTTGATAAAGTTAAATTATGGGATTTATTTAATATACTAATAATATATTTATTGGTTAATTATGAATATAATTTATGCAAACTGCATTATTATTTTCATTTGTTTTATAAACATCATATGCTTCAAAAGAACTAATTTAACTAAATTTCTTTTTGTAGGGTTTCGTAAAAGTTGTTAAAAATAAACAGTACTTTAAACGTTATCAAGTCAAATTCAAGAGGCGTCGTGAAGGTAAAACTGATTATTATGCTCGTAAAAGATTAACCATCCAAGACAAGAATAAGTACAATACTCCTAAATACAGGTTAATTGTACGTTTATCCAATAAGGATATCACATGTCAGGTAAGTTATACAATATGTAGTATTTGTTTAACGCATTCCGTGTCAAATTGTTTTTTAAGATTTTTCGCCCAGGCCATCTGGCGCTTATATGACCCAGACTCTTACAATTAAATAATGTAATGAATACCCAATGATTTAAACGGAAAGTTCATGAACCGCACGTTTCTTGTCTGCATAGAACTGGTTAATACTATATATTACAAAATATATTGTTAATATTGTTTAAAAATTTTTATCTTTTATAGATTGCTTATTCAAGAATTGAAGGAGATAAGATTGTTTGTGCTGCTTACAGTCATGAACTTCCAAGATATGGAATTAAAGTTGGACTTACCAATTATGCATCAGCTTATTGTACTGGACTGTTGGTAGCAAGAAGGGTAAATATTTCTAAATAATTTTCTTTATATATATTGCAAAGGTATATGTTTTTATCCAAATGATGAACAACTCAGCTCGCTTTGATTCATAACTGAAGAAATATTGTTCCCTAAATAAAATTCTGATACATAATTTCTCTAGTTATAATAAGATATAATCTTTTTGTATAGCTAATTAACTGTATGTAATGTTCTTTTTTATATAGCTCCTTAAAAACTTGGGGTTAGATACACTATACTCAGGTACCGTAGATGTAACTGGGGATGAATACAATGTGGAAGAATTAGACGATGGTCCAGGTGCATTCAGATGTTACCTAGACACAGGTTTGACACGTACTACCACCGGTGCTAGAGTGTTTGGTGCTATGAAGGGAGCAGTAGATGGAGGTCTTAATATTCCTCATAGGTAAGTGATAGTAAGTTTGAAAGAATGTTTCTATGAATTAACAAGTATCGAATGATTATACAATTATTTTTGTGATGATTTGTTGACACATGCGCGTCATCTGAGTCACAGCAAAGTTTACATTTTTCCTTGTGTTTTACAGTGGCAATTTGTAAATTTTGCACCGGCATAAAAGATTATAAAGTGTCTCTGATTACTCTTTTTATCATTGTTTTTTCTATATATTGCAATAAGTACTTCATCATAATGATTTTGCTTTTATTGAATAGCACCAAAAGATTCCCAGGATTTGATAGTGAATCTAAATCTTTTAATGCTGAAGTACATCGAAAGCATATCTTTGGTCAACACGTTGCAAATTATATGACAACGTTAGAACAGCAAGACGACGAAGTTTACAAGAAGCAATTCTCCCAATATATTAAGCATGGAATCGTTGCTAATAACGTAAGTAAATCATATTTATTATGTCTTTCTATATATACTATAACGTCTAACTCAAAATTACTACTAGATATACCGAGCTATGTAGTGTCGCTGTTGGACAATAGAAAATAACATTGGTTATAAATATTTAAATGTGTCTATAGATACATTTTACGATATAATCTTTGTTAACAATTTTATCAGTTACAAATTTATCAGTACAACTTGATGAACAAGACTGAGTATAAATTTTTTAACAGATCGAAGAAATGTACAAAAAAGCGCATGAAGCCATACGTGCTAACCCAGAACACGTAAAAGTTACAAGGGATAAGGAACCTGTCAAGAAGAGGTGGAATCGTGCGAAACTTTCATTGTCTGAACGCAAAAATCGTGTTGCTCAAAAGAAGGCGTCATTCCTTAAAATCTTGGCAGAATTTTATTCCTAAAAATCTTATTTTATGTTTTGCCCAGCCTTTTATCGAGCATCGTATTTTGTCACAGTGTTTATAATGGGTTGTATTTGGCATAATAATAAAATAAGATGATTGAAGTATTATTTGTCTTATAATACAAATATTTTTTGATGGTACAATTTCTATAATCTAACATAATAATACCAATTGATCGCCTGGTGAATATTTCCATCTGTGCAGAATTTTGGTATATTTTCTAAAACTTTTAAAAAATATAATGACAACATTCTTGTATTGAAAAATATAGAATTTTGTAACTATTATTTATCTGAAGAAAAAAATTCGTAGACGTGCCGGTCAAAATGTACTTTTGTGAGACTTGTTCCATTATGGTAGTTTCTGCTCGTGATCAGGATTATCATATCAGTACCATCTATGTTCTTGTACATGTTACTAGTTCAAAGCAAGTATTATTTTTTGTCTTTTAATGACATATTTCTTTCATAAGTTTCATATTTAGCTTTGTTATATGAATAGTAACAATTTTGTAAGAATAATTTTCTAATACATATCAAAATTATTAAAAAATAATTAAGATACGAAAGTAAACATAAAAAATAGTATTAAGCTACTTATGGATTTTTTTTCGCAACAATGTTTTGATACGTATTTATTTCTAATATATATATCGCAATGAAAATGAAATAATTACATAATTCGATTCAATAATTATTTCATTATTGTTTTTCAGTTAAATCAAAATGAGTAAAATCTCTTTAAAAAAACAAGTTCTATTTATTGATTATCGATTCTTATACGTTATATGTTTTTATGAAAATTGTATCAGTAGAAAAGTAATGAGATAGGGAAGATCAGCAAAGATCTTGATTTTTCATAACTTCAATATTTTTAGGAATAAAAAATTACTGTTATTTCTTTTTCATTCTGTTTTTCTAGGCTTATCCAATAAAACACTTTTCATCTTTTTATAAACAAAGAAAAGTTAGATGACAAAATGAGAAAACGTACACGAGAGAAAAAACGGTAGACAAAAAGTCCATTTATATTTCGCTTTAAATGCGCGCCTTTTTAGTACGAGGGAAAGAAGCAGCATTGACGAAATTGTATTAATTAAACTACACAACTACATAATGTAAAAAAACATAAATGATGTTATCTTTAACGTGTGCGTTACTATCGTACAATTACTATTCTGTGTATTATTACCCAGATAGTATGAATAAATAATATTTATAGGAAAATAATCATTAGAATATGCTTTTTTTTAAAACTACTCTACGTTTATAGATGGCGATAAGTGTTTTTCCAATAAGTTTCTAGTTCCTTTATTGTTTCTAGTTCCTCTATTGTATTGATTTTTATCTCTTTATTTTTATATATTATTTTATTTATACTTCATAAATCAGCTTGCTTTTTGTGATAAAAATCTTACGCGAAGTATAATTCTTGAGAGAAATTTCTCCTTGTTATTGTTTCTATTTATTCCCTAGAGAGGTTCATCATAGTGTAAATTCACTACATAGTTTGGTATCAGTGGTGTGCGTTTCTTTTCGTTCTCCTGAAATACGGCGAGTAGGTGCTGTATTAGCATCGACTCTTTATTTAACTCACAAAATGGTAAGCAAACTTATATGATTAATATTAGTGATATCAAGAATTACGATTTCTTAGTTTTGAAGAAAATAATTTTTGAAAATTAAACTTGAAGGATGCATTTCATTTCGAAGGATTCAATAATTGTCGAATGGCTGTAATTTTACTTGCCATTAAAAACGTGTTGGGTTTGTAATAATATAGTTTTAAACATATGGCAAAAATTTTCGAAAAACAGTAAAAACATTTTCGTAAATATCAGTCTCTACAAAATGTCTCACTTTATGTATTGTTTGATAAAGTTAAATTATGGGATTTATTTAATATACTAATAATATATTTATTGGTTAATTATGAATATAATTTATGCAAACTGCATTATTATTTTCATTTGTTTTATAAACATCATATGCTTCAAAAGAACTAATTTAACTAAATTTCTTTTTGTAGGGTTTCGTAAAAGTTGTTAAAAATAAACAGTACTTTAAACGTTATCAAGTCAAATTCAAGAGGCGTCGTGAAGGTAAAACTGATTATTATGCTCGTAAAAGATTAACCATCCAAGACAAGAATAAGTACAATACTCCTAAATACAGGTTAATTGTACGTTTATCCAATAAGGATATCACATGTCAGGTAAGTTATACAATATGTAGTATTTGTTTAACGCATTCCGTGTCAAATTGTTTTTTAAGATTTTTCGCCCAGGCCATCTGGCGCTTATATGACCCAGACTCTTACAATTAAATAATGTAATGAATACCCAATGATTTAAACGGAAAGTTCATGAACCGCACGTTTCTTGTCTGCATAGAACTGGTTAATACTATATATTACAAAATATATTGTTAATATTGTTTAAAAATTTTTATCTTTTATAGATTGCTTATTCAAGAATTGAAGGAGATAAGATTGTTTGTGCTGCTTACAGTCATGAACTTCCAAGATATGGAATTAAAGTTGGACTTACCAATTATGCATCAGCTTATTGTACTGGACTGTTGGTAGCAAGAAGGGTAAATATTTCTAAATAATTTTCTTTATATATATTGCAAAGGTATATGTTTTTATCCAAATGATGAACAACTCAGCTCGCTTTGATTCATAACTGAAGAAATATTGTTCCCTAAATAAAATTCTGATACATAATTTCTCTAGTTATAATAAGATATAATCTTTTTGTATAGCTAATTAACTGTATGTAATGTTCTTTTTTATATAGCTCCTTAAAAACTTGGGGTTAGATACACTATACTCAGGTACCGTAGATGTAACTGGGGATGAATACAATGTGGAAGAATTAGACGATGGTCCAGGTGCATTCAGATGTTACCTAGACACAGGTTTGACACGTACTACCACCGGTGCTAGAGTGTTTGGTGCTATGAAGGGAGCAGTAGATGGAGGTCTTAATATTCCTCATAGGTAAGTGATAGTAAGTTTGAAAGAATGTTTCTATGAATTAACAAGTATCGAATGATTATACAATTATTTTTGTGATGATTTGTTGACACATGCGCGTCATCTGAGTCACAGCAAAGTTTACATTTTTCCTTGTGTTTTACAGTGGCAATTTGTAAATTTTGCACCGGCATAAAAGATTATAAAGTGTCTCTGATTACTCTTTTTATCATTGTTTTTTCTATATATTGCAATAAGTACTTCATCATAATGATTTTGCTTTTATTGAATAGCACCAAAAGATTCCCAGGATTTGATAGTGAATCTAAATCTTTTAATGCTGAAGTACATCGAAAGCATATCTTTGGTCAACACGTTGCAAATTATATGACAACGTTAGAACAGCAAGACGACGAAGTTTACAAGAAGCAATTCTCCCAATATATTAAGCATGGAATCGTTGCTAATAACGTAAGTAAATCATATTTATTATGTCTTTCTATATATACTATAACGTCTAACTCAAAATTACTACTAGATATACCGAGCTATGTAGTGTCGCTGTTGGACAATAGAAAATAACATTGGTTATAAATATTTAAATGTGTCTATAGATACATTTTACGATATAATCTTTGTTAACAATTTTATCAGTTACAAATTTATCAGTACAACTTGATGAACAAGACTGAGTATAAATTTTTTAACAGATCGAAGAAATGTACAAAAAAGCGCATGAAGCCATACGTGCTAACCCAGAACACGTAAAAGTTACAAGGGATAAGGAACCTGTCAAGAAGAGGTGGAATCGTGCGAAACTTTCATTGTCTGAACGCAAAAATCGTGTTGCTCAAAAGAAGGCGTCATTCCTTAAAATCTTGGCAGAATTTTATTCCTAAAAATCTTATTTTATGTTTTGCCCAGCCTTTTATCGAGCATCGTATTTTGTCACAGTGTTTATAATGGGTTGTATTTGGCATAATAATAAAATAAGATGATTGAAGTATTATTTGTCTTATAATACAAATATTTTTTGATGGTACAATTTCTATAATCTAACATAATAATACCAATTGATCGCCTGGTGAATATTTCCATCTGTGCAGAATTTTGGTATATTTTCTAAAACTTTTAAAAGATATAATGACAACATACTTGTATTGAAAAATGTAGAATTTTGTAACCGTAATTTATCTACAGAGAAACATTCGAAGATGTCCCAGTCAAAAAATACTTTTGTGAGATTGGTTAAATGATTGTCGTTTCTACACATGATCGGGATTGACAACATCAGCGCCATCTATTTTTCTATTTCTCATAGAAGTTCAAAACAAATATTTTGTTAAAGGATATGTTTTTTCGTATGTTTTATATTTTGCTTCGTTATTTAAATTGTAAAAATTTAATCAAAGTAATTTTCTAATATATAGCAGTATTTAAAAAAAATGATTAAGATACGAAAGTATATTTAATAAATAATATTAGGTTGGTTATGGATTATTTTTTTGCACAAGAATATTTTTATTCGTATTTATTTCTAACATATGTTCAAATAAAAATGAAATAACTACATAATTCAACACAATGAATATTTCATTACCATTTTTCACATGAATCAAGATTGGTATAATCTCTAAAATAAATGGCTGTATATTGACTATTTATTCCTAACATATTCGTACAAAATGTGTCATTAAAATCCTAAACATGTTTTATGCATTTTGAATAGTTAGAAAAGTAAAGAAATCAGAAAGGTCATCGAAGATCAGGATCTTTCATGAATTTTACATTTTTATGGATAAAACAATTATGGACATTTCTTCGTCCTTCCGTTAATCGTGTCTAAACATCCATTGCACTTTTATCTTTTTTCGCGCGCAGATTGTACGTTTGTGGTGTGACGAATAGCAGTAGAAGAAAAAAAGAGATGGGGGAGGGGGTGAATATTAAAAACATAGATAAGAAAAATATACGGGATTAACGCGGTATCATCCGGCGATACATGATAAAACGCAGAATAGTTACATCGGTTTAATCTTGACAATATATTCGATCGATGTGACGTTCGTATTGCCGTTAATACGATTAGGAGAGGACACGATGACTGCCATTAGATAATATCGTCATGTTGGACAGTGCTGGATACGATCAATTGATAGCTTCTGTTCGACATTGTTCTTCGCATAGCGCGCTGGGAAACGTCTTATACGGTGCTAGCAGACGACATATGCTTTCAATATCGTTGACACAATAACATATTTGACAATCTTTCAATAATTATATTAGTGATTGGATCCTGCGAAATGTCATCGCCAACACAAGTGGTTAGTAAATATATCGAAAATATTTTTCTCGTTCTATCAATGTTTTCATCGCGCCGATGTTTCGTCAGAAATATAACGCATAAGCAAGTTCAGTTGTCTTTCTCTCTTTCATTGTTATCAATCAGAAATATAACAAAGAAAAATGTGTCGATAATTTGGAAAAACAATTCGTTCTTGTTTATTGTGGTTATGGGCTTAATATTCTAAGTTAAAATTCAATATTTACGTTTGAATGAAGTTATTATAGCCACAAATGTGATTTATTTTTTTTTTTAGAATATAAATAGATATTTGCTTTCTCTTTTTCTCTCTCTCTCTTTCTCTCTCTTTCCTTTGTTTGTTATTTTCTTTGTCTCTATGCCATCATACTTGCACATATCTACTTTATTTAACATATTTCAGTATATCAGTTCGATAAATTTAATCTTGTTTAAGAAAGACTAAGAGTGTTGTCTTTTTTTCATTTGCTATTTACATCGTAAATATAATTATACTATCTATATTTTTGGGAAGAATAAAGTAGTATACCGTAAATTATTGTTTTTGTTAACTATATATATTGTGCGAGTATAAAATCCTTTATGTTACAGATAAAAAGTGTTGGTCCAAAATTAGTTCCATTTTTTAAAAGTGTGTCCGTATATTTTGTACTATTAGCAGAGCAGCCGTCTTTATTAACAGCATGCTTCAAATGTTTGCCAATAATAAGTCTAATCGTCTTTGTTTTGTTACATGGAATTAGTTTATCCAAAGAGTAAGTTTGATATAATTTTATATTGCATTTATATATAAAATTATATTAATAATGCTATACAATTGTAAGTAAATAGAGTTACTTGTTATATAAGCATTTATATAAAATATATATACATATTTTTATAATTTACAGGTATACCTTTTCTAGACGCATTTTAACAGGTTTAGTCTTCAGTTGCATAGGAGATGCTCTGCTAGTATGGCCAAATTGTTTCATTGCAGGAATGTGCATGTTTGCTATTGCTCAAATCATGTATATCTATGCATTTGGTTTTAAACCGGTAAATTTGCTACTTGGTGCTATAATGTACGCCTTATGTTCTTTAGGTAAACAACATATTTATATTTATAGTATTACCATAACATGGAATAACAAAAATCCTATATTTCAGTCATATGTCTTTTAATGCCTGGTCTAAGTGGTATTCTAGTCATAGGTGTTCCAATTTATACAGTGTTATTGACTACAATGGCATGGAGAGCCATCTCACGAGTACAATTTTTTGAGGTCAGTATAAATTATTTCATTTCTAGTATTGAATAATAATTCAATGTCTAAAAAATTACTGATTTATTTTGAAATCCTTCTATAGAGCTCTATTCTATTTATTTCTTCAAGTGGACAATTATCTTTGTTTGTATATGCCCCTATTTTATCTTATCTCATACATTGATATAAATATTATTTACTGTTTCATATAATCTATTTCGTCAAACAAAATACTTTTTATATACTATTATCTGCAATTATAATTTATTTTTACTTTTCAGATCTTTCTGAATTAATATTTTAATTTTTATGATTTTCCAATGTATAAGTAATTTTTTCAACTATCTATGTAGGATTCATTGTAATAAATCCAGTAATCTATTATCTTGTTACTTGTTATTAAGTGAAGAGTTAGGGTCACTTCAATTGAGTCAAATGTACATGTATTAATAGAATATATGTTCAAAGTGCTCCTTCTTTATCAGTGGCAATCATAAAAGTAATTTTCCTACAGTTTTTATTTCATAATTTCATGAAAATCAGATCTTTCAAATGAATCTAAATTAATTCATATTTTACTATCATAGTATCTGTGTTAAAGCATAAATATATATATGTATATTTGCTTATTAGGAATTATGGACATGGACAAAACTGTGCAGCTGTATTGGCAGTATATGCTTTCTAATATCTGATACACTACTTGGCATCCATTATTTTCGTAATCCATTACCATACTCTCAGGTATATTTAAACATGTAATCAATTTAAATCAGTTAAATAATTCAACAATTTTACTTTGATTTCAGGTGTCTATCATGTTCACATATTATACAGCCCAACTAGGAATAGCTTTAAGTACAGTAGATTCAAAAAATAATTACAATACTGTTGATAGTACAAAACCCGCTGATAAAATCGTAAAATAGAACAGAGTTATCTTTTAAAATGACATGGAAGAATAGGTGGCAATGAATTCTAGAAGTATAAAAGTATCATCGTTTAAATTGGTAGACGTAGAGTATATCTTTATTATTAGAGATATTACTTTATATGTGGTAAAGTTTCTCTCTCTATAATACTATTGATCTATCACTGCCAATAATATAGGCATGAATTTATCCTCAAAAACTCACTATATACACAGTATCACTTTAGATATAATACTATATCACACATATGATGAAAAATGTTTTTGAGAATATCAGTATCTTAGTAAATGTATTTGAAAATATTTTTATCCACTAAATCGATGTAACTAATGCATCTATTGTTGCACCCGCATGCACGTTTTTGCATGTGTAATCTAAAAATCGTTGATATAAAACCGTTAGATATATTCATTATTACAATAATAGCAAATATTTCTCTTAATGAGTAATGTTACTCTTTATGAGCTTAGTACGAACGATTCTTAGTTTAACGACAGTAAACATTTTTTTATCCTTTTAAGAAAATATATAAACTTTGCAAATACTTTCTCTTAGTAAAATTGTTGTTATATATATTTTTATGAAAACAAAATGCTTATTATTCGATTATTGATACTAACATAAAGTCATACTTTTTCATGACAAGATCTCTATAATTATATGTATCTGCATACAATTTTTTCGGACCAATATCAATTGACATAGTACTATCTAGTAGACAGTCGATCATACTTACCTTACACTTTGTGTGTAATCCCTGCATGACATAATAATGAAAAACACTATATCACAACTTTAAATGTTACAATGAGTCTGTATATTTTCAAAAGAATTTTCCTACAAAAGAAATGTGTCAGATATTTTGTATTCTATATGACAACAAAATCATGTAATGTTCGTTCTATAGACATATGTAGAAACGAAAATAGGACAGATGATGATAGATTTTCTATATATGAAACATTAGTTTATATAAAGGTGTGAGTAATAGAGAATTGAAAAATTAAATGTTAAATGATAAATCTATAATTGCGATTTAGCAAATGACTAATCTGAGTAGAGTTATCTCTCAATATTCCTAAACGTATACTATATATAAATATTAAATTGTATTTGGTGCGAATATTATTTGAAGTACGAAGAATAATTTTTAGTGAATCAATATTTATACGTATGTACAACTTATATACATGTATGTATGTATGTAGTATTCTTATATGTACTTTAGTTCACAATTAGTTACTGTGGTGTAATATATTTGTTGATATATCCAAGTATGTATAATATAAATTAATAGATAAAATGTATTTTGAATAAACAAAATGGGCAATATATTTTAGTGATAATAAAGCAGAAATATTGTCAAGATTTCGTACTGTACAAATCTACGTATTAAACAAAGTCGTGTTAAGATTTTAATATACACATATATATACATATACATATATGTGTATATATATCTATATATTATATAGTGATATAGCACTGCAGTTACAATATAATACGATATTCATATCATCTACCTTCAAGCTTACTCTTTCACCTTCAACTGGTATATAGTATCTAGTAAAGACAATGTCCAAGAAGGTATAATAAATAAATCTGTGAAGAAATCGTAGAAACTCATAGTGTTAAAAATGAATGCTATTACGTACATAATGTGTTATACAATAAATATTATTTTCAAAAAATTAATTACGGTTAGAGAATTTACATATAATTTTTAATCTTAGAATATCTCTAAATGGTTGAAATGTGACGTAAATACTGCGCGGAGGTGTAATTTAATATCAAGTTAGAGAGAGAGAAAGAGAGAGAGAGAGAGAGAGAGAGGAACGTCGAAAATGCATCTCTGTTCTTTTTACCCAAATAACCCGGATATTATCTATAAATGAAATATGTTTTGGATGTGGCTGTTGTAACGATTCATATATGTATGAATTGATAATTCGAAAATTACAGATATCAGTATATTTACGTTATCAAGTTCTTGGAAAATCAATTAAGAAAACTTTTAAATCCAGCCGCCCATAATTTGACCGGTCGCTTTAGACTTTCCACGTAATTTTGTTGTAGCCACTGGAACATTATCTTCTTGCTGCTTTGAAGTCTTCGGTACTTCTTTATCATTTCCCTCTTTCTTCTTTTTCTCTTCCTCTTCTTTCTTCTTTTTCTCTTCCTCCTCTTTCTTCTTTTTCTCTTCCTCCTCTTTCTTCTTTTTCTCTTCCTCTTCTTTCTTCTTCTTTTCTTCTTCCTCTTTCTTCTTAGCATCATCTACATTTTGATCCTTAGCTGGCTCTTGGACTGCCTTACCTTCATCAGCTTTACCAGATTTACTTGCCGAGGTTTGTGCCTCGGCTGATATCTTGCTGACATCATCCTCTCTCGGATCTTCAGGTATCGGCGATGGAGTTCTAGGTTCTGCCGGTTTTCCATCTGGCGTTAACTTATCACCCTGTTTATCGATACTTCCAGCACTCATTGATTTTAATATTCCTTTCTTCAGGGACTCTGACAAAATTAACTTTGGACGTTCACCTTCGGACATTTTTACCTTCACGCTTGATCTTTGAGAGGAAGTTGCACTCTTTCCTCCTCCTGCTCCCCCTTCTCCTCCTCCTCCTCCTCCTCCTCCTCCTTCGGTTCCTGTTTCATCATTTTCATTTTTATTACTCCCTCAAGAAAATTGGATTTATTTGAGAAATAGTTTTAATGTACTTATGAATCGAGTATCTATATATTATTGACTGACCTTCCGTATCTTCAACCTCGTCGATCTGCTTAATTCGTTTCATCATGAATTTGGCATAAGCGATTCTTGTCGTAGGCGTCACTTCGGATAGATTTGGATTGTACTCGACCAAACGATTAGGATCGAGAGAGGCCAAATCGGAATGTGCTTGATCCCGCATACTTCTACGAATACTCCGTCTTGTTTGCTTTGCGAATGCCTCATTCGAACTTCCTATTGGATCTTTAGCAAACGTGTTTTGTCGAACAACGGCATTCCAATCTTTCTTTTTGCTACCGCTACCCTTACGTCCGATAGCTTTAGCAATTTGACTGAAGACATCTTTCGGTTCCTTTTCATTTCCTTGTATAACTGCATTTACGATGCCTTCCACTATTCCAATCTGGAAATCCTTTTGTAAGCGACGTTCCATTACTCGACCCTTTTTACCAGATACTACGAACAAATATACATTTATTGTATAGTTCATATACCTAAGTGCATGTAGGGTAGGGAATTTAAGTTCGAATACCTAAATATTTATCTACGGTTTTATGTGAAAAGTCCTTAGTACAAAATCGTACTATTTAACAGGGCACACGTAGAGAGATAAGATACTTTCTTTTTCAAGCTCATGTTTTTTCAAATGATTTCGAGGTACTAAGACTTAAGGACTTTTTCTATAAAGCCATAAATAACTGAGATATTTAGGTGTTCTTATATAAATTCCACATTCTGTATAAATAAGTTTAAAGTTTAACGAGATAGCAACGATTTTCGGTAAAACATTTTATACTAATTGCTACCAACATGCAGCTTCCTGTTTATCGATAGTCGGCGTTCGCATTCCATTCTGTCGGAGAATGTCAATTAATTCGTATCGTAACGTCGAAATGTCTTGTCGAATTTCCATGACATCGTCTTCCGTAATACCAAATTCATCGCGTTTTCTTTGTTCCGCCGTCACGTAACGACGAATAAGTAATCGCATTACGGTGTCATGCCTGATCATTGCCTTCTCTCGCGATTTTTTCTAAAATACGAATTCATAATCAGCTAAAGCATGTCCTTTAAAGATATTATTAATGACAATGAGAATAAAACAATGTGGGGAAGAATAAATATGCTTACGATCAAGGACCGTGTGGGTCGTGAGCTTTTACCGCATTTAAGTATCTTGTCAAAAGTTTTACTCGTTGGAACCATGTTAAACGGTGGTGGCACAGTGTCACCATCTTCGAAGTAACTCATCCAAAGATGACTTCGTGCAAACTTCCACTCAGTATCAGCCCTTTCCTAAAAATAACAACATTGTATTCATTATACCCCCACTCTTGTTTTCGTTTTTTATTAGACACGGTAACACTTTTCTTATTATTTTATAACAATACCGAAATGATTTGATACGAGTTAGACATCATAGCAATTAACATGTTGAGTAATACAATAACGTTGATGACCGAGTACGATCCAAACATAAGCAGAGCCCAGAATCTTGTAAAACTTTTTATTCCGGTTAGATCGAAAGACATCAAATCTACCATACCAAAACTTGCCCAAAATAGTGACTGTGAGGTTTCAAAGAGGCTACAAATAAAACAAATAAATGCGTTTAGTAAATCATACTTGATCTTATTCGGAGGATTAAAAATATCTTTTTTATACTTAGCAAATCTTCGCCATATCGAGCAAGCTTTTTCTTGATTATCGAAATCTGGCAATCCGTTAGGCATATGATAACATTTCATCTTTTCCAAGTCAGCGTAATACCACATTAACTGATTCATGCCACAGCCAAAAGCGAATAGTACGAGAGTATAAATGAAGAAAAATTTAATAATATCTATTATCATTCTACCCAAAGAAATCTGTAAAGGTCCAAGATGTGGATTTACGCTGAATATGTGAACGAGTTTCAAGAAACTGAAATATATAGACGTAAAAGAATTATTTTATGGAAATTCGTACAATTTTAAGATATATATTTATTATGATAATTGATAAAAAAAAATTTACCTGAATATCATTCCAGCGGCGAAGGCTCCTTCCGAGAGAAGCATAGGATCGAAGGCATGCCATTTATCTCTTGGATACCAAGGATCCTCTCCACTCCAATATTCCCTCTATGTAAATAAATAAATAAAAAAATAATATCCAAGTACAGAGTTCAAGTTCGAAATGAATAAAAAAAAATAAAATAAAATAAAAATCAAAGAAAGAACAGTGGAGCATAATCAAAACGTACCTGTACTATAAGCCAAGCAGTCAATCTCATACCTATCCATATAACGTAGAACGTATTTTGTATAAAGTCCACTATATTCCATAAATCTGATACATACTCGATTAATCCGTCCGACCATAATGATCTTATTTCTCCAACGACTAAACCTAAGATATTTATAAAAGTAGTTATTAATTTGTGCTTATTGCCAAATGCATTCCTATAAATCATGTATCTTCGTCATATAAATCACCCTTTTTCCTGATATTTTCTTTTTTTTTCAAATCAAAATAAAATTGATTTACTTATTACGTAGATAATAACGCCAGATTCAACAAAACCCGGAATGCAACCTCGCTCTCGTCTCTTCCATCCCGCAAGTATTTCTCGCATCCATGCATTACCAAATAATTCGATAGCCAAATATTCAATCCGTTGAGATGCCATTCCGAGTAACACTGTAATTTATATCGATTTTGTTCCTTATAAAACGTGTACGCGATAGAAAGAGAATTAAGATGTTTACTTACTGAGAAAAAAAGCGTAGGACGAAGAATGACAAATAAACTTGACAAATGGTTTCTTCATGAACAAACCCATTTGTGAAGTAGGAGACATCATATAAATTGTACTGTACACAGGAAACATAGCACCAAGTTTTCCAACTTCGATTAGTTGACCGATCATACTTTTTCTTCTGAAACCAGGTAGACCATCGTACCAAATAGCTGCTAATAATTGTTGTACGTTCGGATGAGCTACGAACTGAAGAGCAAGAGAAATTAATCAATATAGGATATGTATGAAACATTTTTGGAAAAAAATGCACAATATTCAAAGTATGTGAGTATATATTAAATGAATTATCTGGAAGGATGAGCCCCGTTATGGCAGGCAATACCTTGCATGTATAAAACATACATGTATAAAAGAAGATATATTTAGAGGCTACTTCTGAGATGATGTTTTAAATTTTCGGGAATGATGGAGAAGGACACAAGCATCAATATCGGATAAGATACCCTACGTATCGTATAATCTTATAATTTACGTAAACGTATATATCTTATCCTGGTATGATATAATGTAATAAGATGGTAGATAATGCGTTATTATATAAACAATTACGTTTTCGTATTCCATTTTGGCTGACGTTGTTTTTGGCCAATAACTTTTGATTGAGGCATTTTTGGACTTGGATATCTTATTCGATATTGGTGTTCATGTCATTCTCCATCATCCCTAAAAATTTGAAACATCAACCAGGAAAAATTTTATATATACATATGTTTACCTGCTTTTGCTTATATTTTATGGCAAGTTTTAGTCTCTCTAATGTTTGTCGTTCTCCGGGTTCCCAATTATCTCCAGTAGGATTATAATTAAGCATAATCTCTAATTCGTATGACGTACGCGCATGATCCAATAATGCTGTTGCAAAGTTTTGCGTTTGCTCTCGCATTTCCTGAAAATATATTAACATATTTAGAGAAATCAGATTTATTCGAACAGAATTGAAAGAAGAAAAAAACGAAATAGTTGAAGAAGAATTCACATTGTACTCAAATCGGAATTCTTGTTCCATTCGACTGAGACGACGTAATTCCCATGAAAGTTCAAAAGCCGTTAAAAGAGGATCTCTTGAAGATAAAGCGATAAGAGACGGCGATGTTAAGGCTCTATATGCGTTTATACGAGATTGTGAATGCCGAAGGGAGTCTTGCTCGCTTGAAATAACACACTCGTCGCAGCCACATCTAGAAAGCCGTAGAGCAATCACATTAAAAAAAAAAAAATCATTAGATATTAAGATCTTATAGTAAAGATTAATCTATCATTAAAAAAAGTGACCTGGCATCGTGAGGTGTAGGAAGTGTCGCTCCTCTATCCAAGAGTATTTTCAAAATTTCATAATTATTTTTATGTGCCGCTAATACAAGCGGAGTTATGTCAGGAGTGAAATTAGATGAAGATCTATCTACGGCTTCCCAACTCTAAAAGAAATATCAATCTTGATTTATATTTCAGGTATGTTACAAATTTGATTTAACGCGTTCTTGGACTTACGTAAGGTTGGCCAACAATATGGATTTTTTCTTCCCATTCTAATAAAATCTCCACGGCTTCGACGTATTCTTCTTTGATGGCGTGTAAAAGTGCATCCTGTAATAGAATTAAATTCCTGTAATTGTAATTAATGCTAAAAGTGTACGAAAAGATATTTAATTTTTTATTATTATCACCTTCACTTGTATTCCTAAATCCAAGAGCAATTTAATAAGCTCAATATTTTCATTTTCGATGGCTGCTATTAAAGCTGATCGATTTAATGGATCCACACAATTTATATTCAAAATTTCTGGATTATCCTTATTTTCTTCTAATAACCTATTTAATATGATTCTCGTCGTTAACTTCTTTTTTTTTTATTATTGTAATTACAAACATTCGATTATCTTTCTATACCTTTTTACAGTAGCACAGTCACCTCTTTCCGCACTCAATAGAAAGTGCTTTTCAACGGGTCCGAGAACATAATCGGCAGGTGGACTTAGCGATTGTACGGAGGGTGCTCTGGCTTCATTGCTGAGAAGATCTTGCTGTGATTCAGATGGATTCATAGTTCACGTCTTGCAAGCGTTTTATCAAAACATAACAGGATTCACTCGGGATCGTCGCTTCCTTGGCGATTATTTATTTATTTTTTTTACTTTTTTAGATCAATTAGAATTGAAAAAATAGTTATCACCGAGCTATCGAATCAGCATGTATTTTTTGTTTTTTTAAATCTCAACACAAATGTCGACACGAGATTTAAACAATTTTTACACTCAACGATACGAATTCGTTATCGATGACGAAATATTACTTAAACTCTTTTTATTCGATGCACCTTGTCATAAAAATTTTATTGCTCCATGGGGACGTATTAAAACGATGTAACATACGAGGCACTTATGGACTGTACTGATACAGTAAAAGCACGCTGAAGCTTACCGAAACCTTACATCGTTCAGCAGGTGGGGATCTCGACAGCGGATTAAGTACAGATATATAGAATGCAAGAGAAGCACGTGTTTCTGATACTGATTTCTACCATTCCACGGCATAACCATTTATATATGTTTCTGATACGTGTTAGTTATACATTTCAGTGGATATAGGTCGTAAAACTTATTTTTAGGATTAATGGAAAAGTGGATCGGAAGAGGATCAAGCGATTAATTCAATCCAAGGTCTTCGAATGAATTCGTTTCAATGAAGCTTCAACGTGATAACCATTTAAACAATTTTCGTTTTTCCAATTTGCTCTTTCAGCCAATGTGAATTCATATAATTTTTTTTTTTCTTTTGAAAGAACTCAGATATTTTGTATTATTTTATTCAATATGTATTATTTGAAACAATACAAAAAAAATTTTAACAAGTATAAGTTTTATCCATGACATTCTCAAAGGGTATACGATTTTTTTTTTTTAATCCAAATCCAAATTTCCTCTCTTACTCGGTTTCTTTGTCAATTCAAACATCGGAAAAGGTAGGCGGATAATTATCCTTTTTTTATCTTTTTTCTAATTACCTAGAAAATATTTAATTTCGAACTTAAACTCCCCCCACGGTACCAATTAAATTAATTTGCAAACCGTACACTCTTACCATTCGTGGCAATAATTTATTCGTACTCGTCTTTGGAATGACTGCCTTTTCCCAAACTTTCTTTTCTCGCCACCAAATTCGCTGATACTCGTTCGACAATAGTAACTCGATGCACGGGCGTCTCTCTCTACGAAACCGTAACGTGTCGAATTATATATTTCTTTCGGGCGTGGTTTTGAAATCGAGATCATCGAGATGAATTTGCATAAGCGTTCGCGCGTTGTGTCACACTTCGTTCTTGCCCAACGCAAGTATAAATAAGTAATACATAAATATGCATGTGCTTTGGGTATCGTATCCTTACGAAGGAACACATTGTAGGATAATTTCGAGGACACGATACGAATACATACGTACTTTTCGTAAGACGGTATAAACACCTTCGTTGTTGCATGATCCGAAGAGATGATGTTATCTTGAAATTTGTAGGACGTCGGAGGTGTCCAAGCTTTTATTTTAGCGTCTATACCGCTAATAACCATGATGATTTCGTTCCAATTTTTTTTTTCTTTTTTTAATTTTCGAAATACGTTTAAATATTAAATTGAGAATACAGCCCCCGTCCCGCCCTAAAAATTCGTCCTTCGGTTACAATTACGACGTATACAAGAGGTTATAAATAAACAAACGATTGATTCTATAGCGTTAATAACAAAAGATCGAGATACGAAACTTGTTTTGAAGTTAAGAATTGAAACGTATTCTGTTAAATTTAATGAGAAGATGATTGACGAGAGATATAATATTCTCTTCCTTGTTTTTTTTTTCTTTTCTGTCTTTCTTTCTCTTTCTGGAGAAAGTCATTTTTTGAAATGTTCTTTATTTTAAAGTCACGGGTTACAGCTAGGAAGGGTTGCAAAGAGAATGGGAGAGGGTAAGGTAAGCATGGTAGGAGACAAGTCACACCTCGTCTTCTCGCTTCATTCAGGAAAGATCATATGGAGAAAAGGTAGTCTCCACAGACGGTCGAAGTCTTTCGAATGTTAGTCGATCTCACGATACGATCACAGTTGATCGTTCACGTACCGTGAAACAACGTAAATCTGTGAAAATAAAAAAAAAAGGAAAGAAAGGAAAACAAATCGAAAGGGTGATAATAAAACGTTATCATAGAGTATAAAAGTAGAACTCGATTGATCGTGGTAAATATATTGTTCATAAAGGAGTATTACTTCATCGAGAAGTATTAAAAGTGAATGGAAGATAAGAAGAATCGATCATCGATCGGTAAGAGCATTGCCATAAAAGATCATCAATAAGTTCAATGATGCAATAAATCGATTAGGAATGCAAAAAACCAAAGATTACAAGGTAGAAAGAAGAAGTTGATTCTTCCGAAAGAATATAATATATTTTTTTCAATATAATTTCATTATATACACAGTACATTACATATATATATATATATATATATATATATATATATAAATTATAATAAACTAATAAATCATGGGAGAAACAATATGTCTTTATGGAAAAACGTCGCCGGATATAGAAAATTTTCTAAAAGGAGCGACACCATCCCGAATGTTTGCGGACGTCGTTCTTTGTTGCTTCGGTGGTGAAAGGTTTTTGACGCATCGACTCGTTCTTTCAGCTGCTAGTCCCTACCTGCAGGTTCGTTCTTTTTTACTTGTCAATCTTTTTGTTACTTCATTAAATCGCGTTACATAACTCTCGCACATTCTGCATCGGCAGCGATCATTAAAGTTTTTGGATGCCCTAGTTATTATTTCAGTTGTCGAGTACTAATCCAAAGAGTAGAAATAGAAAAAAAAAGTGGTACGACCTTGTATTATATTTCTTTCTTTCTATTCGCCGTAGAAAATTTTGGAGGCTGATGGCAATTCGTCGAATCATCGGGAACCTATAACCATCGTATTAGCAGAGATCGAATCAGCAGAATTATCGGCAATTCTTGATTTTATTTATACCGGTAGTACGAAAGTATCACGACCAAGATTGAACGCATTTCTACGAACAGCTACGGTCTTACGCATACGTCTTCCACCCCTGCCTGCTGCGATCGTCTACGATAAATTTGATCGGGAGAATACATCGTATACCTTTGATTTCAAGGCTGGTCCAAGTCATCCACCGTATGAAACATCTTTGAATATAAGTAGAGCCGCTGAAAATTCTCTAGAATCGTTTAGATTTCGAACAGATGACTCTTGGGAGACGCAATTGACGTCACTGAAATATACAGACAAATTGGGAGCATCTAACGAGGTAGATTATCCATGGATGAACAAAGATCCGGTTTACCCCGAGGGAAGATGGTGGAAAACGTGGCGACGACATCGTCACGTAGCGAATTGTGTTACGGCATCGCCTTGGCGTCAAATCGTCAGACTTCATCATTCGCCAAAAGTTCGATCGGGCCCGACGGATCTCGTAAGTATCTTACTTACTTACATCTTCATTCCTTATTTAACATTTATCAATGACTATTGCAGAATACCGATAGGCTAACGGACAAGTTGAAAGAAGATAAAATCGGCGCAACTTCGTATGGCGTTGAATACGACGATTCTATCAAGCAACATTCTTCTTTCGAAAGTATCGTAGATTCCATCGATACGGCGTACCTATCCAAAGAGGTTCGAGAGGAGAAGACGTCAGGGAACGGTAGAGAGAATCTCGTTGATACTCGAAAGGATATTCGAAGGAACGAAAAAGAAGAGACGAAAAGGGAGAAACCATTTCGTTGTGCCGATTGTGGGAAAGAATTTTCGCAGTTGCGCAATTACAAGTACCATCGTAGCGTGCACGAGGGTACGCGGGAATTCGCGGCGAGTTGCCCGGAATGCGGGAAATACTTCAACGATCGCGGTTACCTTAGCTCGCACATGAAGATTCATCGTAATCGTAAGGAATACGCTTGTCTCGTATGCGGAAAGAGTTTCAATCAGCGAGTGGCTTATAATATGCACGCCAAGATACACACCGGCCTGAAACCTCACAGTTGCGAACAATGCGGTAAAGCTTTCTCACGGAAAATGCTTCTCAAACAGCATCTCAGGACCCATTCTGGCGAACGACCCTATCGTTGTCACATTTGTCAGAAAGCTTTTGCAGATAGATCGAACATGACGCTTCACACGAAGCTTCATTCCGGGTTGAAGCCTTATCAATGTAGTCTCTGTTCCAAGGCCTTCACTAAGAAGCACCATTTAAAGACTCACCTCAACTCTCATACCGGATTCAAACCTTATTCTTGTTCCAAATGCGGTCTCAGTTTTTCCCAAAGTAGCAATATGAGAACACATTTTAAGAAATGTACGTACGAAACTAATCCAATAGTTCTGATTGACGATTCGAGGAAGACCTAACTCTAATTTGAAAAAATAATCTATGCTTCGTAATAAGCAAATGTAAACATTTTGAAATCTATTGTATAACTTGCGAACGAGACTAAAACAATTTTTTTTCTATCTATATATATCGTACGTTTTCTCATTTTTATGATTCCTCTAAACCCTTTTTCCGATAAATCGAAACGCGATATTTATCGTGAAAATATATTTTTATTAATAAAGGGAGTGTAGCATGACTCGAAATCACACCGGACACGGTACATGACCTTTCCCATGACAAGGAAATCTCATAATTAGACGTCTCTTTAATCTTCTAGACTCTTAAACGACCGTCCATTCGCCTTATGCTTTTATCTTTAAATCTTTATCCTTAGCTCATGAATAAGGATAATCTCAGAAAGATATATCAAGAGAGAAGAAAAGAGAGAGAGAGAGAGAGAGAGAGAGAGAGAGAGAGAGAGATAAAAATAATGAATGAAGATTCTGGAAAGGAATCTCGATTTGAATATAAATATTCAGTCAAAGCTCATATTTCATCATATTTTTCTAAAATGAAATTTGCCTGCATGAACGTATCACGAATCATAAAATTCAAACGTTTATATCAAACTAACTAACGAATAATTTAATGTTGAAATCAGTGTTGCTCTGACTTGATCTTCCAGACGTTTAAATGACCACCCATTCATTTTTATCTTGTAATCTTTCAACGTGGAAAGTATTATCCCTAGAAAAAGATGCACGGGAAGAGGAAAGGAAGATCTTCGTGTATGTACAAAAAAGAAGATGAAAGAGGGAAAGAAGGAGAGAGAAGAAGATTCTCGGTTTGAAGAGAAAACGGGGCTAAATCTTATGTTGTTATTGTTGAATGTTAGCTCGACGACGCAATTATGTAGTCTCGTGATTAAGCCAGTGGTATATATTTTTAACTGTATACTCCGAGCGATGTTAACGCAGTACGAACGTGTAGCTGATCTTTCTCATGATCTTTCTTGCTTTGTGAGCACACATATCTCCGAGTTCAATAAAACAAACGCTTAATTGCGAGCGATAATTAAGTGACACGAGAAAAGGCGTGAACTTGAAATGAAGCGGCTGAATATACGCGTACATATACATATACATATGTACGTAAGTATAATACGTATAAGTATACGGCGTGTAAGTATACGAAGAAATTCGACCGAAAGCATCAAGGATCCTTTTGCGTCCGTCTTTTGATATTAGATCATTTTTGCTTGTACGAACTCCTTTCATTTTTCTTTTTTCACAGATGTATTATTATACAACAAATGCATTTCGTGATGTAAACCAAAGTCGATCAAAAGCATCGACGTAAATATAATAAAAGGAAACGAAAAAAAGAAAATAAGACTAAATTCGTCCTTCGATCAGTTTATGTTTTACATGTGGCCTTCGTCACTTATCGAAAAAAAACCGGTTTCGTTATTTACTTTCTTATTTTCAATACATACGCGTGATTTTTTTTATTTCTTCTTTTTTTTCACTATCATCGGTGCAGGAATACAACGTATCTATCTCTGATTGGTTTTACTAAAAATTTACATAACCATATCTTATTTTAATTAGGAATTGAAACCGTATCGTAATTGGCATAATTTGTTAGGCATATTTTATATTCCGCTTGCTTAGTACAAATCAAAATCTTTAATCTATTTTTCGATATATAATACATATATACATAATACCCATATATTTCCATTATATATATATGTGTATATATATATATATATATATATATATATATATATATATGTGTGTAAATAAAATATTATATAAGCAAATTATATTATATATATGTGTATATGTAAAACATTATATAAAAAGAAATATATGCATATTATTGTAATATAGTTCTAATTGCATCTGTATTCAGAATATTAGATGGAATAAAAGAATAATAGACTTCTTTTTATACCAATGTTCTTTTTTGTTTTAATAAAATGTTAAACTTCCGAACACGTATTGACCAACTACTGTGAACATTCATTAATATTTTATTTATATCATCAATATTTTATATTATATTTACTGTCTCGTAAATAACTAAAATAATGGCAAACTCGAACACAAATTCGTTTCATAATTTGTCTGAAAAACGTAATTCAAAATATAATAAAAATTCGGACTCTAATTCGACCGTATGTAAAAATAATTTCTATTATTACAAAATATTAATATTATAATTCTCTATTTTCTACCTTTGTTAAGACTAAAATTCGAGTATCAAGCAGAAGTGAATGCCTCTAACTGTAGCTGAAACCATATAATAAATTACTTTATCGAATATTGACCACATGCGATTATATACGGTTAGGTTAGGATAAATTTGCAAATAACGAATTAATTAAAGTTTTCCTTCATAGGTAAAAGAATGTTTGCAATATCAATTATTAACACCATTCCAAACACTCGTTTGGGAATTGAAAAATACTGTAATGAAAAGTTATTGGAACAAAGAAGTCGGAAAAACTCATTATTTAATACCGTATTTACCAATCGGTATGGATCCCTTAAAAACAACTTTCGGGAAAAAATTTAAATCTGGTATGACCTGATATATAAAAAGTATTCCTTTTAAAACCAAATTTGTCCTTTTAAAAACGATCCCAAATAAATTCTATTTATTTTTTTTTTATCATAATTTGATTAAACACATATTATTAAAATAGAAAAAAAATTTTAATTCTAATTTAGATCTAATTTAGAGTCGTTTTAAAAACAAACATAAGAAAAAGATACTTATATACGTATATACATACATAAGCATTTGTTTACCAGAGGCAACAATGGCGGATTTAATTAATCCTCCCGAAATTGATAAAAAACCAATAATGCGCACAGATGTTAATTTCTGTAGAGTTAAAGAAATAAACCAAGAAGATGAAGGAACACAAATTACTAGAAAGTAATATATCTGTATGTTTATGACACGTGAAAATATACGCACATTCTTTAAAGGCAAAAAATTCAAAGTCCGCCATTTTTGAAAAATGTAGTAAACTAATTAGTCCAATAAAAAAATTATCTATTTTACTTAAAACTAGGAATACTTTTGCATAGCGTATTATATTTTGATTGACATCTTAATCAAAATTAATAAGAGTAAATCTGTTTAAATAGTTATAATTGTCACTTTAACAAACATATATATTTCGGAAAAAAGAATAATGCTGATGTAAGAGGATCTCGAATTAAAAAGATTATACAAGGCGAACATTATAATGCTACTACGTTAGCCAATTACATTCAAGCAGATTTCTTAAAAGACACACAACTTCTTCTCGGACAAGTAAAGTAATATAAATAATGTAATTATTATAGTAACGTTAATCATTGAATATAATATAAAGTCAACAAAAGAAATCATTGAAATTTCTGAAGAAATCCGATAAAAGAATGTTTCTCTCCATCAACTATATATGGTAAACCCTCGGCAAAAAAAATAGATTCTGTAGCTGATGCACTACAAGAATCACCTATAGATAAAACATTGCACTTTAAATGGAAATATTTACAATATCTGCATAGCTTACGTAATAATCTTAAAAAACGTATTCCATCTACCAATTACTTCGATATTTATGAAGATTTGGCTTCTTTGGACAAGGTAATGGTATTTACACAATTATTTATAATTAATAATAGTATAAACAATATATACATTTAAATATTTCTTAATGTATTATCAGGAATTTAACATACATACCCTTTCACCTTCTCCTTTTTTTTTACTTTTCTCTTATACCTTCTCCATTTAGATTGGAAGATTTCTTTTCTTTTCGTCACAATAGAAATAAGAGAGATCTGTATGTCTACCTCTACTGTTATTTCTAGGAACATACTGGTATCCTATCAGAAGAAGATGTATTTACAATTTTAGCAAACTATAATATCCATCCAGAAAGACAACTTTTTGAAGCATTATTAGATCTTTTAAGATTACGACAAAACGAGAAACTTTTTTATAAGAATGTAGTGGATCTTCTAAATTGGAAATGTCCATTTCCCACATTGCCGATAACAAAAAGTATTATTATTTCTTTTCACAAGATCTGTGTGCAATATTAGTTTTGAATAGTTATTCCATTAATAGAAATAATTACATATTTCAGAAAGTAAAGAAAATATAATATCACCTCTGCATGATGAAAATAAATCTTGCGTAACTCCATCTAAATATTACCTTTGTAATGAAAAGTCGTACGCAAAGATTGATAATGCTTATGCTTTAATTTTTCCCAATACTTTTACAAAATATGGCTTGAATCACATAGATTTTTTCAAGGTATTAATCACTAAATTATAAACTTAAATCTATTATGTTTGTTGATTTAAAATTATTCGTATTATGGGACCCAAATTTTTATAGCTTCGAAGTAAGAAAGAAATACAAAATATATTTCAAAATATTGGAATTACATTTCCTGATAACACTTTTGATTTACTCTGGGAGAAAGCTATTCAGAAAGATGGTCCTGAGGGTGTATGTGTTGATACATTTAATGCTTTGTTAGATATACCTACAGAGTGTTCTCATAAAAATATATAAAATATCCAATATATTAATAATAACAATAAATAAAATAATTGTAGAAAATAAAATTACAAAAAAAAATGGGTCCAAAAATTTATAAATCTAAAACATTATGTTTTATAAATTTTACAATATTTTACAGATAATCCAAACTTATCTTTGACATTATAATATCTAAATCTATGCAATTATATGATATTTATTATATATATTCATACATATTAACATAATTAAACATAGTCATTATAAAATCTGTTTAATTTAAGTAATCTAAATTTAAATATATATACATATATATATACAACATTTGAGAAGATATATAGTGTACATACGTCTCTATAAATTTTTTAATACTAATCAACTGGCTTTAGAAATTTTCCCTTTTTATTAGAAGATTGATTAGTATTATCTTTTATTTGTTTTTTCCTTTTTAACTTGTTCTTTTTCTTTCTAAGATTTATCCATTGTTCTACCATTTGTTTATCCGTTATATCGGTTTCTTTTATTTTCTCCAATTCCATCTGCTTATCAATATTTTCTATTTCTAATAATTTTTCTAATTCAGGATTCATACCCTGGAAACTCAGCCTACCATCGATCAGTTTTTCACAAAACACGTAACTAGGCTCAACGATAAATTTCTCACTAAAACAGAATAATGTTTAATATGTATATAATCATCTTAAAATAAGGATTCGTATAAATTCGAGTAGAAAAATAGAGTAGAAGAATATATTAAAAAAAGCATACTATTCATTTTTCATCTGAATTGGAAGTTGACCACTGAAATATTCTTCTCCTTCTTTCTCTATCATCTGCTTTTCAACTTTTTCTTTTGTTCTCTTCATAAACTAAAAATATTTTCTTAGATAAATATAAATATATGTAAAATACATCATATCGTAAAACATAATATCATTAAATAACATTGTATCGTTTTCAACAAATACCACATACAGAATCATTTCACTCTCATTGCACATTTACATTTGAATATAAAATTAAAATTATAAACAAAATCTAATATACCTTCATTTGTAAAATACTTTTTGATAATTTTGACTTAGATGAATTCATTGTTGCTGCTTGAAAAACACTTTGCTACTTGAACTATTAAATAGTTGTGATATTAACCTCTCTTTCTACGAATATATATTTACACGGACTTACTACACAATTTTCAAAAAAAATAACTAGTCTAGTAACAAACTCTATGGCAACAAAATCTCTATAACAATATTCTTGATAGTCACAAGTGCAAGTTTATGCAGATGCGCTATTTTTCAATGTTCCAAAATTTCTGTCTATCTCTCTCTCTCTCTCTTTCTCTTTCTACTAAACGGGATATCGCCGCATAAAACGCAAGTAAATTTATAATAATGAATTCGATTTGTTCGATAACAGTTTCTTTTCAAAATAAGATTTTTTTTTGAAAGAATTAATGCCTTCAAAGGTCAAAGGTTCTTGTGATAGTTTCTTTTTCAAATTCTTCGGAAGATAGTAATTTTTCTTCATATATATTATGTAATTTTATTGACACGTTAACGTCGACTTGGTAAAACTGACATGCAAAACTATATTTGCGGTAAGTTAACTGTGGAACACACCAGCGTCAACTATATTATCAGTTAGATTGGAAAAATGTCAAAAATACTATAGTATAAACAATATCATTATCTCTAGAGAACTTTTAATAATTCTCTTAATAAATGAAAGTGGTAATGCTAAAACATGCTACTTGAAGATCAAAGCAGTCTGAAATTTATTGATTCAGTATATTCTTCAAAATTTAAGACGATTGTTCTATCTTATTATTCAAATGTGTATAGTATTTTTTTTTCTTTATGAAGATTGGTGAATTATACTATCTTAGTCTTTTGTGTCGGTAATGATCGTATAATAGGTTTCATATTTAACCATCTGCGCAGGACATCTTGCGTACAACGGACAAAGTAATTTTTTTTCGTCTCACATCATCGACAAACACTTCCACTTATGGAGATTGGTAATATGGTTTTGTTGCATATATATTCTTTTTGTTTCAGGTAAAATAATTTACATTATTGTAAACAATAATGAGCGGTCTTAAGTTATATTATGATTTATTTTCACAACCATCAAGAGCACTGTATATTTTTCTAAAAGTCGTTAATATACCCTTTGAGGCAAAACCAATACGGATAATTGAACTGGAGCATACTACTCCCGAATTTGAGGCCATTAATCCATTTAAAAAGGTTCCAATTATAGAACATAATGATTTTAAGTTGACAGAAAGGTACGTTCGATCAGATAATTTATTTTATTTTATAATATTTAATGACTAATATCTTTATATAGCATCGCAATTTTGAGATACTTGAGTAGAGAATATAAAGTACCCCAACATTGGTATCCTTCTTCATCAAGAGAACAAGCCAAAGTTGATGAGTATTTAGAATGGCAACATTTAAATACTAGATTAAAATGTTCATCGTATTTTTTAGTAACGGTAATAGTATCAATAAATTAAAATAAGAATTCTTGAGGAATTTTAAATAAAATTGTAATATAATATAATGAATATTTTTCTAATTTTATTCTTTACTTTTTCTTGTTATAGTTTTTAAAGCCTTTACGAACAGGAAAGCCAGCTAAACCTGAACAAATAAAAAAGTATAAAACACAAATGTTAGATTGTCTTGATTCAATAGAAAATATCTGGCTGAAGGATAAATTATTTCTTACAGGCAATGAAATTAATATAAGTGATATATTTGGAGCTTGTGAATTAGAGCAACTACGTGAGTTTATGAGTAATCCATATTTTTTACATTGTTCATTGTAAAAATTTTTTTAATTTGTATTATTATAATTTTGTTATATAAAATAAGTATATTACAATAGATATTATAAATTAAATTATAGGCTTAGCTGGATATGATCCACGTGCAGAATGGCCTTGTATTAATGCTTGGATGGAACGAGTACAACAAGAAACTAGACCCTATTATGATGAAGCTCACAAACTATTGAATAAATTTGTAAAGCAACAGGACCAAACAGCTAGTAAGCTATAATCAAATATGAAAAAATTATATAAATTAAAACAAATATTTTTGTAATTTTATATTTTTCATAATCATGATTATTATTATATACCAATTATGGATACTGAATCGCTAATTGTAAGTAAAATAAGAAAACTAGTACATAAGGATCAAGGGTTATATACATATGTGTGTATATATATATATATGTCTATATGGGTTACATATATATATGGGTTATATATATATATAAGGTACATATGGGTTATATATATATATATTTATATTTAAAATAATGTTTGATAGGTAAAGTTTAAAAGCTCATTTTTGATAATATTAATAATTGACTAGAGCATATTGCTTACCTTTATATAAGTTGAACATTGTTAAGCACATTGTATTTTTTGTATTTTCAAAAAAGAATTATTTTCTTTTATACACTGTTTCTTCTCTTTGAGAAAATTATTTAAAATACATTATAACAATACATATAGTGAGGAGCAAAAGTTCTGGTTAATCAATTATTTCAGAAAATATTATATATTGGAAAAATGTAAATGCAGTTTTCTTCATTTTTCTTGACAAAAATTCTTCCTGATGATACTATGGTAAAAATAAGCAAATACGTGTTCAGTAGTTCATGTTAATGGGTCTTAGGAATAAAATATAATTTTGAAATAATATAATTATTTAAAAGGTGTATAATGTACACGGAATATAATAAACCAATATATAAACAATAGCACATTTATTTAAACATTTCATAGCTCGAAATTAAATTATCAATTTATCATCAATCAATACTTAACAATTTTGATCATACGATCGTTGGCTATGTGTTATATCAACAAATTTGGACTGTTGATTGACTAACAGTTACTGGATCTTTTTTACTGGATTTTTTTGGATTTCGACGTATGAACATCGAAGCTCTCTCTTTCTTTAGTTCAGATTTATTTAAACAATATAAAAGTACGCGGTATTAAATAAACTAATATTTAAACAATAGTAAATGCACTTAAACGTTCTACAACTCAGAACACCCATTAAAGATAAAATAATTAATTTATTTTCTCTTGAAGTTAAGTTTTGAATTTACGGAAGTTGGCTTTGTCGAATATTGACAAAAACAAACTTTTGACAGACTGACGATTATTGGATCAGTTTTTTTTGTATTCCGAAGAATAAACATCGAGGCACCGCTCAGAATGTCTTTTCTGCAAATATCAACGAAGTCTTGAAGTAAGTATATTTCTATATCACACATTTCTTCAATAATTATAACAATATAGCTGTTTCTTATTATAACAATGATATTAATAATTTTGTTTTTATTTTTCTGTTTCAGTATCGAATGTTCGTATCGTTAAAGTTTTTCGTTCACGTTTCGCGATTTAAAGAAGTGAATTTGCATCGGTGGTCAATGTTTGTCCGCAAAGTTTTTTTTGCTCTTTTAACAATCGCTCAAACTGTTCTTATAAAAGACAGTAAATTTTTGTGAAGTAAATTCAAAGGCCATCCATTAAAAAAATAACTACCGCTTATTAAAGTCAGTGCATCATCGAAGAGAATCTCAACCTATGGCAATATAGACCTACCTCATTTTCAATCGAGACGAGTGTTTTGGAGCCATCGTAGAACTTCTTAAGTAGTAAGTGGAGTCCTTCCGATCGCTCAATCATATTGATGACTGAAGGTCCGAATCGGGACGGGTGATAGGTTGTAATTAATTAACAAAAAAGATCATTGAGTGACCATGAGTAATTTTCTTCTATTGTGGGCCATTGTGGGGACCACTAAAACTGCACTGAATACAAAGATGCACATGGAGCTGAAACAAGCACACTAGAATATGTGCCAAGTTCTTCCTTTTCTATGCGTTACAGGGAAAAAAAACTTAGTTTAAATTAATATCAGAAATTGTTCATTTTCTTCTACTTTTTTGAAGTCAAATTAAATTAAATAAAAAATTTCATCTTTCATTAGTAATATACAGTAATATATTTTTTCTTTCCCTATTTCTTTTCTTTTCTATAAAATAAAATAAAATAATGAAAATAAGAATAAATTCAAGTTCTACATATTAGAGTCATTAAGTTATGACTTGTAAAAATTACGAAACGAATAACTAACGGAAAATGTGGAGAACACTGGAACTGCACAGAATAAACATACTTGCATATATATGTGTATATATATATCGTGTTCTTCACTTTCACAGCGTTTGTAGGGATGCTATTGAGGTTTAAGAAATTAGCATTTTTGATAGAAGTAATGAAATATGTAAAGTATTTCGGAGAGGCTAGGTAGGATACTCGCATGGATTAGCATGGTTGATTAAATTATCTCAAGTCGGGAGATAAGTAGTGAAAACATGACCGGACGTATTTAATAGGGATGATTTTTGTATATTCAGCAAATAAACAGTCATCTCTATTTATTGAAACGTATATAATGATTTAACCAATTATTCTAGATCAGTTATTGTAGTTTCTTTCAGGTGGGACCGAAGGGTCAGGTCCTTGGGTGTTGGCCTTTTCGCGGGTTTGTTCGTTTCATGCACGCGTCGGGACTAGTTTTATTATTAAAAATTTCGATTAGAAGATCGGTTTTGTTAAAAACTGATCCATGAAGCTACCTATGTTGCTGATGATCCTGTTATCCGTAAACGGCCAATACCGACCGTTGGGATAGTTGGGATCTTGAATTCTCGATAAGCTCATATCGCCCCGGTTATGCGGCTTTTGTAGTGAAATCGCCATTATTTTAATACTTGCGAACACGATTAAAAGTCCTACCTAAGTGGACTTTATTTTATCGCTTAAAATTTCAAATAAGAGATCGGTGTATTAACTCTTTGGGGCATGGGTGGGATTAAAAATGTCCCACCTTTTTGATGCACGATAATGCACGGTGGGACATTTTCAAGCCCACCACGAAATTCCACCAGTCATGAAACTTATGTGCTATCCGTAAGCGGGGACTTACCCTTCCTCCAGTTAGCACAGAGACCTGACTTCTCAGTAAGTGATATGTCACCTCGGTATCATGAATTTTATAGTAGAGTCACCATTATTTTAACACTCACAAACACGATTGAAAGTCCTACCTAAGTCGACTTTGTTTTATCGCTCAAAATTTCACCGATTAAGATCGGTGTATTAAAAAGTGGTGTATGAAGCTACCCCTATTGCGACGATGTAGCTATGCGTAAGCGGGGGAAGTTACCCTTCTCTAGTTAGCATTAGGACCTAAATTCTCGATAAGTGACAGATCAATTTGGTATCGCGTATTTTAGATTACGGCCATAGTCCACTGGTATCCAGAAGCAGCAACTTACACGTGATGAGACCTGGGTCGGTATTACTTGCGATATATTGAGTATTACTGAGCGAATGGCTGCATATTTCAGTATATTTTCAATCTTTTGAAATATAATAATATTAAATTAAATAATAATAATAATATATAATATATACCACATATATAGGTATCCTTTTATACAAAGAAAGACATTTCCTTAATGTACAGTTGGCAGAAGGTGAAGAAGAATTTATCACAGAATTTGTAAAACCACCAAAACTATATATTCATAATTATTATATGTTTACTAATATAGCAATATGCATTACAGGTAAATTCGATAAAGATAAATACAAATATCAATTATCTTACTTTTCATTTACTTTCAGAACATGGATACTTAGGTTTTTTTATTCATGGTGGAAAGTGGAAATTTCATAATATACTTCCCATATTTCATGCATCACCCAATGCTGTCTTAGTTTATGCACACCTTCTCATATTAGGTTTAAACTCAGGTAAATTGTATTGTATCCATATACTATATCTATATTTGTTGCATATGTTTCATATAGTTTATTATCTCTTTCACAAAAAAATATTTAATTCATTATATTATATAATACCAATCATATGCATATTTTCAGGCCATGTTTGTATATATTGTGTGGCAAATTGGAATATACTAGATTTGAATTCTACTTTGGCAAGACTAATAATATTAGGTACAGAACCGATTATATCATTAAACATAAGTGCACATTTTAAAGAACATATAATTGCAGCAAACATCAAAAGAGTACACTTTATTGATTTTATGTAACTTGTTAAAGTTCTATCCACATAAAATAACTTTTGGATATAAAAAACTGATAAATATATATTTTATAAAGAAAAAGAATAAAAATATAAAATTGTTTAATTTAAGAATACTTATGATTTTAATTTTGCTATTAAAATAAAGTGTGTGTGTATACGCATATATGTATGTAATTATCAAATTATGTTTTTATTATTTTATTTATTTTGCTACTAATAAAAATTTTTATGTTGAGAATTTATAATTATTATATACTTTGTGAATTTATAATTCTACTTTTTGTTATGTTTCCTTCTTCATCTATTTCATCGAAAGTTATTAAAATATTTGATATAATAGGCATTGATTTACCCATATTAAAATCTGTTATAGGTTTTATCTGTAAATCTTGTACATCTTCCGTATTATCTTCTAAAATCTGAAAAAATTAAATTGTTTAACATTTATAACATAGTAATCTAACAAATAATGTGCATTATGTACAATTCGAATCAATATATTTGTTCTTACTTCTACTTTTACCAATGATGAAGTCTTATCTAATTTAAGTTTGTATTTTTTTTCTGTGATATCTGGTTTTTCAATAGATGAAGTATTTTCTTCATCTACCGTCTCATATCTAACCATTTGAAGCCTATAACAGCCATCTTCATCTTGTACATATTGAAATCGCTTATGACCACTGGGTAATTGTAAATGATGTGCTTCAATAAGATGTTTGGTCAAACGATAACTTTTTCTATACTTAACAGGACATTCATGACAACAATACCATCTCACTTCTAAACTATGTATACGTTCAACATGTCTACAATAATTAAAATTTTTATGATAGATATGGTTTCATATATTATTATAGTAGATATATAAAACAATATAGGAATCAAAATACCTGTCTAATGTATAAGCACCCTTACAAGTGAAAGAACAACCTTCATAGTGACAAGAAAAATTAGGTCCATTTGTATGAACGGTCATATGAGAATCTAAATCTTGTTGGGACTTAGCAGCATGAGAACACAACTGACATGGAAAAGTTCTTGTGGATACATGTCGATACCTCACATGTTTTGCTAAACTAGCTGGAGATTCACAAGTCATATCACATAAAGTACATTTATAATTAAATACATGCAATCTCATATGATCACGGAGAATCCCTTCTGTTGGATAAAATTTATTACAATGTGAACATTGAAATCCTTGCACTGAAAAATAAATCATTAAAGTAGAATGATAAAAGTTATGAAAAAAACCTAAAGAAAATGAAAAGTGAAGTCTAATGTTTGATATTTCTCTTACCATCTATAGGAATTTGTCTTTTACAATGAGTATGAAATTTTGTATTGGAAGCAAACATAGTACCACAATCTGGACAAGCAACTATTTTTTCTTTAGTATGACATCTCATATGATCTCTAAGTTTATATAAACTAGGATATTTATTTTTGCATCCTGTCCATTTACATTCAATTCCACCTTCTACTTTATTACCACGTGGATTAGTATCTATATGGGCAATTATATGATACAAATACATCTGATAATTAGAAAAAATCTTTAAACATTCTTCCCATCTACAGATATGTGGTACTGGTGAATCAAAAATATTCTTGCAATCTGCATCTCTATTACATTTCTGTAAAAAATTTATTTTCTTGTGATAAATAATTTACTTGATAATTTACTGAAACTATATAATTATCATTATAATTACAGGCAATTTGATTCTTCCACGAATATTTGTTCCAATACACTTTAATTTAGTATGATAAGAATGGTAATTGACATGTCTTGAAATTTCGTCAGAAATACCACTTTCATATAAACAATTTTTCCATCGACATACATAAACCTCTGTATTATCTTCTTTAACTTTTATGTCTAAATCACTTATATGATTGGCAACATGTCTTGTAAAGACTTCAATGTAATTACTATCAAATTTACAATCTTTCCATTCACAAACTAAATGTAAAACTTCATGCTTTAAATATTTCCCTACTCTACGCCTTTTACCACCACATTCTGAAACTGAATCGAATTCAGAATCGGTTTCATAGTCGTTACAACTATTTTCTGTTTTATCTTTAGATGTGTCTTCAGAATACAAATGTTCATTCTGTGATTCCACCCAAATACTACATCTTTCTTGCATTTCATTAGATGTAATTGATGCTGTAAGAAGTTCTGCCATTTTGTCTTCACAATAATAATCGAATCACAATATTTTGTATTAAAACTAATTACAAAGACTCTTCTACTGTTTCACAAACAATGATGCTTAACCTGTTCCAACTATCGCGTACAATTAGTTCAAAATTATAGTCAAGGTTTATAAAAAAAATATTAAAAATACTTGTAGACATTTATGTAAGTACTTGTCAATCAGCTATTATGTCGTATTATTTATTTCGTAAAGTGGATAAAATTACTGATGAATTTGGTCACTCTGAATATGTATTATGTATGAATACTATTCAAAAAATTGCTTGGAATATTACATTATCACAATACATTGAAAAATAATAACACTTATAAAATAATAAATACTAAAGTAACAGCATTTACAATATGCACACCAAACGTAATAGAAATATAAACACAACTATCCGCCATCACAGACCCACCGTTCGCGCGTTAAATTCAAAATTATTTTTAATATAAAATACTTTTATTATTTATTAATTCGAGTAATTTATCGACATTTCAAATCTCAAACAATACTTTATTTTAATAAAAATACTTTTACCAAATCAACTTATCAGAATATAATTAATAGAAAATATCCAAATGCAGCCATTAGTTTGACCGTTTTTGCATTATCCATAATAAATAAGAATAATTTTTATAATGCAAGTAATATAGATTATCCAAGTATCTCCACGTGGAGGTTGTTGCATGTGAAGACTCTCATGAATTATAAACTTATAATTAATTAATTTTTATTTATCTAATTTGAGCTAAATAAATCGTATTTAATAAATATCCATTCAACGTAAATAAAATCTAACGAAAATGTAATAAACATGCTCACCTACCCTTTTTATAATTTAGATAAATGTATCATGTTTGAAAAGTAATTGTTTAAATAAGCTAATTAATAGAAGAATCATGATACTGACTGGTCCAGTGTTACTGTACATTAAAGTGCATTGACATTTTGTAGATGTTTAGGTTAGGTCTAGCCGAATCTTTGACCGCTTCTTGTTGTAAACATCGCTGTTCCTTTTTATATAATTTGGTATTAGAATTATTTCTTAATTATAATGAAACGAAATTCAGGCCATAATTGGCAATTATCTAAATACGTTTTTTCTTTAATCTTGACCGATACTAAATAAAGTTTCGATTGTCTATAATGGCGACACAGTGGCGGTTTATTCAAAATATAAATAGAAACTAGAGGAGAGAATTAACAAACACATTCGGCGAGTACTTCAAAATTTGTTATTTTCATGGAATTAATTTTTTAGAAGGAATAGATTATTTTATAAAAATGTTTATATATATGACAGATAATGTAATGCATTGTTTCATTTTTTTTGTAGAAGAATTAATACATTGACAACTTTTAAGTTGTTCGAAATAAGTGTATTAAATAATAAAAACGAGGATGTGTGTAATATTTAGTTTGAAATATAAGTAAATCGATATAATGCGCGTATTACAAATTAGAGAAGCAATGTAAGTAAAGTAATAGCAATTACATCATTTTCACTATTAACAACGTCCACGGTCCTTGACGCGTTTCCTGGGTGCAGCTCTCAGAATATCATCCACACGTAGAATCATTTCTGCTGCTTCTGCAGCACTTAGTAAAACTTGTCTCTTCACAACCCATGATTCTGTAATTCCTAGTCGTTTCATGCAACCAATTCTTCCTGTTTCCATATCTGTGAAAATGATCATGGATAGTATTTATATAAAGCTTTTTTTTTTATATTACCATAATATTTTTAATCTTTTTAAAAACTTACCCAAACCCATCGTATTGGCTCCAGAGTTATGCGCAGCTCTTAGTTCGCTGACTAACTGAGCCGAATCATAACCAGCATTATCGGCGATAACAGTAGGTAATTGTTGTAAAGCTTTAGCAAAGGTTTCCATTGCAACTGCTTCTTTTCCAGGAGTTGCAGCTGCTGCTTTCATAACAGCACATGCCATTACCATTTCGCTGCAACCTCCACCATAAACAATTCGCGATTCACGTACTGTTGCCGCCAAAACACAAAGAGCATCGTGCAATGACCGTTCTGCTTCATCTAGAATTTGTTGAGTAGCTCCTCGTATAATGACAGTACACGCTTCTCCCAAAGCAACGCCAGAAAATCGAAGTAGTGTGTCTTCACCAATCATCACCTATACAAAAATATTGTATATTATTAAACAATTGTATATTATATACTATTGTATATTATGTGTATTTAAGACATACCAACCTGTTCAATAAGTTCACATTTACCAAGTTTTACCACATCAGGATGATCAAATGTACTGACTATCTCTCCGCCAGTAACAAGAGCAAGTCTTTCAATCCCATCAAAATCGGCATGCTCAATAGCCATAATTCCAGCATCAGCAAATAATTGTTCGGGATAATTATAAATTAGTTGTCGATTTATGAAAACGTTGCAACCATGCTTCATGATTTTTTCAACTTTATCCTACGAAAAAAATTATTGATATTCATTGTAATATTTTTTGTTTATATCTATTCATCTTTTAATCTACAATTACCTTCATCTTTTCTTTCTCTGCTACTTCCAATTCAGCAATTTTTGCCATGGAATCAACACGAACTCTGGAGCCAAATACCTAATGCGAAACATACAATTACAAATTCAATACTTTTATATATATTGTAATATTAAAAACAAATCAGTATAAGTTCTTTACCTTAATTTTGTCAGTATCCATTGGAGTATTAGCTATAAGTATATGTGCATCTGTAATTTTTTGAGGCTGGTGAAGACCAGGCTTTTTATCTAACAAAAAGCCTTCATCCAGAAAAGAATCTGAAAGAGTTCCTCCACGTTTTTTAATTATTTGGATAGCCGATAAATTTCCAGATCCTTTAAGTCTTAATACTGCATCTACTGCCAATTTGCTGAAATGTTCCTTATGTTGAGACAAGATCTTTGAACTTAAAGTTGTACGTGCAATATTTAATAAGTCTTCACGAAAGCGTTCACTATCTGCAGAGTTATCTGCAGCTGTATTTTTGAGTGCTTCTCTTGCTACATTAGTTGCATTTCTCCAGCCAGAAATAATGGTTTGCGGATGAATTTTTTGTTCTATTAATTTTTCTGCCTCTTTCAATAATTCAGCAGCTAAAGAATTTTTAATGCATTATGCAAGAATTAAATATTTTAATATTGACTCGATAGACTTTAATATTATAATGTCATTATATAAATATACAAACCAAGTACTGTAACAGAAGTAGTCCCATCTCCAACTTCATCATCTTGAACACGTGACATGTCAACTAAAATTTTAGCAGCAGGATTGTCTACACCAACGCTTTTAAGAATTGTAGCTCCATCATTGGTAACTTGTACTTGACCAGCAGATCTTCCATGAGCTACCAAAATCTTATCCATACCCTTAGGTCCTAATGTAGATTTTACCAAATCTCCTATCGCTATTGCTCCTACGAATAAGCTCAATCTAGCAATTTCTGCCTTTTCTTCCTCCGCCTCATTTTTGAGAATCCTTACAGGATTTAAGGAAACCTAATAATCAACAAATATAATTGAATTACTATAAAAGAAAATATATATGTATATATACGTATTTCGCGTATTACGCTTAATCAAAATAAAATTAATAACAAAATCAAAATCATTATTCTAAATATCGTTCGGCAGTAATACACGTGCGCCATTTGTTACATCTTCGTGTAGCTATCACCGATTTCGTTTTATCTTAATATTGACAATAATTTTCTTGAAACAAATTCTTATTTCTCATCTTATTCTATTAAAAGCAAAATCTTAAATTACCATCGTGAAACGCTATGAAAGAATCTATATCTGAATCCAATATCAAATGTTAATTCTGACTTCGAGGAAAACGAAAGACACGACAAACGTAAGGAGATGTAGATATAACGGCGCTGTGATCGAATAAAATATAATTTTGCTCTCTTTGTCCCTATTGGCTGATTATCACGAGTATAAAACGTAAACCAATCAAAAGATATCTTTCGATTTTGTTATTTTACTGAAATACCACTCGTAAACTGGCTATAACAGAAATAATACCGATGATCATGAGTTTTATATTTCGAAGTTTTATCGCTAGAGGACGTCAAGAATATCGACTATGCTTTGGTGATACCAAATTTTAAGTCCTTTTATGGCTATTTGTACGATTTTTTCTGCAGCTCTGTTAAGAGAATCTGTTCATAAAGAAAATGATCTCGACGATTTCGTTTGTGTGTACATTTATGATGGATTTTATTTATTTCCTTTAAGAGATACAATATGTCGATATTTAATTTAATTAAAAAAAAAAAAACCAATTAAGATGCTATTGTAAAATACTGTCTTTGATTTTAATTATACACAAATGTTTAATCTCGAATAACATCTATTTACTGTTTCGAAAACAGCGGAAAAATAATGAATTTATATTTTCAGTCACGTTTTAGAGATTTCATTTGATTATTGTGACAGTTTAAAAAATCCTTGAAAGACTGACTTTAATATTTTATTAAAAAAATTTGTATAAATTTAATTATGCATTATAAAAAATCGTATATACGATACGATAGAAATAATAAGTTAGTAAAGATAAATATTTTGTTAATGAATACATTATTTTATATTATCTATATTATATATTAATAAATGATATGATATATACAAGGTGGCCCTAACATTTCGGCCAGATTTTAAAATTTTATAAGAAATTTAATGTTACACAAAAAGTCTACTATATTCATGGGTCGAAAATTCCTTCTTTAAAAAACTCGTCAAGTATTAAAGTAGAAAAGTACTCAAACAAAAGTTGTAAAGAATTAAATAATCTTTCAAATTAGATCAAAATTATTGTAGTATGTTTTATAGATTTTAAAATAATCAGTTTCAAATCGTCCTCCTATGGTTATTTGTTAAAAAAATGTAAAATAATACATTATTTTTATTATTCAAGTAAAAAATTATCTAAGGCCATAACAGCATAAAATAAAGAGTATTTTTAAAAAGCTCTCCCGTCGATACATTAGATTTTATTACATTACATCGATACCGGTTTGGAACTGGTTATCTCAAAATTTGTGAAACGTACTACAATCGATTCCTTATATTTCATAACAATAATTTAATTCTCTACAACTTGTGTTTCGATAATTCTTGTTAAAAAACGTATACTTTCTCTGATATTCGCAAAAATATATAAAATAACCGTAATTTTAAAAGTCTTTTCTTTAGAGGACACTAAGGATACATTTTTGACCCATATTTATCGAAAACTTTTTGTTCGGAATTAAATTTTATACAAAATTTTAGTCTATAAAAATTTTAGATTCGAACGTTTGTAGCCGCTTTGTACATACACAGGGCCGAGATCATTTAAATTGGAACACTTAAATATCTCCATTATTTATAGTTTTATGGAAAAAATTCTTTGGATAAAATTGGACTATTTAAAAGGGCACGATATAGCGGCAAGATAATTTTTTTTCCCCAAAGTTATGTTTTAAAAGATGTGTTCCTTCAAATAATGTAACTTTGTTCAAAGGACTTTTTCCATAAAGCCATAAATAACGGAGATATTTAGATGTACCGATTTAAATGCTTCATTCTGTATATAGATCTTTGTATATCAAATTGTAGCTGTATTTGTAGTTGTAGTTGTTCTATTTGAATATGTACGAATGCACGTGCAAGTTTTTAATCAATTTTTATAATGTAAATTTGTATTACTTCTTATTCCATTTATAAAGATCGATAAAGTAATTATCAAAGCTTGTATTTAGGTTATTACTTCAGTCGTGTTGAAAATTTAAAACCCAACGATCAATCTAGACGAGAGCACGCGTTTAAATAACGGTCTATTCGCAGCTGTCCCTTCGATTTCATAGTACGCATGTATGTACATACAATAGGGGTCGTACGAGCCCTACAATAGCTTTGTACGTGCAATACATAACTGCATACGGACTTAGTCCCCTTTGGAATCTAAACAATAGGATAAAGAGTACCGGTAGGATGGACTTATTCGATAGAAAGGTCTGAAAAAATCGATCACACATTCGAATGTCTTTATCTTTCAGTATTGTAACATTCAAGTCGTTGGAAATAAAAAAAAAAAAAAAAGAAAAAAGACAAATCAGTCTGGTTTCCTATTTCTTTTTAAAATTATGAAAAGAACGGAAGAAGAGAATATCAAGAATAATATTCAAACTTTTTGTTTATATTTCGAGGTGTAAATGAAAAAGGAAGTTGAATTTTTCTTAAGGGAAAAAAAGGGAAAATTTTGAATCATCCGAGGTTGAATATTTGAGGTATACGATTACCCTTCTTTTATAATAGATACACATACACGCGGATACGAGTATGTAAATGATGGAGTCTAGCGAAGCGTCACAAAATCACGCCAATGGAGAGAGAACTTTTAAGGGCCAGGTGTGACTCCTCTCCTCGTTTTCTGGTTCCCTCGATCGAGGGGGGTCATAGGAAAATGACTCGTGCAGACGTGGCTGCCGTTACGGAAGCAGCATAGGGGCGTCCGATTGGTTAGAGGGCACGCGCCGTACGGGGCATCTGCGTTAAAATGCCCATGGTGATGCATGTTCCGTCCCCTTTGGCCCCTTGGATGAGTCATTCACGCACGAACGCACGTACCTACCACGACAAGCGGCGGTAAGAAACGTGATGCATACGTGTGTATAATAAGTATGCACGTAAGTGTGATCCAATGATAATAAATAAGACGTCACGAAATAATAAAAATATTAATCTCTCTCTCTCTCTCTCTTTGTATTTATATTATTTTTATCAATATTCTTCCTGAAGATGATTTGTCATCTAAAAAAAAGAACGTTATCACGAATAGTAATATTTTCTTTTTTTACTTTTGCAAATTAAAAACGAAAACGCATTGAAAATCAGATTAACACGGCTATATGTTAGTGAATATAAATTATGCGAAGAGTTACACGAACGTTACGCTTTAACGATCATGATGTACAGCCAAATACGTACACTATGACAAAACGAGAATGCTTATGGATGGGGTAGAGAAAGAATGAAGAAAGGTAGTGCACCCCACAAGAGCGACAAAAGAGAAGGGGAGGAGTTCCAGTCTCATATGCGACTTGGCTTATGCGAGAACGAAAAAGGGAGGCGTACCGAGTTAGGCGGAGAAGTCGGAAGCGAGTCGGTCGAAGTCAGTCGCTTGCGGTACATCAACGCGTTCGGGATCGGTATCGCGTGAACTTGACGATCATCATCATTATTTAGATTCTATCTTTCTTTTGATTTATTAATTATCGGTAGATGAGAGATTTGAAATAAAAAAAAAAATAAATAAAAAATAGAATTGTCGTTTCTTCTTACGACTTTTGGAACATTGCAAGAATATTTCATTATCGAAAAATTAAGTTCCCGGAACGTTAACTAATTTTTTTTAAATATACGGTTAACGTAAGTACTCTTCATAGGGGGGTGTTCAAACGAGAAGACCATAAGGTATCGTTCAGAGGCCACGCGACCCGTGGGAGGATCGTTGTTCTGCTCTGTTGAATCGTCAAACCACCCTTGTTGTATCGCACCCAACGAAGAGACCAACTGTGACCACCACTGGCACATGTTAGAAAGGAAGGCACCCTTCTTAAAACCTTTCCTTCTTCTTTTTCTTCTTCTTCTATGTTTCTTCTTCGATTACGACACGCATAACACACTTCTCGTTCTTCGTTATGACATCTCAACGAAAAAACATTGAAAATTAACGCATCTTTTGTTAATTTATTCGGAAATTGAAAGCAAAAAGATGAATACCTTCAAGAGACACCAAAGTAAAGTATTTTGGGAACAAATGTCATCGCTGGATTTAAAGAAGGATTCTACGATCCGTAGAAAAGATCCCGTTGAAGTTTTTCAATTTCCTCCTCCGCCATCCACCGATACGGATTATCCTTCGGAAAACGACGAAGAAAATCGATCCTCCAGTTTACGCGAAAATAATTTCACGAACGTTGACAACGTAACAGTTATACACGTTTATCCGAGAGTCAGTGAATCGCAACGCGACAGGACTTTCGACGATACATCGATTCGATGTAAAGAAAATCCGACGATACTTCAAGGGTAAGTCATGGAAACTGATTATCTTTTATGACATCAAATGAAAGAGTTTTTATTCACGATACAAATTTCAATATCATTTGTAGAGTGAGAACGGATATCAGTGTTGGTACACACCAAAACGAAGGAAATACCGTCGTTCCAGGGAACAGATCATTCAGTCCTCTCAGTCAGGATCTGAAGAGTCTAGATTCTGGTTTCTCTGACTCCGAACGATCGAATTGCTCGCAGACTTTAGAAGACGAAAGTCCGCAGAGACGTAGAAGACGACGTAGGAAGGCTAAGGAAAGAAACCGTAGAATTCGTCATAAAATTGGTTCTCTTTGGTCGGAAAACGATTTAATACCTCGACCGACTTGTACTTCAACCCCGAACGATTCCAAAATACGAAATTTTCAACGAAACGAAAGGTATTTTTTTCATATTTATTAACAAAATGGTGGATTTGGAAGTATATAAAATAGTCTAACATCTACCAGATTATATTAAATAAAAATACTTTGAATTGTGGAATGATCTTGCCGAATACATCGAGATTATAAAAATATATTTATCTTAGATATTGAAATCTTTTCATGAACGATAAGGCATAAAGAACATGTAGGTTTTATGAAAGCAAAGTGAATCGTTGCGATAATATGCCCATGGTGAGCCAAACCGATAGGAATGCGACGCGTAACGAACTTAGCCTTATTATTCTTATGGCTTTCGTAAATAGATACTATTGCATGAATATATGTATATCTTTTGTGTAGAAAAACTTTCCTCCGTAATTTATTTATGATTAGTTCAATATAGATACGATAAAAAAAAGACGTTGAATTCGACTATTTGATAAATATTATTTATCCAGGGTATGTATACTTATTGATATCACCAGGGCTAAATTGAAAGTAGCACATAGTATCTTCGAATGCATTGATAGGCTTGTCGTAATCTCGTTTGATATACCAGAAGACACGTATTGCGCGACTAAAAAATATTCGACCTGTTGACATTGACGATTAATATTCCAATATAGCCGACGAGCACTTTATATGCATAAGATGTCTCATAATACGGAAGGTCTTGCCTTTTACGAAGTTACAAATAACTGAGATACTCTATCGGTCTAAAGGAGAACGGAAAACGCCGTTTTCTACGGATCTGCATAAATTTAAATAGCATACAAAGTAAACTCATTAACTATATGCATATAAGTTTAATGATGCATATTTGCTCGAATAAAAGAATCGAAGTATAAATAAAGAATGATTATTTTTAAATGGGCTTTGCAAGATTGGCAGCGTCACTTTTTTTTTATGAAATCGTTGACATCGCGTGACAGATATTTTTTCATCGGTCAGCTCGATCTATGCTCGCGTTAACGTAACGTGTACGTTGCATCGTGCAGAATGTATCGCGTCATAGGACGCGTGCACGAGCGAAAGAAAAAAAATAAGAAGGTCGATTTTGATCATCTCATGGAGGGACAACGTATTTAAAAAGAATTTAAACTAATATACACGGGTATAAGACGGGTGAAGGCGATCATATAGCTGCATAGCTCTTTTCAAGAATCGAGATTAGTCATCCTATTCACAAGAAAATTCCAGTTCCGGAGGTGGCCGATTAGTCAGCCTTTACTCACTATCGCTTCTCTACTCTGATCCATTATCCCGGAAGGCATTCGGTGACAAAAGAAATCGAGAATATCCTGTGCCTTGTCGAATGAAATTACAATTGTGTTGTTATTATGAAATTTCAATTCTTACATTTTACGTTATGTCTCATTTAAGGTAATATTTGAAATAAAAGGAAAAGAAAAAGAATATATCAAAAAATTACGAACAATGAATAATTATAATTAACGTAGGCGATCGTAATACGAATGATTATCTCTTTTTCAGAACGAAGATAAGGGTGACTGCATTACCTAATCTTTCGTCTAGCTTATTAGAAGACGAATCGTTAAATTCTACAAGAATAACAAAAGTACTTGCAACGAATCTTTCGCACGATTTCTTTGATAATTTTCAAAATATTGATGGCAAGATCGTACCGCCCGTAAAGATCTGGTTAAATGACTTGACAACAGAAACTGCAAATGAATGTTGTATTACTCTTCAAAGTAAGAATTTACCTCGGAGAAAGTACAACGATTTGATTTCGGAGGAGGATCAAATGAAAGATTTGAAGATGTTATCTTCCTTGGCTACGGCAGCTGCAAGCAAGCTTCTCGTTAGAGCTGATCAATTTGAACGTCACTACCAGTATATTCTGGAGTAAGTGTATTTTTCAATATTTTAAAGAAATAACGTTTGGTTAACTTGTTTTAACGCGATACGATCTATCTTTTTAGCGAAGTGTCGCATACGAAAAGTGGCAGATTACAAATGGAGTTATTGCGTGCCATCGAGGACGATGCTTTTTCAGTTTTATCGAAATTAGGAGCACCTCCACCTCGAAGAATTCAGCAAACGAACTTGAAAGGAATTATCATGCAATTGGACAGCATGAAAGATTACGTCGACAGTGCTATTAATACCCGTTTAGATTTTTATATTGAGGTTCGTTATCTCGTTTAAAATAGAACCTATACATAATGAAGAATTTACTCATTTGTTTATTAACAATAATTATCCTTGCAGAAAATAGTAAGATGTTTGGAAGAAACGCCGAAGGAAGACAGTAGTGTAGCTAGAGGAGCTCTAGCAGCTCTTACGGCTTTGGGTTTAGCCGGAGCACGAGCAGGCAGTAGTATCGCGAGATGTTCAGGAATTAGGGCTCTCCTAACTTTTCTCATTTCTGCCATTAGGAAATCAAATGATTACGTAGCCACGTCGCTACGCGCTCTGTCGAGCGTGTGCTGTTCAAGAACAGCAATTGAACACTTCGTTAAAGACGACGGACCGGAAATTGTGATTGACCTCTTGTCCAGTAAAACGTCGTCGGAAATCAACAAAATGGAAGCTACGGCTTTGGTAGTACAGATAACTGCACCATGGACCAATGCCGTAGGCTTACCACATGTCGAACCATTTGCGGATACATTAATTACTGCTTTAGGAAATCTTATTGAAAATGTTAATTCGGAACAAACGTTACTGTTGACAGCCGCTGCGCTCAATCAAATATCTAAATCGAGAAAATGCGCCGATATTATAATACGGCAAGATACGGTAAGAAATTTATTGAGAAGCGTGAAAAAATCAAACGGTGGAAACGTTTGGTTGATGCAACAAGTGGCTTCTCTCATAGGTGAATTGGCACGTTTACCAGAAGCTCGAGAATACTTAGCTAAAGCACGAGCATCCGTTGCATTGGTTTGTTTTCTTAGAATGAGACCTCCAGGTTTAGAGGTCGCATATCAACGTTTAGAGACCACGGCCGCAGCTGCTCTAATAAGGCTTTGCGTAGATCCAGAGATAGCTAGACAAGTAGTCGCAGTTGGTGGTGCCGATTGTCTTCCCACGTACGACGTGAACTATCTTCTAACTGAAGATGAAGAACAAATAGAAGCTGGACTTCTAAAGTATACTAAATCTTTAAGACGAGCATGTAAAAAAGCTGCGAAACAGATAGACGTAGCGAGAGCACACGATTATTTTAATTAATTTCATTAATCCTCGAATTATATTCAAGTGCAACAGACCGAAGAAAAATTGTAAATAATGTAAATGTTTTATAAATGTTCTACTATAAAATAAAAGAAATGATATACAAAGTAATAATATACAAAAATAAAGTATATTATATAATTGATATTAATTGAAAAAAATTAATATACTTTGCAATATTTAATAAATGATTCTCGCAAAATATAATTGTATAATAATACAGATGAATAAATGTTATATTATAATTTTAATAAAAATATAAAAACTAACTCATTGGTCTGGCCAAAAAGCTTCACATAAGAAATTCCCTGTGGTCATGTTTAATAAATCTAATAATATAGAATTATGTTCTTAAAGCGAAATTTTTTTTTCCTTTGAGAATAAAAACATCATTGAAATTCATTTTATCTATTTATACTATTTCTAAGTAAAAACAGGAAAAAACACGTACTTCATTATTTTTTTATACATTAATACTGGTTTAAAGGAAAATAAAATTTTTGCTTTGATATGTTTGCATCTTAATACATAATTACTTTTCATTTTTATCTATCATGGTAAAGTATTCTTTAGTTGACTACTATGAAAGATATCTACTGTAGTTTCCTGACATGATCTTAATTCAAGATCACAATAACCCAAAACAAACTTTCCATTAGGTGCTTTAAAATAATCTAAACCACGTCCTATCTTTATTATCCATCCATTACTAAGTCTGTAATAAAATATAAGTATAAATATATCTTATAAAGCCAAATATATAACAAATTAAAATAAATTAGTATCTTACACAATTTGTCTGTCATGTAATGTATCAGAATATGTAATTTCAAATGATATAAGATTTGATTCCAAGCTGTGTTTCAATTCTTCAAGTCTTTTAGATTGATTTTTGAAATCCTCTGGATCACATGTAGTAGTGAGAGATATTTTTGATAGGGAATGACATTTTTGAACTGCCAATTCACATAATCTTACTAGATTTTGACACTGCAAGCAATATTATATATATATTATTAATATATATTAATAATAAATATATTTATGTTTATTATTTTATATAATAAACATTAAATATTAAACTATTAAAACATTAAAGATTAAAATTAATATACCTGATGAAATGCCCTTATATATGGATCTTCTATTTGAATATGTGTAACCATAGCATCCAAAAATCTACCAAAAAGACTATTGTATCCATAACCGATTGCACCGTCCTTAATCTTTATTAATTCTCTATATGTACCTTGTGTTTTCTTTCTTTCAACTAATTGCTTTACTTCTTCTGCTCTATCCAGATATCTCGATGTCATAACAGTAAAATGTTTGCTCTTAACTGGATCCTTTGTCTCTGCATTTTATTACTTATTCTTCGATTACAATAATTTGATACGAAAAATAATAAATATTGAAATTATTTATATATATATAAAGTTTGTATATTATATACTAAACCTTTTATAGTGTCAATAAGTATTTGTACACCTTCTTGGTACAATAAAAGGGACATAGTATACTGCTCCTCTTTGTCCTTTTCGACAGCTCGCTTCAAAATTGAGGCTGCTGCACTTTCCATTGTGTTTACTGATCAGTAAAATCCTTTGCTTATTTAATACTACAATCCTTGTAAAGAAGTATAAAATTATATAATACAATATAAAATAATATATTTTTATTTGTAATTCATTCTTTATATGAATAATCTTTCTAGTAATATTAGTATTAATTGTTTACTATTTTTTATTTTTTAATAATTACCTTTTTCCTTCTACATACGTAGTATAATTTTCGCGATATCGATAATCGAAGGAAATCGATGTTTTTTAAGAGAGACGTTATGTATTATGACAAAAAAAATATGGACACAACGCACAGATACTATAACCTAATAACATTCAATTACGTCTATAAATCGTTTTTGTAACACATACAACTAAGTATTATTCCCCTATTACATGGGAAATATTATCTCGCGAAGAAAGAATTTTATCAGTACGTGGTATGATAAAGTTCGAGTGTTTTGTAAATAAAATATTTCTTGAAAAGGATAGAAGTGCAAATTTTTTGTTTGGTAATGCAGTTGCACTTTGCTTTGTATAACCTGAAGTTTCAGCATATTGCGCGGGATTTTTTAATATGGAATAATACTGTATAGTTAATATTTTCATTTTGAATACATCAATTTATATGGTACGTTCAAGTATTGTAAAAATATTAAAAAAGATTGAAGTGTGCATATTTATGCATTGTTACTACATATTCTTTAGATTTATATATTTTTTTTTTGTATTATTATAATAACGTATTCAAACGAAAATACTTCATATTTTTGCAAGGAAATAATGAAATCTAGCAAAGGTCATGGAAGTACAATCTTATGGGGAGAATTGCCTCCTAGAGAAACTTTGAAACAAGAAATAATTACACCAGACATTATAGAAAATGTTTGGAGACAAGTTATGGATGAAGCAAATAATACTGATTGTGATTATCAGATTGATCGACAACCAGAATATATACAGTAAGAATATATTAAAATAGTAGTAAGACTTACAATATAACTTTAATACAGATGTTATATAATAATATTGAACTATCTATTTAGACTTCCTATAGGAAACTTTCATGTATTAAATACTATAAACTTTCATCAACAACTGAGAATGATGGTAAGTAACCAATTTTTATAAATTATCGATATTCTATCAGTGTAATTTAATTAGTGTTATAATTATAAATAGGATGAAGGAACAGTATTAGGAAATTTATCAGTGATCGAAGCAGAGAATTCTCAAGAAGAATCTAAAGTACCATGTAGTCTTTTCCGATTTTTATCTGCAGATGTTGAAACGTATGTATAATTATTAAACAATGATATTAATTAATTGTATTTGAGTGATAAGTTTAGATTATTTTTTCAGAGATACATTCAAGAATTCCTCTACTGTTCATCATTTAACATCAGAAACAGCGCATAATTTGTTGAAACACGCTGTAATTGTTTTATTAGCTCACATGGGTTTTGAATATTCATCAGATTTAGCTATAGAAACGCTTACTGACATTGCTGATCATTTTTTGAAAAGAATGACACTTTTATTGAAAGTAGCAGCTGAACAAGAAGATCATGGATTCCCAGTAAAATTATTACGTTAAATATAACTAAGAGAATGTAAAGATTTTGTATTTTACATTTATATATTTTATTTCAGGATGCTATGGAAAGAGTTTTATTAGAAACAGGAATAGGCGGGGTAACGGCTATACATGATTATTATCAGGAATATATTTTAAGATTTGAAGAAAATATGAAAAAAAAGGTAGAAACAATGATGGAAAAACAAAGGTGAATAAAATTTAACCGGTTAAGATTGCATACTATAAATAATAGGAAAAAGATAAATAAAAAATTGAATCCATATATGAACACGCTTAATTTTGCTCTAATTTGTAGACTAGTTTTGGATGAGGCAGCTAGTAAATTGCAATTAGATGAATTAGATGAATTTGGTAATGTTTACCGAGAAGTACCAACACTTCAATTATTAGATCCAGACATGGGATTTCCACCAAGTCTTGATGCTGGTTTTCAAATGCTTTACAGTTTAGAACAAGACGAGTAAGATTCTTATTTATATTGTATATACAATCAGAACGAATTAGTTAAAATATAAAATATAAAATATAAAATATATTTACATATTTGAATTTTTAGACTGAACAGTTTGGAAATAGAGGAAGAAGAAGTAAATGTAAGCGATTCTCCAAATACAGGACGATCTGATACATCTGCTGACAAAAAAAAATAATACCCAAAATAAATAAATCTTATCTTTACGATTTTCTATTTGGCGTTCAAAAAAAAAACAATTAAGATAATACTTATTAATAAAAAAAATTGTAAATATGGATGTTTCATTGTTACTGTATATTTATATCGAAATTATGTATGTAAGCATATGCAAATATATAATTTAAAATAAAGCGATAGCAGCGCCAAAAGACACTGGCCATCTTTATACTTCCCAGAATTCCTTGCAGTCTCGTTGACAACACGTCAAAAAATGGCAGAATTTGGACCTAGTCAGAGCGATATTGAAGAAATCTTTAAAAGACTACGTGCAATTCCAGCGAATAAGGTCTGATTAATTTATTTCTTCTATTGTATAAGTAAAAAAGAGATGTAGTAACTTGTAATGTATCAAGTAATTACATCTACTGAAATCACTTAACGGTTTATTTATGTTCCCAACCTGTAATTATCTATGAGCATTCACTCTCTCATGTAACGTTTATAGAAATTATGGAAATGGCGAGTTGAATGCAAAAGTGATGATAATAACATTAATAAAATAATTTCATAATTGTGCTTATTAAAAGTACTTTTCTTTTTTTTAACAATAATTTTATAAGCTGTTTTTAAATAAACATGTAATGATGATAATTAATCTTTGCAGACATGTTTCGATTGCAATGCGAAAAATCCAGCATGGTCCAGTGTGACTTATGGAGTTTTTCTATGCATCGATTGTTCTGCTGTACATCGAAGTCTAGGGGTTCATTTAACATTCGTAAGGTCTACTCAGCTTGATACGAATTGGACATGGTTACAATTAAGAAACATGCAATTAGGTGGGAATGCTAATGCTGTTAGTATCTTCTCCTTTTCTATTTTTATTTACTTGTATGTCTTGTTTGTCATGAAATTATATTTTTACAAATTATATTCTCATTCTGTGCTTTGTAGAGAAAATATTTTGCTCAATATAATTGTACTACAACAGATGCCCAACAAAAGTATAATTCTCGTGTTGCTATGCAATATAAGGAAAAGTTAGCAGTGGCATCTGCATTAGCAATGCGACGCCATGGAACAAAAGTAAGAATTGTTTATTTTTTATTTTCTTAGTAATTGACATATGGTATACTATTTATTGAAACAGTTATAATTGTAAATATGCTAATTATAGGTTTTTCTTCCTTCAACAAAAAATAAAACAATGGTGAGCTGTGAAATTATTTTCACAAAGCACTATTTTAATTTTACTAATCTTTGCTTAACACTGTTTTGGAAAAAAAAAATAGAGAAAAGAAATTGCTTTTAATTGCTCATGAAAGATATTGTATCTTTTTGCATACATCTTTTAATCATCATTCAAATTGTTGGTTCACTCATATATTTGATGTTACATTTTATAAATGTTTATTCATTCCATTGAAATATATGTAAATTCATATCATATATTTGTGATCAAAGTTATGCTTACTGTAGTAGTTTAATACAAGCTTGTATTACATGTTCTTTTATAATATTGGGTGTTCAAAATAGTTACAATTATATCGATATAATCTGGAACAATAATTTTATGTTCAGTTGCACTTAGAGGAAATTGTGGAACCAGACGCAGAAGAATCCAATGATGTAGATTTCTTCCAAGAGCATGAAAATTTTGATTTAAACTTAGATGAATCTAACATTCCAACAGAAGAAAAAATTGTATCTAATTCTACAATACATAAAGAAGGCATAGAAAAAAATGACACAAATACATCTTCGGAGATTGTTCTTAATTCTCTAGGACCATCTGTAAAGCTTTCAGAGTCTATTTCATCTGTACAATCTGAAAGAAAACCTACTATTGGCATTAGAAAAGTTCAGTCTAAACGACCTGGTGTAAGCATGTTTATATTACTTAGGTATAGTATTACAGTAATAATTTCAGAGGTAGATGATCATTTAAATTATCTGTATGCAGTTTGGGAAAAAAGCTGGTGGTCTAGGAGCACAAAGAGTAAAAACTAATTTTGATGAATTAGAAAAAAGCGTCATAGAAGTAGGAAACGAAATTAATGAAACAGCAGGACATGAAGGTACAAAGGAGGAACGAGAGGAAATTGCTACACGATTTGCTTATCGTTATGAGCAAAATTTAAGTCAGCAAGCAAAGAAAGTGGAAGAACTAACAAAACATTTAGATCCGGTAAAGGCTGGACAGGCAGAACGCCTTGGAATGGGATTTAACGCACGCAGGTATTTTTGTAAATTTATTATAATATGAAATTTTTGTATTATTTTCAACGATATTGCAGTAACATATAAATGATTGACACAATCTACTTTCTTTTTAGTGGTGCAAGTCATTCAGCTTTAGGAGATATGAAGACAATAACTCAAGAATCATCATCAAAAAATGTTACAGCTATTGAACCTAGATCAAGAGATATCGATAATGATCGGGATTTATTTATGAGCTTGGATGAATTTTATACAGCTTTATCGATTCCATATTCTAATAACAATAGTAACAAAATTAAAAGTGAAGAAGTTGTTGTTATTGCAGAACCAGAGCCACCTAAACGACAACCCCTCTTGAGTCGTCAAAACAATAATAAAAGCGATAATAGATCATCAGGCGAAGGAGAAGCTCAAAAGAAATTTGGTAGTGCCAAGGCTATTAGTTCTGATCAGTACTTCCAAGACAGTAATTATGATGACTCAGTAAGTAAAAGTGGCCATTATTTTGATAAAGTTTTATTCGAATTGAAATGTGGGTTTATTTATAATTTTTACTTATTCATAGTGGGAACGTAAAAGTAACCTTCGCCGCTTTGAAGGTTCATCCAGTATATCTTCGGCAGATTATTTTGGCACTGGAAATTCTTCGCCGACCTCTAATGCTTCTTTAACGGCTCGCTTTAGTGAAGGACGGGGCGGTGTAGTTGATTTGGACGATGTACGCGAAAGTGTACGTCAAGGTGTAAATAAAGTTGCAGGGAGACTTAGTTCCCTTGCCAATGCGGCTGTTTCTTCTATACAAGAACGTTATGGACTCTAAATATTAAAATCTTACGATATTTTATCATGATTGTTATTCAAATTATGTTAGAATATTTCTCGTCCGTTCTTCAGAATTGTAAATAAAAGCTTATAATTAAGCTGCTGTGCGGCCTGTTTTCCAAAGATGTGGCCTGAAGAATCCATAATTATGTATATAATGGAATTCATATATTTACACATAAAAGCATAGTTTCAAAAAGTTAAATTTACATTAAAATCAGAGATAATGTTTTTATAAAAGCCATTAGTAAATTTCATGATTATTTAATAGGTTATATCTATTGATATATTTAAAACAGAGGCCTCTAAATTTTTCATAAAAGAGGAAAAGTGCTCATACTTAAAAGCTAGCCCTTTTCCTTCGTTCGTCCCCACTTCGTAACATCGATACTTACTTGACGCTGAATTACAACGTATATGTGTGATATAAAGAAGTTGGTCGTAAGGTAACGACGGTGATGAATAAGAGAAGGAGAGACGACAGTTACAGTACAAGAGATAGAGAGAAATAGATAGATAGATAGATAGATAGATAAAGAGAGAGAGAGAGACAGATAGATAGATAAAGAGAGAAAGAAACAGATAGAAATAGATAGCAAAGAAAGAGAGAAATAGATAGCAGAGAGAGAGAGAGAGGAGAGAAAGTATTAATATATCAATCTAAAATGACTAAGAATTTGTACTAGATTTTTGACAACGTGAAATAAGATGCGAATATGGCTTTCCATGAAGAAAGCATACTAGTACGACTGTCATATTGTCGCAACCAGTACCCATTAAAGCATCTGGTGCAAGACAGCAATTCATTAATTCTTCGCATATTTCTTCAGGATCCATAACACCTTCCATTTCGGTTCCTACGTATTTTGACCAAGCTAAACGAGTTTTTACAAAATTTACTACTTCCTCGCTCGTCATAACGTCCCAAATTCCATCACAAGCTAAGACAACAAATTCCCAATCTTCGGTTATAGGAAATTGTTGTACTTCAGGAAAAGCTAAACAAAATATTTCAAATGTTCAAACATGTTATACATATTGTTACAACAATCTAAAGTATTTCTTACCTGTTACAATTTGTTTTTGAGGTGACATATGATTATTACGTTTAAACATAAAGTCTCCAAGAGCACGAGATAGGGCAAGGTGACCATTAACGCGATTGAATTCAACCCAACCACCTGCAGCCTCGATTCTATCACGTTCGTCTTTTAATGTAGGTTTATGATCTCGACTAAGTGGGACTGTAGTTCCATTAATGCTTGCCACTGCTCTGCTATCACCTGCATTAGCCTGAATGAATATAAAATATTTATGTGTGAATTGAGGAAAAATTAGAGTTAAATATTATATATTTTATAAATAGTTCATAAATCATAGAAACTTACACTATATAAAATATTATCTTTAATAAGCAGTGCAATAACAGTAGTTCCTGATTGTTCTTCTCTAAGCACCGTATCATTTTGCATTGCCTTATCCAATTCCAAGAAACCTCGTTGCATAGCCTGAACAATATTTCCTGCTTTATACTCACTTCGCTTGGTGATATATTCATGAAGGTATTTTCCAGCATGTTGAGCTATCGCAGCACCTATTAATTTTAACTTTCAATGCAAATAGCTTCTTATATTTTTCTACCAATACTAAAATTAAATTAAATGTAATATATGAATTACAACATATATCTACATGTATACCTGTATCCATTCTGTGCTATTTATACAAAATACAAAAATATTATTACCTCCATGACCATCATATACTGCAAAAAATGCAGTGCCTGGGTCATCTGGTAGAGAGAGAATATGCACATGGCAATCTTCCATTTTAATTCGCCATCCTTGCATACAAGAACTACCTACACGGTAATTGGAATCTTTACAACATGCTGACTTTTTAGTTGTTACTGGTTCGCATAAAGTCTGCCCCATTGTATTTTTTAAATCACTATTATTGTTGTATTTATATCATATCTAGAAGTGTGATATAATATTTTTGATAATTCTTGAAAATAGGAACATGATAGTAAAAATGTATGCATAATTGTTAGACTGAATATATAACTAGCATAATATTGAATGCACAATGTAGTATTAATAACATAATATTAATTATAATGTCTTTGTGGTATTTTAATTTCAAAAATTCTTACCTCCACGTATTGTTCAAATTTATGCGGGTAAGCTTAACCTTTTCTTGAAGGATATAAATGATAAATAAAATAAATGCTAATATTTTGTATTAATTTACGATATAGATTATTCTAGATTCTTCTTATTTGGCATATTTTTAATAACAGTAAAAAAGTACCGATTTATACGATTAGTTGACTTACGTCAGTCTTATTTGTAATGAAATAACGAAACGCGATCAGCTGATCGCGAGTGGTCCCATTCGTTGTTACGAGTTACTGCGACGTGCTTTATTTTCATTAAAATTCCTCCCTATAATATTCTTGGAATTCTAGCATTATTTTCATTTTGTTATATATTTTCTTTGAAATATTTCTTTCAGTCCTGTTATAAATAACGATGTTTCAGTTATAACAAAAAATTGCTTTTTTTTTTTATTATTTTATTAAAATAAATAAAAAGAAATTATTCCATATAAAAAATCTGAAATAATTTTAAAATTGAATATCCAAAAATTAACCTTGATTAAATTTTTCGATTAGTCCGGGAAATTTAACCTCGGTTTTTATGTATTTAAAAATACTTTTAAATAATACAAGTACTATATGAAATATTCTTTTTTATAATGATATTAATAAATTACAGAGAATATTATATAGATATTGTATTTAAATTATAAAAAGACGTCTACACTGGTATATAATGGGTCAAGATAAAATAAAAGGTCCACCAAAAATTCTGGATGAAACATCAAACTTCATTAAATCTCATAGTGTTCAAAATATTTCTGCTAAGAGTGAACAAAGTGATAAAAAGTATATATGTAAATATACTGGATGTAATGCAGCATATTTTAAGCAGTCTCGATTAGACAGACACATAAGATTACATACAGGAGAAGTAATATTTTTTAAATATATCTTTTAAATTTGTATATATTGTAATAATTAAAAAGTTTTAATTTTCATTGTACATTTTAGAAGCCTTATAAATGTGATTATCCTGAATGTATCAAAGCTTATACTAATTCTAGTCATTTAAAAAGACATATGGAAGTACATAATCCTACAAAGAAAGGATTACAGTAAGTATCTTTCACGTAATATTTTGTATAATATTTCATATATATAAAATAAATTTTTTATATTTCATAATATAATTTTATTATCTTTAGATGCAGCAAATGTCCTTTAATAATCAGTAATTATCATAATCTAAAACGTCATTATGCACGTGTACATAATAATGATAACCTTTTGACTTGTAATGAGTGTAATGCAGTGTTTACTAAAAAGCATCAATTAGTTCAGCATATTGCTATACATTTTGATGTGACTTCATACAAATGCAATAAATGTAATAAAGCATACTCAAATATAAAACGATTGAAACGTCATGAAATAACGCACGAAAAAGGACAGAAAAGTTATCCTTGTCAAATTGTAGAATGTTCTGAAGTTTTTGATAAATGGGCTTTACTTTGTAAACATAAAAAAACACATCATTTTAATGGTATGCATTATATTATAATAATAAGAATATATATATAATATAATAATAATATATATATATATATAAAAGAAAAATTGTTTTGATAAAGTTATCTACTCTAGTTACAAGTAATGTCTTTTTTCTATTTTTGTAGACTATAAATGCGATCGATGTGAAAAAGTATTTCCAACTAAAAGTCGCTTAAAAATTCATTACAAAATTCATGAAGAATCTAGACTTTCAATACCATGTCCACATAAAGATTGTCAAAGATCATATTTATTTGAATCTAATTTGAAAAATCACATAAAAACTTGTCATCTAGATCAGAGATTTATTTGTGATATATGTAAAGCAGGGTTATCATCAAAACAAAAATTAATGGAACATAAGCGAATACACGAAAATAAAACAAAGAAAAAAATACTTAATGAATCTCAACGTAAAAAAAGAAAAGATGCTGGAATACCTAGGAAGAGTATGGTAACAACTCTGGCTGGATTAATATTTACTCATCAAGTAGATAAGGAAATCTTGAAAAGAGAAACTGATATTGTTAATGATACTTGCATAGATGCAAGTTAAGATGTATAAGACGCATAACAAGATAATGTGTGATAATAAAAAATGATATTACAACTTTTAATAAATATATCATTGTTATATCAACATATTCTTTACAGGAAAAATAAATTTGCATTTTGATACCTCTCCATAAGTAAAATTCTTTTTATGATTACCACATTAAATAATGCTATTAGTATCATTATTAATTGTACTCACTAATTTTTAATAAAAAATTTCATTTAATAAAATATGTATATTGTTTTAAATAGATACATATTTGATATATTTTTAGAAAATTTGCTAGAACCGGGTTCAATCGTTAATCGTTTGGAATTAATATTTTCGCTCGTTTTGTAAGTGAATCTACGATTTCATTTTAAAGTGGCATATCTTTAAAAGATTTTTAGTTAGAAGCAAAAAATGTGGTTACAATAAATAAAGATTATAATTTAAAATATTTATACAATCTAATAAGAAAACAAATTTTTCGAATAGTTATTTATATGGCAGCAAAAGATAAGAAGATAAAATAAAATGTCTGTTAACGTACGGTATGTAAATAAAATAAAAAAAAACAGAATCTTCTGAATATTTAACCTATAAAATTTTTTCTCTAGAAATGTATATCTTCATAGTGTTTAAGATTTATCGTACATAAAATTTAAGTTCAGATAATAATCGTTTTATATTTGAGAACTTTATTTAACTAATAACATTCGTTTGATTTGTTTCCAGTATTTTTATCAGTTGTATTGCTGACTGTAATTGGTAGCATTGATAAATCGTATTAATCGTAGAGAAAAATTGAAGATACAATTTCTTTATATTATTTTAATTACTAAATTTCTTTACATATAAAATGGCAGCTGTGAATTTTAAAACATTAAACGAGGAAGAAATTATTAAATTCTTCAATTCTTTCGACACTGTCCTCACAGATTGTGATGGTGAGTGAATTTGTTTATAACTAAATTCTATATATGTGTTATTGCATATATATAAATATTGAAGGTGTTTTATGGATGAATATGACACCTTTAAAGAACGCATCCGCTGTAATAAGTAAGCTCCATGCTTTGGGAAATAGAGTTTTTTATATTACCAATAATAGTACAAAAACACTAGAAGAGTTTATGGATAAATGTGAAACATTGGAATTTAAAGCTTCAAAAGATAATATTTTATGTACTGCAAACCTGTCCGCTAAATATCTGCAGAAGTTAGGTTTTTCTAAGAAAGCTTATGTTATTGGCTCTGAAGGTAAGACATATTATCTATCGATAACCTTTGAATATATACAGTTCATTGATCTATGAATTTAACAGTTTTTTATTTAAATACGTTTAACTAGTTTTATCTGGTATTGTTCTCAAATGCTCTTTTATAGCAATAACAAAAGAATTAGAAAAAGTTGGTATTTCACATTACGGAGTAGGGCCAGATGTTATCAATCCGGATATACCATGTTCCTATACAGTATTTAATAAGGATCCTGAAGTTGGAGCTGTAATTGTAGGATTCGACGAACATTTTAGTTATTCAAAAATGGTTAAAGCAGCAACATATTTAAATGATCCAAATGTACATTTTATTGGAACGAATACTGATGAAAGATTTCCACTTGCACAAAGCATCGTTGTACCTGGTAAATTTTTAATTCGTTTATATATTTAAATATTAATTATGAATAATATTCAAATATAATCATTTATATTTTTATTAAAGGTACAGGAAGTTTAGTTCGTTGTATAGAAAGTTGTGCAGAAAGAAAAGCTCTTATAATGGGCAAACCTGAACCTTATATAGCTAATATTTTAAAGGAAAAATATAATGTAAATCCTGAGAGAACTCTTATGATAGGCGACAGATGCAATACTGATATTTTGCTTGGTACTAGATATGGTTTTAAAACATTGCTCGTATTAACAGGAGTTACCAATTTACAACAAGTAGAACAGTGGAAGCAGTCAGATAAGCCAGAAGAAAAAGAGCTTGTTCCTGACTACTATATCGATGCATTAGGAGATCTTTTATATTATATAGAATTATTTACATCTAAATCAAAAAAGAAATAATTTAGTAACTGGTAAAATTTAAATACAATTTGTTAACATACTTCAATTTTTAATATAAATCATTTATGATATAAACATCATTTTTTCTACCAATAAAACGTTAAATGGAATAATTATTTAAAGTTTAATATATTTATACATATATTTTCTTCATTAGTATCATATAATCAGTTTAAAAATAGACCATCTAACCTAGTCTTTAACAAAAGATTTCTTCTTTGAAGAAAGAAAATAAAGTTATAATGTTAAAAATATTAAAACGTTCAACTATTAATCTGTTACAAATTAAACATGGTACAACTTTTTTTTATATAGTTATACTAATTTTGTTATTATTATGAGAAATCTTTGAGTTTATCAGTTTTAACGAACAATACAAAACAATACTATGTAGAGTTATAATCAATCAATCAGAATATTATGTAAGTTAAGGATAAAGTGCCATCTATCAAGAGTACGGATATGATAGTTAAGAGTCTATTATTTCGTTGATATGTAGTATGATATAGTTATCACAAGTTATATGCAAATCACTGCTTTTCAATGGATTGTATCTAATGTTAGTATATATATAATGTAATTACATAACGTTCCACAGTCAAGGCTACTTTGTTAATACTCGGCATGCAGTCGAGCAATGTAGTGCTAGCTATTAGAATTTGATATTTCAGTTTATTCTAGTAAAACTATTTTTATGTGTCATATGTCTCTACACAATAAAAATCAATTTCATTCCATTTAAATATCGAAATATAGGTATTTCCATAATGTCGGCAAAACGATTAACATCGTTATCGAAAGATACATTTGAAAAATTCCTCAATTCCATTGACGTTGTTTTATCGGATTGTGACGGTAAGTAATATATGTGAAGATTAATTTCAAAAATTCATAGTATTTATGTAGTAATAAAAATAATCGATTTCTTTTATTATTAATATTAAAATAACAAATAACGTGTCAAGGCGTTCTATGGAAAGAGAATGAAGTGATAACAGGATCACCTGAAACCGTGGATAAACTTACAGAATTGAAGAAAAAATTTTTTTATATAACAAATAATAACACGAGAACGAGGTCTGAATTTGTAGAAAAATGCAAAGGATTTGGTTATAAAGCGACTATAGTGAGTAACGTTGACAAAAGGATATTTTTGGTTATTTCTTAAACATTCTATATTCTTTGTCCCTATCATTTTATTACATATATTTATATTCATATTTATGTTTATATAAAGTTTTTCTTTTTAGAATGAAATAGTATGTACATCATTTTTAGCAGCGGTATATCTTAAAGAAAAACAGTTCAAAAAAACGGCTTATATAATTGGAAGTACTGCAATTGGTAAGGAATTAGAAGAAGTAGGCATCAAGCATTGTGGTATCGGAGTAAGTTATTACAAACATTAGGTATGACAGTTGATTTTATACTTTGTTGAATTATAATATAATATATTTATCATATTGTTACATAGCCTGATGCTATGGAAGGAGATGAATTGGATTTAGTAAAGGAATTTGAACCAGATCCAGATATAGGTGCTGTAATTATAGGTTTCGATAAATATTTTAGTTATCCAAAACTGTTGAAAGCAACTACTTACTTAGCAGATCCTAATGTTCATTTTATTGGAACAAATTGTGATACAGATAGACCTTCTCCAAATACAAATAAATACCCAGGTAACATTATAATATGCATGTTTTATTAATTTCTTTATGTGCAAGATAAACGAAGTATTATGTTATTTTCATCTTTATACAGGTAGTGGTTGCTTTATAAGAGCTGTTGAAGCAGCTTCCAATAGACCTGCTATAATGCTTGGGAAACCAGAAACATTCCTAAGTGAATATATTACTAAGAAATATAACTTAAATCCTGAAAGAACATTGATGATCGGGGATAAGTAAATATTAAAAATTATTGAATTAATAGAATTCAAGAATTGTTGTAAATAATGTAATTTAATTATTTCAGCCTGAAAACTGATATTCTTCTGGGTAAACGTTGTGGTTTCAAGACATTACTTGTATTATCCGGTGTAACCACAAAGTCTGATATAGAATCTATTATAGCATCGGAGAAAACACAAAATGACCTTGTGATACCCGACTTTTATACAGATCAGTTTTCAGATGTGTTCCATGTTTTGTCAAATAATTGATAATAATTGTTAGATTAAATATAATTAACATTATATTATTATATTAATTTATGGATAGATTCCATTCTTTATATATTGCAATCATGAACAGAGATCTTTATTTTGTTAAAATATCTAAGTATAATTCAATCATATGCAGATTATTTTTTGTAATTGGTTTTTCTTTTCGCTATATTAGCGAAGTCTTATTGTAATAGCAATAAGAGAACTTGATGTCAATAATAATTAACAAGTTAAAAATTTCTCTGATAACGCACAGACATAAACAATATTTTTATTGCAAGATAAGATCTTATTTTTGTTCCGATATATAAAGTATCAATGATGTGTATGTACGACTAGTCGAGACATGTTGATAAATTAGAGTGTTTAGAAAAATTTATATAGAATTTAATAATCAAATGTATCCGAATAAAATAAATTAATATCTCTGTGTATTAATTGCCTTAATATTTCAATCTATGCATGATAAAAACTAATTTATTATACTTCGTTATCGTTTATCCGATATTTTATGTAACGTTTAACTATAAAGCATCGTTGTACATATATCATATTACGAAGAAATGAAAACACGAGGATATCGTTTATTTAATATTTAACGTAATACTTTAGAGGAGACGTCTAGACTATAATAAACGAATGGCACACGTATACATCTTCCATGCGAGACAAATGCTAACCGCATTAGTTCGAAAGAAAATTCTATGTGGCGAAAATAATCCTAATAGCATTGCAAACATGTCAAGAAAGCTTGTTATGGCTTTTAACAATGGACGCCAAGGTTTCGAAACTACATTACATGTACCTATTATAGATAAGAAAATTGATAGGTCACCTGTTGCTATTCCGACCATAAAAGCAACTAATGTATACTTGCGTGCAATACTTATTTTTCAGTTAGTTCTTGATAATATCGAATCAGTTCTTGAATTGATTGATAATTCAATTCTATGATGGTAGATAATTTTCTAATAATGTTCGAAAAAAGAAATGCGTTAATAAAGATTTCGTAGGAATTTCCTTCTGATCGAATTATTACGTTCACGTTTCTTGGCGTCAATGGCTCTTACATTTGAGGTCAAGTTTGAAAAAACATATTTATGTGCAACCACTTATTTTTAAACGGAATACTTGAGACGATTAGACGATATTGAGGTCAAAATGTCAGGTGCTCCGATTAGCTCTCGTATTAAACAAAAGAAGGAGAACGTGCGACTAGGATTTTATAACTCACATTTACGGGTTATGCGTATTTACATATAAATATATGTAAGAGGAACACTTTTCGGTAAAGCATTTGATTCTAAAACATTATCGTCTTTTCCAAAGAGATTCTACTATTCGATTCTCTCTTACATATCTTTTGCGAGATCGATAGCGATTGAAAATTGGAGCGAGTGTACGCTCCCTCTCGTCTTATCACGCACCGTTGGGATTCGAATTATAATAATTGATACGCTCGCTTCTAGAGAGATAAGCGTACCAATAGAAGAGATTTATCGCGAGAAAAAAGAGAGGAAAAACGACGCGACTGGCACGATCGATCTTTGAAACCGAGTTATATCTCGGTGTTCGTCTTCGTCTTTTTCTCGGTGCAATTTTTTTGCTCGGAGAACCGACTCTTTGGGGCGAGGGAGTTTTTATAAGCTGTGACTGTGCCTCCGACTGAGATTGAATTTTAGGTTGAGAATGAGGGTGAGGCTGTGGCTGAAGTTGAGACTGAGGCTGAGATTGAGGCTGAGGTTGTGGTATCGGTGTCGGAGCTGGAATCGTTTGATGTGGACTCCCTCGGCGAGGATGTTTCACCGATGGAGAACAAGAAACGCAGGGTAATTGCCAATGTCCGATAGTTCGTTCCCGATCAGAAATCGCAGACAAGGGTATTACCTCGATGAAACCATCACCGTTCACTGTGAAATTTCTATTACTTCCGGGAACCGAATTACCAGAATTCTTTCGACGGTTCTAAAATAAACGATCGCAACAATTCGTGATGATCAATTAGTTCTTTTCTTTTTTTTTATAATCTTTTTCGATTCGAATTGATTCCTTGTTAATCTTAGAAAATATTCATCCTCATTAACGGCCCGATATTCGTTGCCATTGTCCGAAGCGTTTCACGGTTTTAGCTGAAGAGCGATTTCAATCGCAGCTTTTACGAGTGAAACTGGGATTGGCCTGGCTCCGATATATATATATATATATATATATATATATATATATATATATATATGTATGTATATATCAACGTGAAACTTTGCCAAATAACGGGAACGGGTGCCTCGAGATTTTCATAAAATCCGTCCGGTTATTTTTTTTTCCTTTTTCTTTTTTTTTTTCTTTATCCTCTCTATGCTTTCAGAATCTGCTTGAAACAACTTTGTGTCGTCTCCCGAGAAACAGAGAGATATTTCTATGTTTTTAAATCGATAAATAAATATATCGCTCATACGAGTCTTTTATATGAATATTACATGCGATTATGATAAATTATATTTATTAATGTTACTCTTTATTAAACTTGAGCACATAAAAATGTCGTTCGTTATACCACGAGGATGAACCAACTTTTTATTTCGTTAATATAAACGGGGGTAAAAAAACAAACGACTACGTACCGTTTCACGCTTGGACGGTGATCGCGAGATTTCCTCGTTTTCGCTAGAACTGCTTTCGGTGTCGCTTAGATCGGAACTGAAATAACACTCGCCCGAACCATATTTAGTGAAGTAGTGTACTACAGCGAATTGAATGATCGTGGCAAAGATGAAGGCGAAGGAAAGAAAGACGAAAAAATCCAAGGCAGTGGGATAGGGTACTTTCGGTAAATCCGTTCTAGCTTCCAATCCTAAAAAGGTCATAGTCAGCACGGTCGTGATACCTGAGGAGAGAAATATTTCTTTAGTCGAAAATCGCGTTTTGGAGAATTGAAGATCTTATTAAGAATGATATCGTACCAAGGGACACACGATCGGCTGTAGCTTCTCTGTTCAACCAGAATGAGACCCAAGAGAGTACTACCAGAAGAATGCAAGGACCATAAACTTGTATTAAAAAGTTACCCATGTGTCTCTGCAGGTGGAAATATACCAAAAGCATAGAGTATTCCGCTAAAATCAAACGCAAATCATTAGATACGTTCTAATATATCGTGTCCGATGTCGCATTGGCAAGTTGCCGGGACAATTCTACTATGATACAATACGCCATACATCGAACCGTCATTTCGAGGGAAATGTGGACAACGAAGGAGTAGTTGGCATTGTGCGATTCTCGGCATGAGGACTTTGTTTGTAAAGTACATATCTCGTATACATAGTTCGTATATCTCCTCGCTCGTGAATCTCTCTGACGAGAATGGTTATAATTCTTATCTAGCCGATACGATTCGCGTCACGGACATAGATATATATATATATATATATATATATATACATATAATTAATGTATTCAATCAATTTTGAATCAATTAGAAACATTTAATTAATTAAACTATATCAATTATGAATAAAACGTCAAACGGTATACATTTTTTTCCAATTGGACGTGACAATCATGCACCCGACAAGATACGAAAGTTTGATTGTGGAAAATGGATAAATATTGAAGCTACAAGGAAGAAAATCAATGTTGATATCTTGATCGACGCATGAATCTCGTAGGGAATGTAAGAAAAATGACGCTCTCTAATGAAGTAGAAGAAAGAAAAAAAACGAGAGGAGGAAAAGAGAGAGGGGGGGAAGGGGAAAGGAGATTACTCAATTACCTCCATCGTCATCTGCTTGCTTACTAGCTAACATCCAAGGAGAAGAAAAGTTTTAGATGGGGTCTTTACGGGTGCCGGATATTAGAGAAGAATAGGGAATGTTAAGGAAGAAAAGGTCACGTGTCTCCTCTTTGCTCTTTTTCTCTCCCGGTCTCTCTCACTTGCTTAGCGTTTTAATCGAGACTGTTTTCATCAAGCATTTCCGTCTTGGAGTTCTCGATAAGGGAGAAGGAGAAAGAGAGAAGAAGGAAGCGTAACATCGATGAATCCCTCTGGGAAGTTTATCCTCAACTTTTCCTCGAGTTTCATAATCGTTCTACAAATAACATGCAGGTAGATTCGATCACGTCGATCGGATTTTTTACTCACCGTGAGATAAGGGTGGGGTCGTAGAGTGATTTGCAGTGGGATTTGCTACTAAATCGAATTGGGAAAGCTTCATGTCCTCTGCTATGGCGACTTGTCTCGCGCTGTTCCATTTGTAGATGACGTCGCGAGTCGTGTATCCAACTGAAGAATGAGAAAGAGAGAGAGAGAGAGAGAGAGAGAGAGAGAGAGAGAGAGAGAGAGAGAGAGAGAGAGAGAGAGAGAGAGAGAGAGAGAGAGAGAGATGTTAAAGAGAAAGAGAAAACGTTCGACATTAGAGAAAAAAGAGTATACGAGATTGATCGATCACTTTCCTTCTCGTGGAAAGGACTCGAATTTTGATTCAAATCTTCTCTTTTTTCTCTTAGAGCTGCTCCGGGGAAGAATAAATCTGGCTCTTCTTACCTTACTCGAGAAAAGCTAGCTATACCATCGGGATCTTCTTACGAGGAGATTATAAACGAGTCCACCGGAGAAGTAAGCTCTTTTTCGTTTTCTCTCTCTCTCTCTCTCTCTCTTTCTCTTTTTTTCTTTTCTTTCCTTTCTCCTCTCATCCTCCCACTCATTAGTTTTTCGCAAAAAAAAAAGGAAGAGACGCGAAAGAAAGACGATGTTTCTTCGTAGCTCTTCAAGCATCTCACGTGCGAGCGCTCGCAAGCGAGATGCATTGCATGTGTAATTAATAAATAAACGTAATTAATTAAATTCTTAATCGGTTGTCGAGAATAACGAGTTCGCAGACGCTAAATTTTCAATTTACGGAGTGGAACGGGGTAGAGGAGGGAAGGAGGGAATAAGGTTTAAAGCGTTAAGTCGATAACAATCGACGATTCTTTAACGTCGTAACGGAATTCGAACTTACAACTACCAAATTTCAAGGGACATCTTTGCGTGTCCATGGGAAAGTCTTCGAGGTTCATCGGACATCCAGCTTTGATCGTGAGTCTGCGAACATGAGAAAACATTTCTGTCGATTTCGTAGTATCGTCGAATCGTTGAAACTACGTAATCGCAATGATAGTTTTGGGATATCGGATAGTAAACGCAACGCAGTTCGCGAAATGTGAGAAAGTTAGAGGTGTTAAGGAGATAACGAAGATCTGTATTCGAAATTGATCAAGTTATCGCACTGGCATGGTTTAACTCTTGCTAGGTAAGTAAGTTAGAGCTCGAAAGAGAGACGATCCGTGACTAATCGGATCCATCACGCTCGTGAGCTTGTTCGATCACTCGATTTGCAGTTTGCAACGTTCTCATCTCGCATGCTTCTTCGTGGTAACGACCTCTTTCGTAACGTCACGTCCACTATATCTCGCGAATATATTCAAACGAGATACGCGTATCGTATATTTATCTCCTCTACCTAATCTTCATTCTATCTTGGTACACTGAATCCTCCTAATGTTATTTAGTTTAATGAGAGAAAAATTGCCTTCGATGAAAACGATTCTATATCTTTCTTTTTTCTTCTCTCTCTCTCTCTCTGTCTTTCTCTCGCACTTTACGAACCGCTTAAAATTGCTTTATTGCAGGTGCAAACAAAACAAAAAAAAAAGAGCCTGCGGGTGAGAACTGCAAAAGCGAAAAGATATTTTGCCAAGGATCCGTGATTGTTCCTTCTTTCTTTCTCTTTTATACATCTTAAGTATATACCCAGTGTTATATTTCACTTTTTCTACTTTTAATTCACACCCTTTTGTGCCGTACCCCATCCTTTTTATCTTACTTACTGTGTTTCTCACCAAGCTAGCTAGCTCATTCATGTCTCCCTTTAATTTCTTTCCTCTTATTTCCCCCCCTCCTTTCTATCATTGTGCGCGAATAATAGTGGGTTCATGAACACCCTCATTTACGTTAAACCCGAGAGATTTTTTTTTTACCCATGACATATGTAAAATAAGATTTTGGATTACCAAAGGGAAATTTTTTTTTTCGTCGTCGTCGAAGGACAGACACTTGACGAGCATCCAGAGATATATTAAGAGCCGATTAGAGAAGCGTAGGTCCGACTTAATTGTCATGACAGAAGCCGGAAACGTTTCTCTCGTGAAAAGAGGAGCTCGCTTTGAAAGATCAAAAGCGCCCTACGAGCTATTTCGACCGTACTGAAGGCTCTCTTCACCGGTTGGCATGTCTCCTCTCTTTCTATGTCACCTCGTACACCTTATCTCTAGTGAATACTAATTTTATCAGTATATCCTTTTTTCTTCTTTCTTTTTTTTTTCTTTTGTTGTTGTTCAAAGATATAAAATAAATCTCTCGAGAGCGATACTTTTTTTTTTTAAATTTATTTAGTCTACGTGTGCTGAACAAATGAGATTACGTTAAGCGGATTTAAAAAAAATATCGTATATACACACACACACACATATATTTATACGTGTGTGTGTGTGTGTGTGTATATATATATATATATATATATATATACAACGTAAAATAGAGAAGATAAATAGAATTATTTTTCATCTGTTCTCTTCCTTTTCCTCCACCTCCTCCTCCTTCTTCTTCTCCTCCAAAAAATTTTTTCGTATATCCGTTCTCATCAAGATATTACAAACGATGATTTCTTCCCCGTTTCTCTCTCGTATCTTCCAGATGTTTCACGTTAGACGAACGGAAGAGTCGGTTTCAAAGTCTTGCCTATTCTTTGGAGAAGTTTTTGACAGGTCATTATATGTACGACGATCGGATTTCACGTGGTATCTTTTAGCGAGGGAATTTGCGAAAGGATGTCGAGGAAAGGAAGAGAAGCCAAGATCTTAAAAAGGGTGGGAAGGTGATAGCAAAAGGGAAGATTGGCAATCGTGTTCTTCGATTCGACGAAGAAGATTCGACTAAAGCGAGGGAAGTATCATTTTTTTTTTTTTTTGAAAGCACGATCCCACGCGTAGGAAAACATCGGAGATAAAAAAAAGGAAAAAACGTCGAGCGAAAAGGGAGCGTAAATTGCTTGTGGATCTTGAAGAGTACACTTGGAGAAAACTGATGTCTCTCTCTCTCTCTCTCTCTCTCTCTCTCTCTCTCTCATTCAACATTTTCGACGTCAGAAGGTACGGCAATTCCACGTTAGAAGGTATGAATCACTTCGAGCGTGAAGTGTACACACATTCCGAGTCGCAGAGAGATCCTATGGATTTACCGAACCCGAATGTATACACATACACACATATATATATGTGTATATACACACACACACACACACGCACACGCACACGCTCACACACACATTTATCTATGTATCTTCCTGAATTTCATCCAGATCGATCCTTATCTCTCGATGGCGAACAGCGGAGAATTCGATTTTACATGCTAGTTTTTAGTACATGCCCTAGACGCATTTCCAGGATACTCTTGGAATATGGTTTATATGATTTATGATTTTTCATACGAGGTCGAGTAATTGATTTAAAAAAGAAAATTCAAGATGTACATATTCTCATGATTTTGTGTGTGTGTGTATATATATGTATGCATATATATCTGACGATGTAAATTAAATTGCTTTTGCATTTATGCGTTCTTTTCTCCCGGTAAAAGCAGAAAGTAAAATAAAGAAGTAACGAGAGAGTCCTCAATACGAGATAGCAAGTGCATTTGATATCGCATCGTTATTATTTACTATAAGGTTGGCACGTGTGCGAGCCTCGCAAGGTGTCTCGTTTGCATGAAAATAACGAACTCGATTAACATAGATATACCATCAAATTCTAAAATTACTTCGAGTCCAGCGTCCCAGATTATTCTACCGCGTCCATTCCTGTATGATCCCAGTAACATTCTCACGTACCACGTAGGCAGAATCTAAAATCACGGATTTTGGAAGGGTAGCCTTGAGAGATGCTAGGGTTGGAAAATCCAGGAAGACGCAAGAGATTATCCCTGACAGATAGCAACGCATTTAGGTCTATTTCGTGGAAAATGTGTGATGCCAACGGATAAAATGGATGTATTCCGCTGAATTTCTGGTTTTCTTCTCGATGAACACAATAGTTCTATCGGAGAATACAATTCGTATCGATTCGACTCCTTGTTATATTAATTTTTCTAGTGATCGCTTAATGATCTCTCTCTCTCTCTCTCTCTCTCTCTCTCTCACTCTCTTTCTCGACAATCAAATTTAGTGAACGTTATTTTCGCTCGAGCTCGCGTTAAACGTTATCCAAGGAAACGAGCCGATAATTTATTCCATACTCGTGGATTATTGGAATCCTATGGTTATGTGAAGAATTCCGTCGAAACTGTTGATACGATTGGTGAAAGGACAAATGGCAAACGCGTTTGTGATCACGTTTTAATCGACGCGATACTTCTCGTCGCGATAAAGAAACATTAAAATTACGATCTGCACGATCAAAAAGATCGAGGGGGGGAGGTGGAGCGGGGCCCAAGCTATTTGCGTTTTATGCGTATGCCGATGCTGCGTATAACAAATAAATATCGATTAACATGATTCATCGATGTTTCAATGACGTTCGTTTAAATAAATTTGAAACTTTCGAAAACTTCAATGAATTTCGTTGGATATTCTTACGCCTTATGAACAATCTCGGACTATTCGCTTAGATAGTCGTGTATAAAGGCGGGAAATATCTCGTTTGAAAATCTCGGAAACGTCCGAGAAATCAAAAGGCGCGTAAAGTGAGACGCGCGAGTGCGCTCGAGGGAGCATCGCCGTAAAATGGGGTCGACTGTCTGTCTTTCAGTAGCGAACTACGTTTCTCGACAGGACTGTCGTGACCCTTGTCGTTGGGTACATTGGCGAACGATACGATACGTAGAGAGATACGAGGAAGAAAGGAATCAAGGAAGAAAAGAAAGGACGCGTTTTCCTACGTTACAAGTTGTTAAACCTGTCCTTTAACTCGAACTACCATGTCCTTTCTCTTTTGTTTCGTATCTTTCCGCGTCGATATTGCTATATTTTCGCATTTTACTTCTTTGGAGACTTTACGAAGGCACCGTTCTTCTTTATGTCGTCGCATTTCTTTGAAATATTTTCTTTTCGAATCGTTAAAAGTAATCGTTCGAATATTCCCTTTTTGAAAGCTTGTACAATTTGAAATGAAATTTACACGTTTAGACCATTGCACACGATGTCACGGTTCAAATTGCAACCTTCACAAATAGGAATGAATGGAAAGTGGACCAAGTTTTGTAAATGTTTGCGAACGGTATTGCACGTTCCGTCACACGATGAAATCGTCTCATTTCATGGAAGATAGTAAATAATATTAAAGGTTACATTTTTGGGAAGATCGAATTTCTTTACGATCCCAACTGAATTTCATTGAATTTTCACTGAAAGAGCTATTTCGTTATTTAGATCGATCGACGAGGTCGAGTCGCAGTAGTAGTGGCTAATAAAGTGCGGTGTAAATAGTACGCTGGACGTGATAGCCAAAGACCGTGAATGCGATGATGGTTGTGCTTCAACAAGCGTAACGTATGCGACGCAGATGTTTTCAAAGAGAGACTTTTTTTTCCATATGACCGACCTCGTCAAATATTATTTCCCATTTCAACTGTGAATTTTAAACCCGTTGATAGAATCTCGTATGGTGGAAAATGAAAAAAAAGAAAGAAAATAAAATAAAAGAATAGACGAAAATATAACGGCGCACGTTTTGAACCATCTACGAATTCGATAAAGATCAGGTGTCGTTTAACCTCGTCAGCATTTGATATTCGAAGGGTAGAGGTTTGCTTGAATTTTTCAGCGGTCCCCGTTCGAAGCAGCCACGGGAGCGTTATTTCAACGTGGAATCAGCGGATAAGTCAAATACAAATACGGGGAAAAGAGAGTCCACGGATTCGAGGGACGAACGATGTATGTTTCCTCTTTGTTAAACCATTCCCTTTCTCTTGACCTAGTCTTCTGAATCGGCTCTATTGTGCACGCTAGAATTAACCCTTGATTCTCGGGCTACCCTCGGCCCGGGGCATGACATGTATATTACGCCACCTAAGAGATACTCCTACGAGAATATTCCGAAGAGACTAACAGGGAGTACTTTGCGCGAGAAAAATTTACACCAACGAAAAATTCATCTAGCTTTGTTAGATCTTTCCAACTACAAACAACGAGTGACAAAAGAGTTAAAAAGAAAGAAAAAGATATTCCTGAAAGTCTTTTGTCACCTATCTCTCTCTCTCTCTCTCTCTCTCTCTCTCTCTCTCTCTCTCTCTCTCTCTTTCTTTGTACTTTCCTAAGAATTATACGAATAAAGATTAATTAGAAATGAAGGAAATCTTGGTCCATCGGTAATATCGATCGCTCACCGCGAACTGTAGAGTACCCTTCCGTCCTGATAAAGTCTGACGAACTTGTTTGGGCTGGTGATGGTGTGGAGGTAGCTCTGTTTGCCATTATAAAAGTACGTGTCAGGCTTCCAAATTCTTGCCAACATCGATATGCTGAGAGCGAGTGTTTCCTTCCCACCTTGAAACGCTAAACGCCTATCTACCCATGACTGTCGGAAATAGCAGTCCATCGAGTAGGTCTGTAAAAAATAAAAAATAAAAAAAAAAATAAAAATACTATTTTGATAGCGTATCTCCACAGAAATATATCTTTTTTTTTTTCAATTTCGTAATGATAAAACCGACCATGTCGACCTCGGAGATAGGGCCCATGCTACGGACCATGATGTCAACTTCGACCGTCGCTGGTGGCCCACCAAAATCTGGTCTCACGCTGTTGTCGTAACCATGAAGAAGATTGTCGAGTAATTCACTGATGTTGCTATGATTGTTACTTTGCGTTCTATGCCTCGTCGACGTTTTTGCACCTGTCGTTACACTACAGAGAGAATACGAATTTTTTGTTGTCTACGTTCTAACAAATTCGACACGCAACGTACGTGTCATTATTCTATAAGATATTGTTTTAATTAAATTAGATCACTATACTTGAACGGCAAATACGTGACAAAATGATTGGACAATAATAACGTGTAATTAGGAATTTAATGTGCAAGTTTTTATATTGAAAAATATATATTTTCAATTTCTATTATTATCTTTAATCATTTGCAATATAATTTATTTTTTTTTTTAATTTGTTCTTTGATTTTTCTATTTTTTTTTCTTCTATCGTAGATATCTCATGTATACATGCACATATACATATAGTCGTAAAAGAGTTCGTCTAATTTTCACGAATAAATACGAAACGAAAGTGCATTAACGGTCAATCAACGTTATTGATTATTTCGTAACTAAAGTAAATGAGTTTGAAGCTTGAACAATACCAAATCGTCTTAGGTACTTGAAGTAAGAATAGAGAATCGAATAATGCAACTCTAATAATTGGTGTTTAACTCACAGAAAAGAAGCGAAAGAAGTGATAAGATTGGCAAAGGCGAGTAAAACTCGTTGCTTCATGATGTCCTGGGACCGATCCTTCCCACGACAACGTCTTGTACGGACCATCAATTCGTCCTAATCGTTCATCTTCTCGCTACCCTAGAATTAAATAGTAAATTGTTTCACAATGTAGACAGATAGATATGTACTATTTACCATTGTTATCATTTTATAATATATAATACAATAATTTAATTTCGTTGTATGCATTGACACATTTTTATTTATTGATCGTTCTATGTATTTATTGCTATGTAAATATAACTTTTTTTTTTACCTTTTTACGAATATCCCTTAGCAGTTTTAATTTTTTGATTATTGAAACGTCTCGAGAGATTATCGACATTGGAGACTGATTACGATAAATTGGATGGTACGTGTGGTGCACGCAACGGCACAAAAAAAAAAAATCAGGAGCAGTTCGGCGAGATTGTGTAAGTTCATTAACGAATCTATGAATGACATGCTGATGACACAAGTATCCTGCGGGACACGAGCAATCGAACGAGGTCTCTTTGTGAGCGATCGAATGAACCGATTCTTTCTTGCGTGTGCGTGCGTCATGCGTCATTTTGCCGTGCCATCTGGCAATTCAATTTTCCGGACAAACAGCGTATTACGATCTATGCGACGATACTGTTTCCTTAACAAATTATGTCTACGTTCTCGTACAGGTGTACAAGCAACGCGTAAACGTGTAAAGTATTTTATTTACTTAGGAGAGAGAGATTTAATTGAACAAACAGAGCAGGTCGTCACGCTCGTTTATACTTTACGAAGGACTTCGTCGAAAATGAACTATCGTTTGAGAAAAAGAGAAAAAGAGATAGAGAAAGAGAGAGAGAGAGAGAGAGTGAGCGAGAGATAGATAGATAGATAGATAGATAGATAGAGAGAGAGAGAGAGAGAGAGAGAGAGAGAGAGAGAGAGAGAGAGAGAGAGAGAGAGAGAGAGAGAGAGAGAAAGAGAATAGGAAACTACTTGCAAAGCGGAGTGTTGAGAAGCAAACGAGGTGGCTTGCTTGCAAATACAATACTTGTCACGTATGTAAACAAACGTTTTGCAAAGAAAACGTACAAACGTGTGGATGTGGGTGTACTTTGAGGGTCGCCACGCTCGACTTAATGCTCGTACCGTGCTAAGAGGAAAATCGCTGAAGTTACCGTTTCTAAGAATGACATTTTATTTCCCCTCTCCACAGATTCGTTAGGAGGTTACTCTTGTAAACTTATTTATACGATCAAATCGTAATTAGTCTGCTGTTTTTACGTATATATATATATATATATATATATATATATATATATATATATATATATATACACACATAATGCATTTTGCACATAAATGCAACTGTGGTCTTCGAGTGGTATACATAGTTTAATATAAACAAAGGAACATATGTGTGTGTGTAACGCATGAAGAGTTTAATTAGAATTTGTAGGAAGTTTTAATTCGAGTTTGGATCAATTATAAATTTCAAGCTGACGACAATAACGTTAATTTATAATTTATAGGTATGTATACTATTTATTTGATGATTTAAGATTAATTCGATAGTAATTCGAAAGGAATCTGAAGTTGTTGTTCTCGAGTGGACTGCAAGTTCACTTTGAAAATGCCAGGCAACGTGGAACAACAAATGTTCGTTCAGTATACATTGTAATGAATTTTAGGATAGAGATCTATTTAAATTCGTGGTTCGAACAGTTGCGAATAATTTTATAATCATTTATTTCTCGTAAAAAATTGTTGAATATGCCGTATGAAAGATAGCTTGACGCAGGACAGCAAATACCTTGTTAGATGATAAATATCGAGAAAGTAAAATCGTCTTCGTCATTAATCGTTGAAAAAAAAAGTGACAAAAATAAATTAGAAGAATGGTTCGACCGTCGAATCCGTTGTTAATGAGCGTTGTCCTCGATGCGGTTGGACGTCTCTCAGAAAGGAAAGGTTCTACCGTACGAGATATACTCGACTTCGTACGAAAAAATTCAAATGGATTTTCAAGGAATCTTACGATGCAGGTAAAAAGGAAAGGGGAACAAAAAACAAAGAAAAATTTAGCAAGAAAAGAAAGATTGGATATCTCGTTATTATCAGAACTCTTTTAACAGGTTCATCGTGCTCTGAAACATGCAGTCAATGCTGGTTTGCTTCGACACAGAAGCGGAAGATATAAGATTTTACTCAGCATAAATCCGATATCCGCTCAGCAATCCATGGCCGAAGATACGAAATCCACTGATGGTTTCACTGATAAATTGCCAAACGGATCGCCCGAACGGTCGACGCGGCGTAATAAAAATACTAATAGGTAAGCGAGATATTTTTTGGAAATTATGAAAACTCGATATTGCCCCTTTATGATTCTGTTTCATAGAAAACAAGGTAGCAAACAAACACGTCGCAAAGGTGCTGCAAGTCGAATTGGTGAATGCGCTCATAATCGAAAATGTTCGGAGCCATTGGAGAAAGCGAGACTAACGCGAAGACAACAACGAAAAGCAGGTGGTAGAGTCGAAGAAAATGACGACTGGACAATATCGGGTCGGCGTAAACAATTTTCCAAACGGAAAATGTCCGAAATCGTCCAGGAAGATTTATCGCCATCGAGCGATCATTCCCACGAAAAAATAACCGATTTTGATTCGGATATATCCAACGAGAACTATAATAAATCAACGAATTCGAAAAACAAATTTTATTCCCGAGGTTAGCCTCGACTCGTAAACATATTATTTTGTTTTCTCGGTTAATGATTTTAATGGAATTTTTTTTCGTTTCGTTCTTAAGACGAAGAACGCTTATCGTCTCCAAGAAGAAAGAGGTCGCCGTTTAGGCCAGAGCACAGGGGACAAAATTCAAAGACCAGATCGAGAAAACGATCATCCTCTCGAAATCGAAGTCCACAGCGTCCAAATTATAATCAAAATCAAATTCAACAGGAACAGCAGCAGCACCAGCAACAGCAACACCAGCAATTAGAAATAGAGGAAATACCGAACGAGAACCTGGAAAACACGAGGATGGACTGCGAACATGTGACTGGAAATATCGAGCTCATCGACGATTCACCAAATCCTGAAATCGAGAGAGATTGTCAGCGTAACAACAGTGGAAGTGGAAGTAGTTTATAAAACTGTAGCTTTATTTTTTTTTTATATAAATATATATATATATATACAGTAGTAACGATTATATATATATATATACAGAAAGTAACGATTATCCACCTCGTTTCTTCGTTTTTGAATTATGTCGATGTCGGTGTACGTATCACGACCAGTCTCGTATATTCGTTATACAAAATTTTTATTTTTTTCTCAACATGAATTCTTAATAAATTTACCATTATATTATAATTCTCTTACATATACGTATTATATCGATTTTGGTAAGTGCGAAAGATAATTAATTGATTGATCGTAAGGAGAATATTTTTTACGTGCCACGTAATCATTTCTACACTTTTATTTTTAACATGATATCACGATAAGAACATCGTATATCTTACCACTCCTTGAGGTTACTCCAAAATAATCTGCATAGTCGGAAGATACACGAGCGAATATCGGGGATAAAACGAGGCAACACGTCTTTTAGATGGCTATATGCATTTCTTTAAAAAATTCTGTGTTAACTTACACTCCCCCGCGGGTTATAAGTTCGAAGTAACATTTTACGCTCTCTTTTCTAGCTTAGGCCGAACGGATGTCTCGGAAATGCGAACCATTTTTCTACTCAACTAAAACCTTTTGGTGTTTATCGATTTAGCCTATGGCGTTTCCTCTTTAGTCGACGTTCAAGTTCTCGGTACACGTTTATCCGTAGTTCTTCTTTTCCTCCCCTCCCCCTCCCCTTCTCCTCTTCCTCTTCCTCTTCTCACTTTTTTTTACTTTGTCAGCGAATAAAACGCGATGTATTCCCACGTTAATTTTTCAACAAAAGTGTTCTCAGTTTCGCCGAATCATTCGGATATGGCTTAGTGAGATATAAACTTTTATTGAAACATTAAAATAAACAATATGATGTTTTTATTGGATTCCCGATTACGATCCAATCGGATTAAATTCACGATTTTACCTATATATTTATATATATATATATATATATATATATATATATATATATATATATAACACGTTCGTTCGAATAAATAATATTTTATCAATAGGTAATTCGTTCGTATAAAAAGATATTGAATTATTTAAATAAAATATGTTAGGGTAAGTAGCGTTTGATACATTTTTTTTTTTTTATTGAGCGAGAGAAAACTCGAAGTTATCAAGTTTTTAGAGAACTCGAGTTGCGGATTATGAACGATGATGTATCGTGAAGAATAAGAATAAGAATAAGGATAAGAATAAAAATAAGAATAGGTAGAAGAAAATAGAAGCAAAAGAAATATAAGAAGAAGAAGAAGAAGAAGAAGAAGAAGGGAAAAACTTCTGCTTTCGTTTCTTTGAAAAGAGCGTAAGCAATTCGGGCGTTTTCTTTGCGTTGTCAGACTTTCAATTTACCTTCGTCCCACAGTCGATTCAATTACACGTGCGTATAAAAACTACTTCGTCGTGTGACACCCTTCATCTCATTCTTCCATTTCTCTCTCTCGCTTTCTATCTATCTATCTATCTATCTCTATCTTTTGTTGACTACCACGAATGAGTAGAAAAAAATCGAGCAACATTATTCACGTCAACTTTTCGAGAGATCCATCGAAAAAACAGTGAAGAAGGTCAACGCTGGGTGGAGGGGGGGGGGGTGGGGTGGAGAAGAGATAAATTCGATCAAATCGATCCGTTCTTTCTTGAACAAGGGAACCGTCATTCTTCTATTTATTGTATTAGTTTCCCATCTAATCATTCTTATCCTTTAAGCACGTAAATATTTAATATAATTACGTCTAAGAGAAGATTATTTTTTTTCTTCTTAACCATTAATTATTCTATAGACAAATATTAAGACTTATATGTGATCTATAATGAATACTTCAGAGTCATTCGATTGTTCATTCACGTTTTGCGTTATTCTCGCACTACGTTAGAAAGAACGAAAAAAAAAAAGAACAAAGTTTCTCAGTCTCGTGAAGCGTTGTCCGAGATGCTCGAGTTTCAACGAGCTGACCGATATTGTAAGTGGTTTTGCTGTAATGTAAAAACAAATCATTACCGGAAATTCTCGTTAACCTACAATCTCTTTAATGGCACCCTATACAATTTTAAAACTCAATGTCGAGTGGACGTATTACCGTGCTGAATGCTCAACGATCTTCGAAAAAAAGAGATACAACGAAGCACTTAATGCATACCTTTTACGATATTTTTTTTTTGCCCCACGCATTTCCATGCGCACGTTATGACAATTTAATCCTTAACTTAAATCTATTTTCAGATCTCGATTATTATGTTATATTTTTTTAAATCTTGTTTTCATGGGGGGGGGTGAGGGGAGGAGGTGGGTAAGCAAATTTTAAACGAGATAAATATGGACATAGATGAATATGAAAGTAAATGTATTTGCACATGTCTGCGGATGCATACGTCTGTATTTTCGTAGAGAAAACGTTCGAAATAGTTTTGCCACATGGCCGATAGTTGTATTAAAAATTTCGGTACTTTTGCACATGGTGCGAGTACAAAGGCTACTTTTCACAATGGAGAATTGATTACCTCATGATGAACCTTCCTCGAGATCGGTAACGAGATCTCACGAAATAGCGGCGTCAACGAAACGAGAAGATGAAGAAGAAGAAGACGAAGAAAAAGAAGAAGAGGAAAAAGAGGAAGAAGAGGGAAAAGGAGAAAAAGATTTCCAATAAGAAATAAAACGTATCAAAGCGAAACAAGTTTACCATTGTATATATCTAACACGAAAAACTTTATCTTTCCTTTAATTCGAGAAAATCAAAACGATTGCCTTTTTCACCGTTCAAATCGCACCAAGTTAACAGATATATTTTTCCGTTTTAATTATAAAAATGTGGATACCGAAGATATTATTATCTGGAAAACGAGGTGGCAATAGTTTCTTTAAAGGAATGGTAAAAATCCATCTTGCCTATACGAATTGGATTCTCGATCGAATTCTGTTTCTAATTTTTGATTTTATATTTCTTTTCTCGTCAGAACCATCGCTAAATTCTTTCTCATTTAATTTATCGATGAATACCCATGGGACTTTGAGAGACTCGAATGTCTCGTAGGAAAATATAGTCGTTCGACTTTGATATTATCTTTTTATGTTAAAATTATGCAACGATGTTATTCAGTTTCTTTATCTTTTCTCATTTAATTATTTTATTTGTAATTTTATTATCGCGATAATCGTAATATCTGTACCTCCATTATTAGCCTCATCTAACATCGAAAATTTAAAAAAGTAACTTCGACGAGTCGCTCGATTTTCTTAATATTACTTTCAACGTTTATAACATTTTTTTATTAATAATATTTGTTTACTAGCATATACAAGTTTGCGATTATGAGTTATGATATAAGTAAGATTTATCATAGCAAATATAATAGTCAATTCTATTATAAAATTGTTTTTACCAATATTAGGAAAAAATAGATAAGACGAATGTATATATTTAAATTTCGTTCGACGGCCTTTATAACTCATTACGACATTATAATATATGTAATAATATTAATAAATTTCTTTTCGCGCTAATAACTTACCGGGGAGATCGGCGCTAAGTTCATCGACTGATTCTTGGAGGCACGTTGTCACGAGGATTGATCGATGGTAAATATGGAAATTAAAGAGAAATTCCACCGTATTTCTTCGAGCAATGTCCACCGATCATTTTTGAATAACATCTTGAATAAAATTGATGAATATCAAATAATACATAGGTATAATCACATTCGATTTTTTTTTCTTTTTTTTTTTTTTTAATGAAGATACGTAAGAAAATAAAATAAAACGACAATCTTATGAATAATTAGAACATTATATTTTTCTTAGAATAGAGAACATCGGTGACGTAGAGTAGCATGAAAAGCACGAGAAGCACGTGGCCGAGCCACGACGCGTACTGGCTGCTTCGTGGGAAGACAGCTGACGAAAGGTGGTAGTTTCAACCCCCTCACCACCACTAACCGCTCGCTTCCCAGGACTCCCCACCAACCATCGAGCCGTTTTCCTTTCTCATGATACGATCAGATTTATCGTTTCATTTATGACTATTATGAAATCGAATTTTTCGATCGGAAATAGAAAAAGAACGATCAAAATTCTCGATTTTATCTATAATTTTATACTTCGTATGGACGAAAGATTCTTTAAAAACAAAAAAAAAAAGAAGAAGAAAACAACTTTGATTTAAGATCGAAGATTAAAGATTGGGATTAAATAATTGTTTAAACGGAAAGGATTAATTATTCAATTATTCAAGAATTTTAATATTCATACCTGGATATAATCATATCTTTTCGGCGGAATAATCTTCCGGTTTTATAACATCGACTCTTTATGCAACCCCTTATTCATATCGACAAAGCGCATCCGAGGTGATCGTCAAGGATTTTAATAACCTCTCTGAGAGTTCGATATCGATAAGCCTATTGTAGAACGACTCCTTCGCAAAATCCAAGGACTTCAATGGAGAATCGTAGAATCCTCGAAGATTCCTAATGCATTGTCAACAATGCAACCTTCTCTATCTCTCTCTCTCTCTCTCTCTCTCTCTCTCTCTCTCTCTCTCCCCCTTGCTCTCTCATACTATCACAATTTATTTTTGCTTATATATCTATATTTCCATCTTATTTACTTTCACCGAGGAAATCATTGCAGTGTGTCCGCAACTACTTCGTGAGTTGTTTCCAGCTAGTTCGTTCAAGCCGTATAAACAATGTTTCCGTTTCTTCGGGAATTCATAACAAGCACGAAATTGTCCGAGGAAAACAAAGAAAATCAAGATCGTGGTAGTTTGCAAATTACTGTCAATATTGTATTGATATTACCGTCAATTTTTTACTTGTATTTTTTCTTTCTTTTTTTCTTTTTGGTCGTCGTTAAGCATCTTTTCTCTACTATCAATCCTTCGATCGAATTTCGATTTCTTTTAAATTTCAAAATGGAAAATAACTCTTCCAAATTCGATCTATGGTAGATACAGTGACTCGACACCGAACTAGTTTGTGCCATTTTGTGGCATAGAATCGATGGAAGGAAATTTCTCCGCGCTCTGGTTCGTAATTAATATCCATTTTCCTATCGGAGGAGAAGAAAAACCGCAAAACGGAGAGAAGAAAGCTCTTAGTCCACGGACAAACATTTGATTTACAGAATTTCACCGTACGAGAATCTCCATCGGAGATCTATCCACGACGGATGGATGAGTGCGTTTTCTATAGCGTAACGTGACCCAAATTTTCTTCATCCAAATCGATTGTTTTCGACAAAAATACGAGTAGACGTTTTTTACACACGGATATAACACGGATTACCCGTCCGTTCGTCTGTCACGTGTCTTATCTAATTAAGCGAAAATATAATTTACGACGGTCATTCGTTTCACGTTAGTAGTCCCCATTGAAGTGTAATTTTTCTTTTGTTTCATGTTTATTCAAAATAGTTTCACGAGTGAAACGTTTAATCGTTAATGATACATTGATACTGACAAAATATATATTATAAATCGAAGTTAGAATCGTCATGTCATAATAGCTACATATATTTATGATTGAAGATTTTCCTGAGTCGCTCGTTCAAAGAAGGAAGACGACGACGAAACTTTAATCGTACAGCCGAAAAGCTCTAATAAGTTGCGAGGTTCGTATCTCCGAGGGGCAAATATGAAACATTGCAAATTAAAGTCGGCTCTGCAAATGCCTCTACTATACCGTACCGCTATTCTTTCGCGTCTGTAAAAACGAGACCTTCGTTTATATTCCATGTATCTGTGCGTGATAGTACATGCTCATGATCTAAAACCTCGGTGGTAAATTAAAAATTCTCTTGTTTTTATATACATATATATATATATATATATATATATATATATATATATATATTCGAAATGAGTAAAATCGATGTTACGAGAGATAGAAAAAGAAATTTATTATCGAAGATAAAACATTGAGGAGAAGTTCGCTATAGGACTGATCCGATTAAAGGACATACATATATGATGCATAAAAGGTCTTAGAAATTTCTTCTCTGATCGTGACTTTTGTTTGTTCTTTTTCGAGTTATGTATCATTCTCGAGAGTCAACTGGAACCGAGGAACCAAGATCCAAAGAAATGGATAAATGTCGAAACGGATATTTTCATTCATATGAAAAAGAAGAAGAAGAAGAAGGAAAGGAAGAAGAGGAAGAAAAGAATACGAAAGGAATATATAAAAAAGGACTATAGGCGCAAGCGTAGTCCTCTTGGGTGTATAAGCATTAAAGAGACATTCTTATCTCGAAGTCTCTTGGCCACAAATGCGAAATGTAGGTTATCGGGTTTTGAGGCGTAAAAGGTGGAGGTATCATCCGAGGTCGCTAAAGAACGAAAGTAAAGGAGAAAACAGGAGTGGGAGACAGAGAGGGGGGAAAAAGAGAGAGAGGGGGGAGGGAAGAGAGAGAAAGACGGATAGGGACAGAGTGAGTTAAAGGGAGCGTACGAGTGAATGAGAGGTAGAGAGGCAGAAGGTTCTGAATATCGCTGATGGTGCCATCTTGAAGAACCCTTGGTGCCAAGTTTCTTCTACGTTCGGCAGCTCTCGGTGGCATTCGGCAGACCTTCTATCTTTCATTGCAACTCGAACACTCGTTTTCTACCACTCGTACCTACTCATTTTATTCTTAACGAATCATCGTTCCTTACTTCTTCTTCTTCTTCTTCTTCTTCTTCTTCTTCTTCTTCTTCTTCTTCTTCTTCTTCTTCTCCTCCTCCTTATTCTTATGTTTCTTCTCCTTTTTTACTTTTTTTTTTTTTTTAAAGATCGAGAGACCAGTGAAAAAAATTATAATTCGATTTCCGCATTCACGAATATTGCAAGACTTCGTGTCATTAACAAAAAAAAAAATTATTTCATTTCAACGGAATTAATAATGAAATTAATAAAGCTGCACGTACATATACTCGACGTTTTTCAAATCGAGATGGCACGATCGTGCAATCTCGAGGGTACTCGTGGTAACCCGAAAGATTGACGTCCGAACAAACCACCTTGATAGCTCTACACGTCGATCGATTGCCAACCGATAGGATTCTGACACGACATGATCGTCGAACTCGTTCGAATATTAAGCTTTTGCAATTTGAAAGATTTGTCTATGGAAACGTACGGATTTTTTTTTTTTTTTTTTTTTTTTTTTTTTTTTTTTTTTTTTTTTTTTTTTTTTTTATAAAATCGACGAAATAATTTCGATACCTGGACCATGATATCGATCGAGTGTAATATCAGGCGTTACGAGTACGAAACGGGGCAAAGTTAACTAAGGCTCATTTTGAGAAATACGCATTTCAAATTTTTCGTTAGAGGGAGAATTCAATAAGAATATCTTATCTTACTGTAAGGCCTGTAAGACGTAAACCTTAAGAGGTTTGCAGAGCGTAGGAAGGTGTGTGGATCCATGGAATTCGCCCTTCGTATCCGTAAACCTATCGTTTATAAAAGTCATCCAATATTTCCCAGCCTCATTTTACACGAAAAGAAAGTGAAGGAACTCAACCGAAGAAACCCTACGGGCTTGTTTCATGAAAGGAATAAACCGGTTTTATAAAAGGAAAAAAAAAATATTGTCGAATGTTGTGTTCGTCCTTCGTGTTCACGAAGTCTCATATACTCTCTTTCTCAAATTTTGATATTAGAAAATAAATATAATAATTTCATTTTCAAAATAATATGTCATAACGTTCTTTCCTCTCTCTTATTTAACTTCTTCTTTTAAAGGAAAACATATGTTCGATGTAATTCATTTTTTTGATAAAAAAAATTAACAAGAGGAAAAGAGAGAGAGAGAGAGAGAGAGAGAGAGAAAGAGAGAAGTGAGATTGATTCGTAATATTAGAATTAAGCAAATAAACAACAATGTAGAATATTCAGTGTTTTGTCGTGTTTAGGGAAAAATTTGATTTATTCTTTTTTCTCCGTCCGACGGATACATTCAATTACTATTAATGGTATGGCTATAAGTAAATAGATCATATCACTAATTGCATTAACAAGTCATTTTATAGCTAAGATAGACGGCAAGGCCAATATCATGCTATTTCTCAAAAGAAAAAAATATATAATCGAAGAATAAAAATTTCATGTTTTAATCTTAGTATGTTCCCATTAATGTTTTGCAAACGAATTTTTCTCGATTTCTAAGTTTTTGACCTTTTCGAACTAAAGCGAAAAAAGTCGTTCCCGTTCCTCATTTAATAAGATCGCGAACGTAAGTATTTAGGCATAATTTTATGAAAGAAAGTTCAAACTCTGTTCGTTAACGAATAATTTATCATTGAGAGGTGTAAAGTCTCAATGATATAATAAATGATACAATATACAAATTAGATTATTACGTAAGTTCAAATACATTTGTAACGCTGCAAGTTCCGATAAAGCATTCAAAGTCCGTGCAAATATAAAATTCCAAGGAAATAATGATCTTATTCTGAATTTTGAGTTTTAAGTAGAAAATTAATTAAATTCTGAATGTAAATTTTGAGTTCTGATTTTTATGCGACGCAACTCAACGCAATTATGATTGTTTTAGGTAACCGTTCTATGGGATTGTACTCCTTCATGATATTTTTTCTATATAATTGAACTCCGAAGGTCACTCATATCGACGATCTGGGAGAATAGCTAGGTTCTACTTTTGAAGAACAGAGTTAAGATTTCCAAAACATATTAATTACCAATTCAGTAACGACTTCAACCTCGAAAATTCTTAAAAGAGAAAGTTTGTTTATTATTCAGGATGGGGCAGACAAAACTGGAAGTATAAACGATAAATCGGCGAGATATTTTATCTATTTTTTCGATTATCAGAAATCATTATAGGATATTTTCGGAGCTGCGAATGTCCTTTAATTCCAATTAATATTGTCTCGCAAGAATTTATTTTAATGTTAGTGGCTTAAATTTCAGTTTATCCTATATTTTTAGTTCTTTGATCGAAGGTTTTAATTAATTTTTTTAAATTGGAAATTGTTAAATAATTGATAGACACAAAGTTGTTTATTATTAACATGTTAACACGTGTTATACCAAATTATAGGCACTGGGAATGGAAGAGATAACAGAACACATGGAATGGTGGAGATAACGCTATACGTGGACGCAGAAAGAAACATAAAAAAAAAAAACATCGAACTTGTCTAAGATATAAAAAATACATACAAATACAATTGCGTGTCCAAACCATATCAGGAATTTTCGATAAAGAAATTTCTGATGAAAAAGTGCAGAATGTCTATCGCCGAAAGAGCGATCATCATAAATTAAGACTTTTGGTCTTAACAGCCTTACTATCTATTTTTTTTTTTTTTTGTAATTGAGTTATTATTACTTATTATGAGTTAAATTGAGTTATCCTGTGTTTGATGCTCAACCCTGATATTTTTTTTATCACTTTCTCCTTTTACGCCTTATTCTTCTTATCTTATCTATTCTATTTTAGTCTTTTTTTTCTTCGTTATTTAATTCTCTTCTGAATTTTGTTTGCAAAGTCTCCTTCGTATTTCTTTTTTCCTTTCTTTTTTATACTGTTTTTTAAAACGTGATATCTGTTATATAAAATATAAAAAGTTGGATTTGACCATCTTACATTACCGTATAGATAAATTGTTTAACATTGAAAAATAAACTAATTTTCGATAAATGGATCTCTAGAACGTTTTATATTTTAATGACAGAAAACCATTACGAATGATATTTTTTATAAAAAAAAAAACCATATAATTTGAAGTAATACTTTCGTCACTTCGCTTAGAATTTCGTCGTATACTTGATATCTACCTTACTACTAATTTTGTTTTCTAACGTTTTCAAGTTTCATAAGTTCGACCGTTATATTCACTATATCTTCGGTCATAGTTCATTAATTAAAAATAATTTCATAGATGACGTAAATGAGAAATGTAAAGATATAAAATGTCACCAAGATTTGATCGGTTAGGGATAAACGTATGAATATTTAAATTGTCGACGAATATACTGACAGATTATTAGGTATATAATATTTGACATGAAGATTTATGGTTATCACATTAAAAGCAATAATTTTTAAATGGGCGAAATGGCTTCTAATTCCATTGTGATATTTAATATATAGCGTTTGCATATGAAAGAGGAAGAAATTTTATGAAAAGAACAAGTCGAGCTGGTTTTGCCGCGATAATTGATTCGAGGGACGTACGGAGAGAAGGAAAGGGAACCGTTAAATACGTATAGCGAGAGAAGAAGCCGGCAATACGGTGGTGAAACATCGTTGTTAAACGTCAAACAGTGAAAGTCTACGAGAGATGGAACGTTGGTCAGGTAAAATTGCATTAGTGACGGGAGCGAGTGTTGGAATTGGAGCTAAGATCGCCGAAGAATTGGCAGAACATGGTCTCAAGGTCGTTGCTATTGCAAGAAGGTTTAACAAGTTGGAGGAATTGAAAACGAGAGTGGAAGAGCAGAAGTTGCCGGGCAAGATTTATCCTATGAAATGTGATGTCACTAAGGAAGAGGAAATCTTAAATGTTTTCAAATGGATTAAAGAAGAGCTAGGCGAAGTCAACGTTCTCATCAACAATGCCGCTGTCATTTTCAACGAAAAAATCATCGGTGAGGAGTCTTCCTTCTTTCTTTCTTTCTTCTTCTTCATATTTTCTTTCTTTTTTTTTTAGCAATGAATGTATATAAATCATATTAAACGCGTAAGTTCGTAGATCTAATCTAATCTTCGTAAATCTGATATAGATGGAAATAATATAGACAATGTATTAACTTCCGCGACATTTAATCAGTGTTAAATTACTATCAAACGAATGTTATAATCTTATACGTGTATATGTAGAATATATATATATTTCTATGAGATATATATTTTCATGTATATTCATATAAGTAGAAATTTACTCATTGAGAAAATTAAATGTTAACTGATATCAGTACTACTTGCATTACAATCATTATAGTGTGTACATAGGATATTAAGAACAAAAAAAAAAAAAGAAATTCAGAATTTCTAGAAAATACTTACAAAAAGGAAAATCCTAAAAAATATTTAAAATCTTATAAAATTTTGTAGATTTGTAGAGAATTTTCTATGTTATTCTAGAAGAAAAAACGTCTTTGAAGTTTCGGCTTTCTTTATTTACTTATTTATTTTTTTATTATGGAAGTTATAGATATCGATAAACTTTATATTGAGAGTGTCTTAATAAAAAAAAAAAAAATTAATTGGAAGGGGATTCTCCTCGGTTAATCATCGTGGCTCGGACAATTGACATTGGCAATCGTTGCAAGTGACTATTTTAAAGATTAATAGGAATGACCTCGATGAAAGGGATTCATAATAAGTAGAAACTTTTAGTACGATGTTTGCAAACGGTGTACATTTACACAAAGAAAAGAAATCAACATTGATTTTCCAACTAACTCTGATTTAATTTATTTCTCTTTTAATACCTTAAGTATGAACAAATTATATGCCGAGTTCCTTTTAAAAATATATTTTTATTAACAACAGGCTTGTTGTTAACGAAAATATACCTGACAATATTCTTATATGTTATTTTTGTTATTTATATTCTTTTAATATAAAATAACTTTAGGAACAATTTTCTACATGCAGAAATTTTTTCTTGCAACATATGTTTTACAAAAATATATTATTGTTCATTTTCCTTCATTTATTTCTCAGATTTAAATATACAGAATATTTTATAGCTTCGTGAAACCGCTTCGGCAATTGATTCTACAAACAAAATTCATAAGAATATATGCCTTATTTATTCTTAAATTATGAAGAATTTCTTTTTTAATACGCCGTATTTGTTTTGTCATCACAAAAGATAATCAAAATATATCTGAATATAAGCCTGGAAATGTTTTAGTATTGACCGTTTGTCTCGCCAGATATTTTTCGGATTTTCTGGAAGTATTCAATTCTCTCGCTAATTATTTCAACCTTGCCAATGGACCTTCTCTACAAAATGAATTTCAAATAAACCAGCATTAAACCATAGGTTCAATGTGACATTGAGTTCTGTTTATAAATAGAAGGTGAAATTAGTTAAACTATCTACATTTAAGAATATAAGATATAATTCGAAAACATGGTCAAATAGGACATGTATGAACTTTTTTATTGTTTTCATATATAGAATCTGCTGTTGATTAGAATTAACAGTAATAGAAACGGTTACTTGAAATTACGAGACACTGTGTATGTGTGTGTGTGTGTGTGTATATATATCTTAATCTTTTTAATCGGTATATATGACAAATTTAGTGTTAAATAACCTATATCACATCAAGGATATGTAAATTTACAATCGAGAATATAAATTCTCTAACAAAAAATTCGTATAAGAGATTAGATGATAAGTAGATAAGAAGTTATAAACATCAAAATAAAATTATGATAAACGTATATTAAACCGATGATATTTACAAATTGAAAATCAATCTTTCGATTGATAATAATAAAAAAATTGTTTATTTCACATAATTTTATCAGTAAGGTACTACATATTTTATTTATAATCTTATCACACTTAATATGTACAATTAATAAACAATGAAGAATCTAATTAAATAAAATTACCTCGAATATAAAATATCGAGAAGGAATGTTAATATAATTGTTTATAAGATATCTTATTGCTTCTTATCGGACGTTCATTCTTTTTTTTTTTTTATTATCCATATAAAATGATACGATAATTATTGATAATCTCATATGACCGAATATTGTTGGATATTTTTAATATTTTTTTAATATTATTTAAAATATTTTTTTAATATTTTTAAAACCAAGGTCTTATTTGTTTACATCGTAAAGGTTTTCGATAGAAGAAAGAAAAACGAAAAGAATGAAATCTACGTAAAATAAATTTGTGAGCATAAATAGAAATACATACATATGTCAATATTGAGATAATATTTTTGTTATAGACGGATCAACTGAAAACTTTCGTAATATTATGAATGTGAATGTGATCGCTATTGCTATCTGCACAAGGGAAGCCGTTAAAATGATGTCTAAGTCAAAAACGCAAGGACACATTATCAATATTAATAGGTAAAACAAATTATACTTCTATGTTTGCGTTATTACTACGTTAAAAGCAACGTGATTATAGAAATTCATAGTAAGATTATACTTACGTATGTAAGATACTTCCTCGTGTTTTTTTTTTTTTATCATATGTTTGTTAAATATCAATTGATTTGTTTTTAAGCATTTGTGGTCACAATGCGAAGAGTATAAGAGTACCGTTCAGTTTGTATCCATGTAGCAAGTATGCTGTTACAGGCATGTCTGAAAGTATTCGTAATGAGATCATAAATGACGGATTAAATATTAGAGTTACAGTAAGTATTTTTATCTTTTTTTTTTTTTTTTCTATTGCAATGAAATTTCTTGCATGTAAACGGTTAGATTTCAAATATACGACGAAGTTCGTTTAATATATATCCTTATCAGTTCGTTACAACAAATAAACGAAAAAAGAAAAAATGTTTATTAATATTCATTATTTCACCAGAGTATTAGTCCAGGCATTGTGAAAACCGATATGGTTGATAATTTTAATTTGCCGCAAGAAGTTATGAAAAAATTATTAATGTTGTCGGCTAAGGAAGTCGTCGAAGGAGTTATTTATGCGCTATCCCGATCCCATAATGTTGAAGTAAGTATTTCAATGGAATATGCATGTATACACATAGAGAGACATAGACAATAAATATTGTATAACACTAATAATTAATTCGCCGTTAATAAATGTTACTAATCGAAATAAAACGTGATTTTGTTATTTTCTACTTTTTGTTTTAGATTAATGAATTAATCATTGCACCTCTACATCAAGTATTGCCATGAATGCTGCTAATTAATATTTAAGAAGAATTACAAAAGGGTATATTTGGGAAAAAAACGAAAAACAGAATTTTCATGTAACGAAATTACATGATATGTATAAGGTCAATTTATATATTACAATTATATAATAAAAACAATATATATATATATATATATATATATAAGTTTATTTTGTATGTTGAGGATTATATAAACATATAAATATATATGCTTCACCCAGTATAAATACGTCGGAATCTCTCATGTTTGAAAATATAGGAACTATAAAATGTACATGTGTCTCATTAACGCTGTTGATTTTCATCATCATCATCATCTTCTTCTTCTTCTTTAGCATTATAAGTTTTAGTTTCTCAACTGCTGGAGATAAACTTTTTTTAATCCTTTCCAGTTTTCTCTGCTCTCTGTTAAATGGAGTCAATTGCTGCCAGTCGTTAATTTAAAAACGAAATTTCTGGAACCTCTAAAAGATATTTGGCGTTTGAACATCATGCTTACCAAATAGGTTGATGAGTTTAATATATCAGTCGCTCCTGACTTAGAGAACAGTCACTGTTTACAGCCGCCCATCTTGGATCAGATTTTGCGATGTATGTACCTGTTGGTCCACGGGAGGTATTTCATTTTCCTCTTACCACCCATATCTGGGAGGCGTTCCTCGATCCACCACCTGAGAACGTGTCCTCTAAGGCAGCGATTCTCAACCTATAGATTGTATACAATAATGCGGTCCAATATTGGGCCGTAATTAAATTGTTCGTAAAATCTTCACGCGAGATATTGTGAGATCTCAAATAACAGCCGTAGTAACAACTTTTAAAATAATATACAATGACTTCTGTCTACCAGATTCTTCAAAATTTTGTATCATAAATCTTTGGGCCGGGGTATCATTGCAAACAAATACATTGGGTTACATTAAAAAGAGGTCGAGAAATGTTGTTCTTTTAAAGGTTACAGGTTCCCCAGGAAAATTATCTTTAGCAAGATGTATTTCCCTGTTAGTAGGTGATTCATTTGTTCATTGGGACGAATTCCGCATTGCATTTGGTGTAAGACGCATTTCTCTTTCGAATTTTTGACATAAGGTATTCTTTTAGCACAGTTCACCTGTGCTTTGCCACATAGACGATTTCCTACGTCGAGACATTTTAAATGTTTTAAGATATGAACTTGAATTGAATACAACACAATATATAGGACTAGTGTATTCAATTAAAACTGTAATGTATATGTAACGTTTTCTAAGTACATAGTAATGTATTATATAAAGAAAGCAAGTCCGTTTTCGTAATAGAGATATATCGACATTTTTTCTTAAAAAAAAAAAAAAAAAAATAGTCGAAAACCATTTTAAAAAATCAAGTAACAAATAGAAAAAAGAACCGATCAAAATCCGTTCAGTTGTTGTAACTTTAGTTGTAATTGAACATACAGATAGATACAGACGTTTTGCATTTATTTTTTGTTTTTCTTTGCTAAATTTGTAAATTATACAAACATTGTATAACATTGTATACAACAATTTTTTTTTTATAATATCCACTCTAGAGATTTGCGAAAATATGTGCCAATTCATTGTTTATAAAAAATTAATTAATAAACTACAATCTTACGAAGTTATATTTCGAATTGATCAATGTACAAATACTTTCCACACTCACTGTATATCTGTATGTCAAAGAAGAGAAGAAATATGTACGCATAATGATATATAAACATACTTATACGAATATGTGTATGATAAAGAAAGTATATATTTATCTACTTAATCTGAGTGCTAGAGAATAAGATTGATATATACTCCATTTCCCACCGCCAATTTGAATAGTTTCTTCTATCTTTCCTGAGAAATAAATAATATATTTCACGATTTCATATCGTTTAAGATTTGTTTAACATTGTTCTCTTGTATTATGTTTATATAGAACATTTTGTATAATTCATCGAACTGTCGTCCCTCGAGTTATTTGATTTTTTATTTTTTTCGTAAATTCAAAGCTTTTAACAAATACACAAAGATTTTGTACTATGAATGACTTTTATCGCGCCTAAAGACAGGCAACATTTTATAAGCACTTTTGTGTACGTCTGAGTTGTATATTTTCAGGGGTATCTTATATCAAATCATAAATCTATAAGAAAATAAATTTAATTCAAATAATACTAACAATAAATACAGGTTACTATTAAAATACTCACGGCAATTTTATGATCAAAACGATTTGGTTTGAAAAGATTTACATAATAGAGTCACATATAATTGTATATTCATTGATAAGATTAATAATGTTCTTGAAACACGATTTTTAAGCTTATTTTAACTGTATCTTAGTACTCGTAAAATTGAATTTATCATATATTTTAGTTTTTTTAAAAATAATGTCGTTATCCATATATTAATTAGTCTGTGGAAAACGAGGATGAATAAGATAGATGTCCGATTTGATAGAAATGAAATTTTCTACGTTCCTGATATATTTCTACATAAATATCAATTTTTGAAAGAGTTTTTCTCAAAACATTAGAAATTGGATTAATGCAATATTATTATTAATGTTTAATCATTAACCGGACGACAAAGTTATTGCTTAACGTAATGATCGAGAAACTTATTGACTCAACTTTGTATGAGATCGTAAAGAAAATCACGAATGTTATAGTGCGAAACCTCGAAATAAATTCAACGTAACTCGCAATTAGACATTAAAACGTTTCAGTAGTGCGTGATCGCTGGCGTGCATCCAAACGAATCTATTCTATGCTAAGTTTGTTCGATATTGTCCTCCGAAATTTCGATGGCATTGAATGAATAATGCGCGAACGCGTGATCGAAACGAAAGAAATATCGAGAAAAATTGTCAATAATTTCCGCTTTATCGATTTCATCGAAGAATTTTTGCTTATCTTATAACGGTAAACATATATATATGTTTCCCAAACTTGAAATTCGATACACAATTAAATCTATCTTTGAACATTTTATTAGGATACTTTAATCACATAGGATTACGTAATATTGCGATAAAAAAAAAACAGAAATTCTCATCTCAATGTAATGTCCCGGAAGTGATAACAATATAATTGTAATATGAAAGTGTACATATATATATATATATATATATATATATATATATATATATATATATAGCATACATATAGTATATATACACTACATGTATTTACTAAATGTGAGTGTGTGCGTGTGTACGTTTAATCAAGGAAGATCCAATCGTTAAGAAAATAGAAGTATAAAGTGTAAAATGCAAAATATGTTGTACACTTGTAATACTTTCTAAACAAATTTGTACCTTTCACTATTGACAAGGTAGTATTTGTAGTTACCGAATGACAATAATAATTCTATACTTTTACCGTGGAATAGAAATAATATACCTTATAAACTTCCTTTCTCTTTCACTGAAATAGACTTTGAGAAAATGTTATAATATCATTTTATAAATGATAATTGTTGGATTTGTAAGAGAAATGTTTAACATGGAAAATTAATGTTATTTTCTTTTTCGTTTTCTACTTCTCCTTCTTTCTTTTTTTTTTTTTGTTGCTCACGCATAACGACGAATCGTGCAAGAGATGATCGCGTGTCTCCCCTGATATTTATGTTCATTGTTCAATGCGGTGAAACGGTGCGTGTGTAAATTGGACACGACTTAATGAGCTTTCACATTTCGCATAGATTTCGTGAAGCTAGTACAGATCGTTAAACGGATCTCTCTTTTGCATTTCCGACAAATGATACGAACGCGGCTTTCCCGTGATTTTTCCTTCTTCGTTGAGTTTTTTTTTGGTAAATATAATTTCGAATTAGACTCGATAATAAAATGAAAGATCACCGTAAAGATAGCGTACCTGCGTTTTACCAAATGCCAAAATATTTCTGGCTCTATGCCTGATATTCATTAACGAGTACGTATCCTCTCTTTTATTTAATTTCTTTTTTTCCGCGATTAAATACAGATCGTTTAATTAAAAATAAATCAATATGAATCGTTTTGTTAAATAATTGTCAATTGCATTTTAGTTAGTTCATTATTTCGTATTATAAATAAAAGTCATTGATCCTTCGAAACGTTGTAAATAGCTTGTAGTTAGAAGAGAATCTGTCGATCGGATGTTTCTCTTCTCGCAACGTAGTGATCGTAATCGTAATCCTTGACTTTACGCGAGCACTTTCTGCTCTGAAAATGTTTTTTATTTCTTTCAACGATCTGACGTCGTTCTGGTGAGAAAAGACTTCGAGGTTACCGATGGCGTTCATGAAGCATGAATTATAGAATTGACAGTCCGGTACAAGACAGTCACAGTATAAGAAACTACGAGTTGATCGGTGAGTAGTTAGCTGACACACGACACTTTCTTTTATTTTTCTATATATAAATTCACTCAAAACACGTAAGAAAACATTGAATTCCATTCAAACGCATTCTAATTGATTAGTTATTTTGTCATTTAACAGAGCTCGTTTACCAAAGTGCATAATTTTAACATAAGATGTTACTTTAAAGCTAAAATTTCGAATGTCATCAAAGTTGAGAATTATATATGGTTTATCTAATACAAGTGAAGATAGTAGATTAAAGTCATATAGCTAAATTAATATATGATATAAAATATATTTAATAGTGATGATATCACTTTTAGTAACATATTTTTTACTCGCTTATAAAAACAGTTATTAAAAACAGTTCATAGTAACTTTAGCTCCGTGCTTCGGATCATTGTATTGTTGAAATATAAGATTATTTTGAAAAACCATATTTCCCGATGGAATGGAACAAATTTTCTTTAAACATATCAATGTATCTGATTGTTGTTAATCTATCGTTAAGGACTACTAAATTTGTTAGTTTTCAAGCACCGATGCATCCATAGATCATTATAGAATCACCTTTATATTTCATGGTCATTTTTATGTTACCTTTTTTAAAAGCTTCACCCATTTTGCTCCAAATATAATGTCATCTATTATCATTCATTATTTCAAATTCAGCGTCGTCATTTCATATAACATATTCAATAAAATAATGGCATGTAACGTAATAATAAGACATTTGTCTGCTTTACACTCGTATTGATGATAGGTGTGTTAACTTACTTTCCGGTGCGACTGTATTTAATATATTTGAAGAAGATAACGGAAGAAGTCTCGTTTCATTAAGAATTTGTTCTCGTTATTGTCGTTTCGTTTACAGTTCCCTCACTTGTCATATCATCAACACATAAGACAAAAGTAAGTACGAACCACCGGGTTTGAACGTTCTTTCTATTTGCCGTTCAATGTTAAAGTAATTTATACACGTAGTTAATTAGATCACGCGATGTGCGAATCGATCGTTGGTATGTCGGAAGGATCGTAATTGTTTGTAACAATACCCATAGACACGGGTAACGTTTGATTATTGTTTACAAAAATCGTTGATTAACCAGGAAGTGGTTGGTATACGGTACAAATGAAATAAATCAAGCGAGCAAAGCATAATTCGCGAGCTAATTTTCCGATCGATATGTTTATGAGATTAGTTGGGATGCGGTAGATAGTATTCGTTGGTAAAATTCATTGGTAACATCGATCAAATAGATCGAAAGCATTGGTTTTGGGATTTGATTGGAAGATCAATCAAATATTGAATCTTATTATTCAAATCGCCCACGATAAATTGATAAACAGCAATTGATGTATAATCATCCACGTTTAAAAATTTCCCGTCCTCGGTTATTAACACTTCAAAAGTTATTTTCTTCCCTCTGATCGAATTTAAAGGGATAACATTTTATTTCGACAATTTTTATTTTATCTAGAATAATTGACAAGTATTTAACGGATGAACTTTATTGGATAAAGTTGGATATCGCTGACTCGAACTTGAATTATTCTCTCCCTAGTTCTAGTGATTTTAGCAGATTATTACGTAACGTAGGTCGGTGAGAAGTTAAAACAAATACGTTTTAATTTAGATCAGAATTGGAGAAATCTGTTCTGACGTTTGTGAGAATATGAGAATAATGTAGATCAAATGAAAACAAATATTTGTTTTTTGTATCTTGCATATCTAGTTAAAACATTTTATCTAATCCTTTTTAAACATGGTTCAATGCCATGTGACGGCGATCGACAACACTTAACCGAAGAAAAGTTTCGTCATGCTCCAAATGCTCTTTTGCTTCTCGCCTCTCTTTTCTTATGGAAAATTCAAAGTAGTAATAAAGCCAGGCAACTCGAGTTTCGCGAACAGTTAGATCTCACATTGCCAAAGGCTATCATTCGATTCTTACGTTTATTTCTTTTGTTCAATCGAGAGCAAGCTGTGCGCGAAAAATGTCTTCACAACGTAATCGTACAGAATCGAAAGGCATCTTTTTAATAGATCTTTGATGAAAATAATTGTGGGATATCATGGAAACGTAAGAATCAGCGATCATAGTTAGAATCGAATCGTTATTACCACCGGAAGAATTCGAATTAGAATCTTGAAAATATTCATATCGTTTTGAAGATATTCAAAATATTTGAAATGTTATATTTGTCTGCTTTTTTTTTTGTTTTCAATCTCCGATTGAATCCGAGTCGATTCGATATTTCGAAATTTTTAAACGCGTGATATCTCTTAAACAAACTTATGTCATATCGTTTAAATTAATTTTGTTTCTCGATTAAATTTCTCATCAATCAATATTGTATCACATTTTTCATTTGTTCTTAATTGATTTATAGCATCGACGAAATGAATGAAATATGGATCGGTTATGCTTCATTATTTACCGCCCTATGTTTTTTGAGTGTTCTGAAATCAAATTATGCAATCCTTCAAAAAAAATCAATATTATCAACGATAATTTCGGATGATCATGACGACCTTGAAAAAGAGAGAAACAAATTTCTTCCTAATACTAGCCAAAAACCGAACATTATCGTAATTGTTGCCGATGATATGGTAAGTAAAATGCAAATTTTCATTTAACTTAGAAATTTAGAATAAATATTTGTAATATTAAGACTTACACGATAATAGGGCTGGAACGATGTTAGCTTTCATGGCTCCAATCAAATCCCAACACCGAATATCGATGCACTCGCGTACAATGGCGTTATTTTGAATAGTCACTATGTATCACCACTTTGTACACCTAGTAGAGCAACATTAATGACAGGGAAGTATCCAACTCGACTTGGCTTGCAACATTCCGTTTTATTACATGCCGAACCAAGAGGACTTCCTTTGAATGAAAAATTACTTCCCGAGGTATTTCAATTATGAATATATAAATACGAGCTTTTGATGATACGAGCCGCTCGCTTAAAAAATCGATTAACCTCATAAAATCAAAGGTGGAGAAATGTGATGAAATAATATAAATTGTTTTTTAAAATTCCCTTTAAACTATAAATTCATTGTAAAATGTATAAATACATACGTCGTTATCATTTAACGACATATAAAGTGAATAAGATAAAATAGTCTTAGAATAATTATTATCACGGAAATAAATTATTTTTTGGTCGAAGGCCAAACACAATTTTGTCATTTAATAATATTAAATAACGGAAATAAGGGAAATTTTTCATGAATATAAAAAATGAGGAATTCCATCAAGTACTTTGACACTTAAATCTAACGAATTCAAAAAGTAGATTTAATCGATATGTCTTGCGAACGGCTCATACATGTAATATAACATGAGCTAAAAATATAAATAAAAGATAGTCCATGTATTTGTGTGTGTGTGTGTGTGCGCGCGCGTGTGTGTACACATGTATAAATCTTTACTTCGTTCATACGACTTTTATGTTAAAAAGTAAAAGTTTAAGTAGTCAATGATCACTCCTCAAACGGAAATTATTTATTGCCTTTTGCTTTCAGTACTTAAAAGAGGCTGGCTATGTAACGCATGCCGTTGGTAAATGGCACTTAGGATATTATAAAAAAGTCTACACTCCTACCTATCGCGGCTTCGATACTTTCTTTGGATACTATAACGGCGTTCAAGACTATTACACGCATTTTAGTGCCGATTTGGTAAATTTTACTTATTTTAGTTATAATACAAGTAGTATTATAGATCGATACAAAAATCTATATGCATTGATATTACTTTAAATTCTAATAATATTGTTTAGGATGAAACAAACGAGTTGGAAGGTTTTGATATGCGACGAAATCTCTCGATAGCCTGGGATACATTAAATAAATATTCAACCGATCTATTTACGGAGGAATCAGTGAAACTTATAAATTCTCACGATACCAAAGATCCAATGTTTCTTTATCTCGCACATCTAGCGCCACACAGTGGAAATTCTAATAATCTTTTACAAGCACCCGATAAAGAAATAGCAAAATTTGGTTATATACATGATCCAGAAAGAAGAACTTATGCAGGTCGGTATTAAACTGTGTTTTTTTTTTTACAATTTAGTCACTTGTACATTCTCTTTAAGATTGATCATTTTTCAGCGATGGTTTCTAAATTAGATCAAAGCGTAGGGGAGGTGGTTGCAGCTTTAAGAGATCGTGGAATGTTGGAAAATAGTATAATATTATTTATCAGTGATAATGGAGCGCCAACAATAAAGATTTTAAGTAATCATGGCAGCAATTATCCTCTTAGAGGCGTAAGTAATCAAACTGCAAATATATGTAACAAGTAAAATTGATTAAAACCCATCTATCTGTTTGTAATTTGAAGATAAAAGAAACCCCTTGGGAAGGTGCTGTACGAGGAGTCGCAGCTATTTGGAGTCCATTCATAAAAAAATCAAAGAGAGTCTCAAATCAATTAATATCTATTGCTGATTGGCTTCCAACGCTACTCTCTGCGGCAGGTTAATTTTAAATACTTATGATTTATTTTTATTAAATTTCGACGATTCCTTTCAATTTCAATTGTGAATTTAAAGGATTAAACAAAAGCCAATTAGGTAAGATAGATGGTTTGGATCTCTGGGAGACTATAGCGAAAAATTATACTAGTCCTCGATCCGAAATACTTATCAATATCGATGACATTAGCAATTATGCTGCCATACGTTATGGAGATTTTAAATACATCACTGGCGATACTGGTATCAGCGACGAGTGGCTAGGGGAGAGTGGTAAATCAAGCGAAGAATTTGGTTTTCCACCAGCATACGATCCTAATCAAATTCTCCAAAGCAAAGCAGGTATCGCTATTACTGGTGTGATTACTGCTCAAGAGGTGATCGAATCGAGAAGAAGTAAAAGCTTTGGCGTTGAAGATGACACTAATAAAGGATTTCAAAGGATGATGTTAACTGCGGATCAATTACTTGATTTACGAATGAAATCGGAAATTAAATGCAACGTTAGAGAAGAAGATATGGTTCGTCAATTAGTCAATTTCAATTCATTAATTTAATTAGGACGAATTAAAAAAAACGATCGTACATATAAATGTTTGAGAATATCGCTGATCAAAGGTATAAAAAATTTTTGTTTTGCAGATCAAATGCGATGCTCTGCTAGCACCTTGTCTGTTTAATATCGTTAACGATCCTTGTGAAATGATAAATTTAGCTGAATCGAAACCACAAATCCTTGCTTTATTGGAACGAGCTATACTGAAGCAACGATTTAACATAATACAACCGACTAATCAAGCGTCAGATGACTTGGCGAATCCATTGTTGTACAACAATACTTGGGTCAGCTGGCGCGACATTGAATATTTAAACAAGACCATAGAATTATTGAATCATTTGCAGAAGAAAGATTCTGTTAAATACTCCGTCGAATTAGTGGCAGCAATATCTATACTCGTTGGTCTTTTTATCTTGGGTATAATAATCCTTTTTGCATTGGCATGCGGGAAACGATACAAGATAAAGAACATAAGTGATCCGAACAACACAAACGATCTCACTACAGTTAAAAATGCCAATAAGATCGAAAGGTACTCTATATCGGGTAATGAAAGCCAACAGAATTCGAATACATTCAATTCGAATATAATGAAAGATTTTCCTACGAAATGACGATTGGTTTCAAGGTGCACGATTCCTAAACCCAAAATTACTATAAAGATTTCTTATTGTGTTCAAAAAACTATGAAAACATAGTATACGTTTGCTCTATATTATATGAATAAAGATAATAATATTATCTTTGTTAGAAGAAGATTATCCAATCGATTGAATTTTATCAAATAGAAAACAAAATTTTCGTGTCACCTTATAATCGATCTCCTGATAATAGTCTCGACGATATAAACCAAAATATATCGATTAGATGACTATTTAATAATTCCGTGACATTGAAATTCTTACTTGTACTGCAAGTAAATCGAATTTTCAAGGAGTTCACGTACATTTTATTCTTATATGTAAATATATTTCTATATTTAAATACAACATAATGTTAAAAAAAAAAAGTGTTTTACCTATTCTCAGATAAGTTTAGCCACCGAGGCTACAACTATATCTGTTCATTTTTTTAATGAAGATATTTCAATGGTTTGAAATCACTTTTACATTGACTATTCTCACAGACAAATATATATATACTTGTTATTTAGTAAGAAAAGAAAATTAAATAGAAACATCTTAACCATGATGATACATAATTCATTATAGTTCAAGTTCGTTCTCCGAATAATATACACAATTGAAAAATCGATAATTTTAATAGGTCAAAATTAAAATATACAATATGTCAGATAAATACCTCTCTTGTATTTTATTTTGTCATTATCTTTTCTTTTTTTTCCTTTGTTCTCTTTTATACAAAATTTTGTGAAAATAAGAAACGAGAGATTGGACGCGAAAGAGGCGATGGTTCCAAAGTGTTTCTATCTATCTGTGTTCCGGTATAATACTCCTTTAAAATTATTGTGTTTGGTGTGCACTTATATACACACACACATATATATATATATATATATAATCGTCATTCAAAACGCCAAGAATTCCTCTATAAATTTAAAAACAAGTCCTAAACAGCGCGAACAATAATGTACCAATAAATTAATATGTATGTATATATATATATATATATATATATATATATATATATATATATATAGGGACAGAGTGAAAACTAATAACCAACGCATATTCAATTCGATAATCCGTTTGCACTACAAACGATCGATATTGCCACATAATGCAATATAACAGAAATTAGAGAAATCTCTAAGAAAGAAAACAATTTTTCATATTATACAAGAGCTCGCAGGCTGTACAACTATCATACAATGCAGAGCATATGTTCGAGGGTCTTCTTCGAAGATAAGCTACCCTTAATAGAAGCCTCACATTTTTTATCGCGTGTATCGTTAGACTTTATATGGACTTCTAAACAACACGTGACTTATCTAAAAAAAAAAAAAAGAAAACAAAAAGAATCTCTTTCTAGGTATCCTAAATAGCCACTGGAGTTCCCGTAAGGAAGCGCATGTGACTTTCAAAAACTGCGACAAGTTCGTTAGAATGATAAACTTATCGTTCGAAAATGAAGTGCTTTTTTTTATCTCGTTTTTAACTACAAGACCTTTAACTGCAGAAAAAATATCTTGGCAGTTGGCACTTGGCAGGAATGTAATCATGAAGCAAAGATGTAATCCATTTCATTCTCGTTGTTCTTTCATCACATGTGCATCACCTTCGGTGTACTACAAAGCAAATAATAAAATACAATTATTAGAAATAGATAAATAGATGTGTGTGTAAGTAGTCCAACGAATTTACCTTTTTCCCCATAGCCAATTTAAAAGAACGCTCGACTGGCTCTGAACGTCTCGTGCTGGAAGAAAGATCATAAGTGTCATTAAACGTAACGACGATACCCTTGCGATATGATTCCCAAATGTTATGAAATCAAATTACTCAAGTACTTAAATAACTCGTAAAGACGAATCTAACGATTATACATACAGAGCGTATAGTTCGCATTAACAAGTTTTGCAGCGGCTTCCGGAGGTAGCGTACTTAGGACATCTTTATGTGCTAGTAAAGACATTTGTTGCGTGTGCCTCAACTCTCTCTCGTCTCTTAACCGTACATCCTTTGTATGGCCAACCGTATGTAACTGCGACAGCCTAAAGGGAAAACTAGCTTGTACTAAGGAACGTACGTTACCTAAGCTACGTGTACCAAAGGAGCTTTTCGTCGTAATAGGTAAAAGGGTATTTTTCTGTTTTTTTTTTTTTTTTTTTTTTTTTTTTTTTAATTAGAAAGACAGAGGGTTTCGATTACAAAAACGCAACAAAAATTTTATCACCATAAGATCGTCTCAAAGAACATTTCGCAGATAGGCTCAAAGATAATAATAAAAAAAAAAAAGCATGAGAATGTATTTGAAACACAGACCTGCAATAAAATCGGGGCAAGGACATCTACGTGTACACCTTGTTCTCAAAACACACTCTTCGAAGCTTGTAGAACATTGTCTATCTTACAGGAATTATGGGAGAAATATCAGGGAAGGCAGCGATAGGGTTTTCAAAACGATAAAGAAAATGCATGAACGCAACTTCAAATTCTTCTCTACGTTCTAAGTAAAATTCGAGTGATTCTAAATGAAATGTTTGACCGATTACTAAAAAAAAAAAAAAAAAGATCTAGTAGATATACCGTATGAACGGAGTTAAAAAAAAAAAAGAAAAAGAAAGGATTTAACGTTAACGAAGAACTATACGTACTTCAGAGAAAGAGCTGCTTTATCTTCTTCTATCGGTGCGTCTATGGCTTCCTTGGCTATTTCAACGGGACCATCCGATTTCGACGGAGAAGGATGCTCGATGAGCGGTTCATCCATCGTTTCCGAGGAAGCTGGAGCATCCTTTTTCGGGCTCGAATCGGACGCTGATATTTTTCTTAGTTCCTCGTTTATTCGAATAGCGTTTGACAATCGCAATTGCAAGGTATCACGTTCCTCGAGCAATTGCATCAATTCGTGGGTCAATTCCTCGCATCTGACGTCTCGTTGGTGTAGCATATAAAGAGCGAGGTCGAGTTCGTTCGAATATTTAGAATCTTCTCTTTCTTCGAAGGTATCGGATATATTCGAAGTCGTCCTTTCCATTTCTTGACCTTCCTGAATCCTTTGTGCCTCTCCAACAGAGAAATCCTTTTTCAGTGCACGTTGGATCATTTCGTATTCCTTCACTTTAACCTCCAATCGATCGTTCAATTCTCTGATCTCAACTTCCTTTTCCTCGACGTAATGCCTTAACTCGGCCAATTCCCTTTCGTCCTTTTCGGATAATTCAATGAGCTCTTCGATACGTGTATTCTTTTCATTAACTTGGATGGTCAAGTTTTGAATTTCCGTCTCCTTTGTAAAGGTAAATTCGGAAATGAGTTTTTCCTTCTCATTAAGATTCAAGCTTGCCTTATGTAACTCCTCATCCTTACGACGTAACGCCTCGTTCCATTCCATCGACCACGACTCCAATTGTTTCTTAAGATTCTCTACATCCTGATCCCTAGATCGAAGCTTACCAAGTAGTTCCTCGTTCTCCATCGATAATCTCTGCTTGATACCATCAATTTCCGATTCCTTTTCCACCAGTTTCCTTTCCAAAAGTTCTTCGCTTTCCAATCGAATTGCTTCCTTCTCCGAAGTCAATCGTTCAATCATTTCTTTGGTTTCCTCCGAGACCAACTCGAGATTCTTCAAACGCGAGATCTCACTTTGCAATTCGTCTATACTCGATTTCAATTGCCGAATCTCTTGTTCTTTGGCGTATAATTCTGTTGTTAAGCTTTGCAAGCTCTCACGTAGCTCGTAATCGTCCGAGGTCGGATCCAAATTGGCCTGAGACAATTGGGAATCCTTCTCGTCTATGACGTACTTCAATTCGTTTATTTCTTGTTCCTTCGCATGCAACTCGTTCTGCAATCTGACGATCTCTTCCTGATCCTGAACTGACCTTTTATCTCTCTCTCTCGCAAGTAACGTAGACTCCTCCTTTTCTCGTGCATCTAAACGCTTAATCAAACTCTCAATTTGATTTTGTTTCTCTAATAAATTTTCCTCGGCCCCTTGTAAATCGCTCTCCAATCGTGCCTTTTCGTTGTAAAGAAGATTTATACTATCTTGCATGTCCTGAATTATTTTAGGATACGTGTTATCTTCGATAATATATTTCAAGTGTTCTATCTCCTGCTGTTTCTCTTCCAATTGAATCTTGATCTTCTCTATCGTACTACGAAGCATCTCCTCGTTATCATTTCCCATTCTAAACAATGGTAATCCATCCACCGTATTGGAACTTTGTTGATTTTGAAACGAATCGATTGAGGAAAGCCTATCCAATTCCGTTTGTTTCTCGCTCAGTTTTTCTTCGGCCATTTTCAACAATGATTCCTTTTCTCTCAGTGCTCCTTTTGCCTCCTCCAAAGATATACTCATCTTTTCGAACTCTGAAGTTAAACGAATTATCTCTCCAGCGCTATCGCGCAAATCTTTTTTCGTTTCATCGAAATTTTTCAATTCGATCCGAAGCTCATTCGTTTCTGCGTCCTTATCGTTCAATAACGCTTTATGTCTTTGCAATTCTTCCTCGAATTTACTCAAAACGTATTCCTTATCCGATAAAGCTGCTCGCAAATCTACGATTTCTTGCTCTAAGTGAGAAAGACTCGCGATTTGTTCCTGGAATTTTCTCGAAGCGTTTTCAGATTCGCGCAAACGATCTTCCAGCTGCGCGATCGTCGACAGATATCTTTCGTTATCCAATGAACGTTTTTGCGATTCACTTTCCCATTGTAGTTGCCTTTGTTGAAACGTTTCCTTCGCGTTTAACAATTCGGCCTTGACATTTTCCAAGAGCGTAACTTTTTCTTGAAGATTTAACGACAAGGATTCTACAGTTTCCTCTTGGATAGATCTCTTCGATAATTCAGAGACATATTCGTCCGTGGTTATTTGCAAAGAGTTTAATTTATCTCGTAAATCGCGTATCTCTTTGTTTCTCTCTTCGATATCGATCGCATGCTTTTGCACGAGCTCTTGCGTTGCTTCGCTAACAAGAAAACTGACGGTTTCAACGCTCTTCTGTTGAATCAATTCGCTCTCCTTAACGCTAAATGCACCTCGGAGATCATCTAATTCCTGTTTCTTTTCCTTCAATTCTTGAGTTAAACTTTGTATATTTTCTTGTAATTTTTCTTCTGCATCCTGACGGCCCACGTATTGTTTTTGAAGTTCCTGCTTCAGATCGGCTACTTCTTGGACTCGAACATTCAAAAGTTCCGTAACTTCTGTCAACGACTCTGACACGGCGAAAAGTTTCTCTTCGGTGATCTTAGCTTCATGCATCTTCTCTTCCATCTTTGATTTCTCCTCGATGATACTCTCCTCTCTTCTTTGCAACTCTTCCGTTTTTGTTTCGGATTGTTCCAATCGTTGACTCATTTCCTTCATTCGTTCTTCCATTTGAATGGCCTTATTGGAAATTTCATTAAGATGTTCCTCGAATCGTTTCTTCGATACTTCGTTCTCTTCTTCTAATCCTTTCAACTGACTTTCCAATTCGTCCCTTCTTTCGCGTATTTTAACCAATTCCTGACTATCCTTTTCACCGGCAATTAACTTACCTTCGAGCGTCGATATTCTCGACTTTTGTTCTTCCAAATAATGTTGAAGTTGTTCATTTTCCGCGGCAAGAGTTTCCATGTCGTCCCTCACCATTTCCAATTCTTTCTTATATTTATCGCATAATTTTTGAACGTCCGACGTTCCATCTTCGTTAAATCTTTTTGGAGGCTGCTTAACCGACTTTCCAGATTCCAACGATGAAAGCTCGACTTCAGATGTTACATTGTCTTCCGAAGATTTTGCTTCCAAGGACTTTATCTTGCTCGTAAGATCTTTATTTTCTAATCGAAGTACCTCGATATCCATATCTTGCCTTTCCTTCGTCTCCATGTATCTTTCATTAGCCGATACGATTACATCGATACGTTTTAACAAACTTTCTTTTTCAATGACCATGCTCTTATGTTCCTCGTTTAATTCTTTCAAGTTTTTCTCCAATTCGGTTATCTGCGATCTTAACTCTTCTTCGATGGCCGAATCTAATTCGCATAAACCGGTCATAGATTGTTGACTCTTCAATTGTTGCTGCAAATGTTCTATCTGTACTTTGTACTCCTTCAATTTTTTCACCATTCTACCACTTCTTATCTGTGAAGCTTTATTATCCTCCATCAATTCCACCTTTTCCCTTTCTAAATCCATTAGTTTCTTTTCCATTTCACTGATAGTCGTACGCAATTGTATTTCCACATTAGGAATTAACGAAATTGGGTTATAATTATGATCGTCCCCTGTCTGTACGTCTTCAGCATTCCAACCCCAGGTGTCCTCGTCGGTGTTGAATTTTTCATTGGAGTCATCGGCGCTCAAATTTGTACTCTGTTCCATAACAGGTACCGACGACGTTCGTATTCTCGCCAACTCGCTGCTTTCAGACGTTACTTTTTGTAATTCATTCTCATCTTTTGAAGTTGTTCCCAAATCTTTCATAACACCTTTGGTCAACTCCTTCTCTTTGACACCCTGCAGAATAACATTTTGTTGTTTTAATTCTTCCAAGGATTTAGCTAAGTCATTCATTTGCAATTGCAATGTATCCCTTTCCTTCGTAATCTCTAATAAGCGATGTTCCAAATCAATTGTCGAGTCGTTCTTCATAGATTCACGTGTTTCTTGTTCTAAATTACTAATCTGCAGTTTATACATTTCTATTAAATTACTTTGTTCCTCGCATTGAACGGATAACGATGTTAAAATATCCTTCGTAGTGTTTAATTCCACTTGCAAAGATTGAATCTCATTGTCTTTCGCTGTTCTTAATTCTTGAATTTGCATATCAATGTTCCCTCGTTGATCGGATTGCGACTGCATCTGCGAGTGAACATTGTAAATTTCATCGTTTAACAATCCAATTTGTTTAACTTTATCCTCTATTACGCGTTGCAAATTGTCTATTTCTATTTGCATTGTCTGACAACGTTCCTGCGAAACTTTTAATTCTTCTTCGTACGCGTTACGGCTTAACAACATTTGTGCCTTGTCCTCGTTCATTTGTCTCTGCAAACTATCAATTTCTTTCCTAAGAGTTATACATTCCATATCCTTGTTATTTACGAGATCCTGTAATTTTGCCGTTTCCTTTTGTTCGTCTATATTATATTGAGGTCCGAAAATTTTGGAAGCATCAAATAATTGAGGAACGGTATACTTTTCCTCGGATATAACCTCGTCCAAATCGCTGCTCTTTGTCACAGTGACATTAGCCGTTTCTTCGATCGTTGTACTTTTTCGATTAAGTTCATCCAATTCTAATTGTAATCCTATTAATCTTTGATTATTCTCATTATTCTCTGTCTTAAGATTCTCCAACTCATGTTCCAAAGCTTCCTTTTGATCGTTTAACAATTTATACTTTTCTAATAGTTCTTCCTTTTCAGACCTAAGCAGTGTTATCTCGGATTGTAACATTTCAACGGATCGTTTCATTTCATTCTCTACGGCTTCCATTTTTTCTTGTAAATCTTGCAATTCCTTTTCACGTTCGTTATGCTTTTTCAATAGGTCGTCATAGTTTTCATTTTGCATTCCCGTTTGATCAATAGCAAGAATTTTCTCTTGCAAAGTTGCATTTAAAGTTTCGAGAGTTTTACTTTTTTCTACGATCTCTTCGTTCTCTTTGACCAAATATTCCAATTTTGCTTTTATTTCCTCATTATTCGCTAATAATGCATTATATTGATATAAAAGACCGTTGTGAGGATCTTCCATTGTTCTATTTCTCATACCGGATTGATTCATCATATCGCTATATCTTAAAGATTCACGCATTTGAACGAAGTTACCAATGGAATTAGCTAATTCGTTATCTAAATTTTCAATTTCAGCTTCTCGCTCTTGAAGTTTAGCCTCCAATGCCTGTACTATGGCTTGACACTGTTCGCAATGGTCACATTGTTGTACTACTTGTCTCGTATCCTGTCTCAATTCGTCTTCCGAAGTTTGAGTTACCACATCCACGGACGAAACAATTTTCTTTTGTAATTCTTTGATAAGCAATTGTCGTTCTTCAGACTCCTTTTCTGCATTTTCCAATTTTTCATTTATCTGTATCTGTTTCGACATCAATAAACCATTCTCCGCTTGAAGATGTTTTATCAATCCAAGATGTTCTACATATTCCGTTTCCATAACTTGCATACGTACGCTAAGCTCTCTCGCATTTTCTTTCGTTTCTTCAAGAATCAATTGTTGTTGATCATATTTCTGAAGAATATCTTTCTTGTAAGATTCATATTCATCGATAATACTTTGTTTAGCTAATTTTTCTGTTTCTATCTCAGTGGAATATTGCGTTATACGTCTATGCAATTTGTCGATTTCATCTTCCAATTCGCTAATTTGATTAACGAGTAAAAACATTTTATCTTTCATAATAGTAGCTTCATTCGTAAGTCTTTCGACGTGCTCGAGAGAATCCGTTGCCTCGTTTTTGGCTTTACTTAAATTCTCCTCCAAATCGGCAATTTTATTATCTTTCTCTCGCATAGAACTTTCAACCTCCTGATTTTTCTTATTTTTCGCTTCTTTCTCATCCTTCTCGCTTGTCCATCTCTCTTCCAATTCCGCGATTCTTGCTTCGAACTCTTGGCACATGGCAGTTTTCCTCTTCAAGGTTGCAACAATCTTCTTCATTTTTTCCAATTGCGCTTGCTTTCTGTTTTCAAAATCAGAAAGTTCCTGTTCTAAGTTCGCGACCTTGGTCTCTAAAGTAATTCTAGTTTCTTCTGAAAGATTTTGGCTAATAAGTTTTTCCTTCTCTGATAATTCAGTTTTCAAGCTTTCACATTCTTGAATTTTAACATTTAATTCTTCGATAGTATCTTCGAGTTTTCGATTATGCATTTCCGTATCCTCTACATGTTTAACTTTTAACTGTTCCATCATCTTGTAGGCACCTTTTAACTCGGACTGTAATTCGTCAATAAATTTAACATTATTCTCTAAAGAACTTTTAAGATCCATGATACTGTTCTCTTTATCAGTTTTAATTCTTTCCATTTCTATAATCCGTGCATCCAATTCTTCTTTAACCATCAAAACATTTTTAAGTTCGTCATATTTCTCTGCCAATTGGTATTGTAAATCTTGATTCTGTTGAGATACGTTTTCAAATTGGGCCAATAACTCGTGTTTTTCTTTCACCCGTTCGTCAATTTTGCTTTGCATATTATTAACAAGTATTTCGTTGTCACGTAATTCCTCTAATAATTTATCATATTCCTTATGTGGTACCGACTCCTTTAATTTTTCATATAATTCCGAATTTTTCTTTTCCAAAGAATAGAACTCATCCTCCTTCAACCTTAGAGCATCGTTCACGTTTTCTAACTCCTGCGATATCGAAGCAATTCGAAGATCTTTTTGTTGAATATCAATTTTATAACTATTGAGTTGATCTTGCAAAGTATCTATGGCAATCATCTCATTCTGTATTTGTAAATATTTATTATGTAAGTCTTGATTTTTACTTTCTATGGTCTCTTTCAAATTGACTATTTCATCCTCTTTCATAGATATACTTGCCCTTTCTTTTTCTAAGCTTGATTCAAGCGTTGCTATCGTGCCTTCTAATTCTTCCTTTAATATATTTTTGGCCACATCTTTCTGTTCTATCTTTTCAATTAACTGTTTATTTTCCTCCTGTAACATACTAAAGCCGTTCTCAATAGATACTTTACTCACTTCCAATGCATTCATCTTCTCCTCCAAATTTGCATACTTGAATTTCCATTCTTCCATCGTTTCCGTCATATCCTTTAATTCGTTTTCTATTGTTTCCTTTTCCTTTTCAGTTGCTTCACGATCAAGTATTTGTTTCGTTTTTATTTCTAATTCCTCTTCCTTACTGGATAACTTCAATTTCATTTCTTCTATAAGATTCGTCTGTTCCGTTATCAATTCTTTACAATGTTTTATTTCTTTTTCTAATGATGCAATGATGACAGATTCGTCTTGCAATGCTGCAGATACACTTATCTGCTGATTACTATCAGATTCCTCTACAGGTTCCTGTAACCCTGCACTAATTCCTTTTTCTTCCTCTTTCCTCGTACCGTGTTCATCGACAAATTCAATCTTATTGCGAAGTTCTTTTTCTTGAGTAGTTTTGTTTAAATCATCCATTAAATGTTGGTTTAACTCTTCAAGTTGCTGCATTCTCGTAATAATTTCGTGATTTTCTTCTAACAACTTGTTCATTCTTAATTTCGTATCATTAGTTTCTATTTCATGCAATACCACATTATTTGTTTGTTCAACTAATTTCTCTTGTAAAATAGTTAATTCCTTTTCAAGATTATTTTTCTCCAATAGTAAAGCATCCATTTGACCCTCATTATCAACGCTACGCTCTATTCTCTGTGTACCGTTCGATTGTTTCTCCTGAATTGTACTTAAACGTTCATTTAATTTCGTACATCGTATAGCTAGATCATTATTCTCGACGGTAAGTGCTTTGATTATCTCTTGGAGATTAGTATTTTCTCCTTCCATATCCGATATCTGTAATTTTAACTTCGTTAATTCATTGGATAGATCATTATTCGCGTTTAATAAAGATTCATTCTGCATATCAAGTTCATTTTTACGAATCTGTAAGATATCATTAGATTCAATTATTTCAAAATGACTATTTTTAAGATGAAGTAATTTTTCTTCGAGCTTTGTCATTTTTATCACGAGATCATTGTTCTCTTGAGTAAGGAGTTCAATCTTTGCTGTACTTTCGTTATGTTCTGGTATACGTTCAAACGATTCCGTAGAACCGGTATCAGAAGATCCTTTCTCATCATTCTTGTTTAGTTTTACTATTAGGTCATTATTTTCCTGAGTTAACTGATCAATCTTTTTCAATAATTCATTCTTATCTACATCATTTATAGCCTCAAAGGATTCAGTAGAACCAGCATGCGAACTATTTCTTTCTTCCAATTTTGCTAATTTTAAAGTTAATTCGTCATTTCTTTGTGTAAGATCTTCTATTTTTTTTAATAATTCATTTTTATCAACTTCCTGTATAGTTTCAAACGACTCGGTTGAACCCGCATCAGAAGTGCCTTTTTCTTCCAATTTTGTTAACTTACTTGATAGCTCTGTATTCTCTTGCTGTAAAGTTTCTATCTTTTGAAGAAGTTCACTTACGTTAGGTGATATTTCTAATTTATTTTCTGTTATTTTGTGCACACTCTCCAATTGTTCTTCTAAGTCAACTACTTTCATCTCTGCAGTTACTCTATGATTTTCGGCATCTGCAACTTCTGCCTCTAATCCAGAAATCTTTTGTTTTACTGAATGTAGCTCTGAAATATATATATATATATATATAGATAGATATGTATACACTCTTCTTTATATCTTTTACAATGTACTGCTTACGTACTCAATAATACATTACCTTGGATAAGATCTAGTTTCTGATTTTCTAACACAGCTATGGCATCAATATTTTTCTGTATTTCATCAGTTTGCATGGATACCCTGCTTTCAAGCTCTGCTATACGTTCTTGCCAATCTCCTGCTGATGCTATACAGATTGTATGATATACCAATAATATACAAATAATTTCGTTTATTTGTAATTATATAATTAATGATGCTTTAATAAGTGCAATAAATGTTTAATGTTTTTATACAGAAATGAATTGTGAAAATATGTAAACAATTCTTATAGCAATATTTACCCTTCTTCAATTAACAATCAATAAAAAAGAAAATATAATTAATATAAAATTCAACATAAATCATTATTAAAATATATTGAAAATGTTATTGATTAATCATATTAACTTAATTGTTAGGATTTTATGTATTTAATAATGCAAATTAATTTAATATTCATGTATAGTAATTATGAAGAATAAGTTATGAACAAGAGTAAACATAAGTTTCATAACCCTTCATGCAGATAAAATGACTAATAAAATTATTTTTTATTAGTAATAGTTAGAAAAAAATGATTATATTTTCTAAAGGATAAATAATCTATATCTACAAATCAGATAATAGCAAACTTTGACAAGTAAAGTAGGTACCATGTTACATAAAACCAACTAATATTTAATACGATTTATTTGTTCGTTGATTAGTACTTTTCATAAACTTTTTCGTCATTATATATACAAACAAAACTAATTATAAGTCAAATAAGAATCCATCACCAAAAATCGTTAAAAGCTATACTTTTCCATTATCAATTTACAAGTAAATATTTGATTTTCAAGTATAGAAAAGATTTTTTTTTATAGCATGTACAATAATATTGATGTATATATGTGCATGTATGTGTGTAGATACACGCATATACATATATGAATGTAAATACATGTACGCATACACGCAAATATATATATAATATATCTGTATTGACATTGCACTGTAAAAATTGACCTATCATAAAAATCATATGAATAAATCTCACATTATGTCTCATAACTAGAAGGATGGAAAGAACAACGAAATAATTCCTGTCCTGGTTCCTACCTTTAAGCTCGTCAAAGTCTACCAGACTCAGCTGAAGGTTACCTTTCTCCTCCTCCAATAAAGCAACTTGATTTCCCAGCCTAACAAGCTCCGCATTTGTGTCGGACACCTAAATTATATGTAAATATATTATTATTTATTACTAAACATACAATATATTATTATAGTACTGAATATTCAAAAATAATAAACTTTATACGTTTGTCATTCAAAAGTAAATTATGATTACCTTTTTAAAATTTTCTAGTTGCTTTTGCAAGCCTTTTATTTTACTTTTGTGCTGAGCTTTCATTTTAATCATATTTCTATTTAATTCATCTAATTCTTTTGTAAGTTTTTGAATCTTTTCATTTTCCTTTTGCACTGAAAGTTCAGATGGCAGTTGAGATGCAATATCATTCTTCTCTACTTCGAGATTGTGCACTAATTTCTCAAGCTCCATAATTCTATTAGAATAGTCTTCATTCTTCACAGATAATTCTGCAAGCTGCTTTTGTAATTCGGTCTTAGATTCCTCTTCGAGCAAATCATTAGACCTTTTAAGTTCTTCTATCAAGTTTTCAAGTTCTGCTATCCTGTTGTCTTTCTCCATAACAGCTCCATTTCCATGCATAACTTTAGAAGCAATAATTTTATTTTGCAGCTCGGCAATATTCTTGTGAAGTTCGTACTTTTCATCTTGCAATTGAAGATTATGTTCTTTTAATTTATTTAAGTTATACTGTAAATCTTCTACCGAAGGGGTTCTTACTATTCCTTTGTCAGATTCTAACTGAAATATCTTTTCATTAGCTTCGGCTAATTTAATTTCATAATTTTGCAATTGTTCAAGCAAGTTATCATTTTTTATTTTTAAGGAAGACTCGATGAGAATAAAATTTTCTTGCATAGATTTCATGGCACTTTTTGTATCTGTTAAAGTATCCAATGTTGAACGCAATAAGTCAGAGTTTGCTATCTCAGTTAACTTTTGTTCAGCCATTTCATTTTCGTATCTAGAAAAAATGTAGAAACATTTCTTAACATTTCATATCTTTAATCACAATACATCTCTGTTTAATGCTTACCTTTTAATCGTATCATCTAATTCTGATATTGTACCATCCTTTTCATGAAGTTGCTGAAGAAGATTATCATTTTTTTGTTTCAATGATGATTCTAATAAAACAAAATGTTCTTGCATGGTTCGCATTTCACCTTTCGTATCTTCAAGCGTATCTAATGTTGTTTTTCCCTTTTTAGAAAGATCAGCTGACATTAATGTGATAGCTTTAGTTTTAGAATCTATAACTGAATCCTTTTCTTTCAAATTTTCTTGAAGATCCATGATAACTGCTTGTAACTCAGAAACCTTATTGTTCAGCTCTATTATTTTATTATCCTTCTCCTGAATATAAGTAGACTCTGGCAATGGTATTACCATCTTAAATTAAAATATTAAAACCATTTATTATATTGTTTCTTTACATAATATTATGTATAATGTATCAAATATATAACATACTTCAGATGTCACTATCGCAGATGTTATAGTTTGATCCTTTTGCAATTCCATCATTGCTAAATCTTTTTCATCCAATTGTTGTCTAATAGCCTCCACTTTTTCTTCTACAGCTCGCTTTGTTTCTGTTATTTCTTTATTACGTTGTTCAAATACTTTTCTATTCTCTACCAACATTCTTTGAAGCAAAGAAGATTTGGCTTTAGGTGTTATCGCTTGACTAATATCCTTTATACTTGTATCAATTTCAGATGGTTGTTCCAAATCTTTAGACGTTGAAGCACCCTCTTTACTGCGTTTTGACAGCTTAGTTCTAGATTTAATTTTTGACAATCTACTAGCATATTCCTAAAATTATATGTACAAATCATAATAGATTAAATATAAACTGACTATCAAAATTAATAAAATAAATACTTAATATAATGAAATAAAAAATTATAACAATGGAACGTAAGTAATAAATAAAAATATGTTAAATGTCACCTGCACTTCTTCTTCTTTCTTTTTTAAACTTTGCTTGTTTTTCAACATAATTTCTTTAAGAGATTCTAACTGATTTTTATTTTGCTTGCAGGTCTTCTTTGCTTCTACCAACGTTTCAGGTAGACCTTCTTCCATGGTACCTGGTGGTTCTTCAAATTCCCCCCACATTATGAACTGCACGAATAAAAGTACCATAAAACACTTCATTGTCTTTTATATTAATCTAATTCTATGATTGATTTAGTTTGCGATAAGTTGTAGAATAAGTGGCAGTGAAAGTTCTACTAAAATGTTCAGATATTCAAGCTCCACCCAATGTTCTCATTTTCATGAACTAATTGGATAGTAGCTCTGTCGAGGTAAACTAATTATATTAACCTACTAATAGACTGTAAACATTTCTATAAACTTAGTCAATCTTTTAACATATCCAATGATAGAATCAATGAAGAATAAAAAGACAACAAAAACAATGACTGCAGGATAATAAAAAAAAATCATATTATTTATTAAAAGTCATATTATTTTTTAATAATCATACTTTTTAGAAAGAAGTTCAATATATTATTCTTTTTTGCCTTCACATATTCTAATGCATCGCATAGAAATATATGTAATTTTGTTTAAAATAAACCTAACAATAAATTATTTAACCTGACAATAATATAAGTACATTTCGGAAGTTATAAACACGCGCTCTAATCGTTGAATTCAAATTACAAGATACATTTTAAATTTCTTTCTCGTACCTCGGAAATACAAAAAGATAAAAATTAACCTACGATATATTTTTTGGTTATAATTACGAACCAATCATTCTCAAACAGATAAGAAAATAGTTGTCATGCCTTTAAACATTGAAAGAGGTAAGAAATATTTGTGTACACGTAGCAAAATGACGTAACATACGCGTTGCAGAAGATGGGAAAGATAATAATAGGAAAGGTTAAGAAACGTACGAATTTGTCGAGAATATTGAACTAAATAGGATACTGTTAAACGGAGGAAAAAAAGGATATATTTTCTTTTAACACAACAATTTATCTGTAAAATATGTATTTACCTTTTATTTTAGTTCTATAAGATGTCAAGATGGAAATGCGTCACTGTGTCTGCACATATTTTCTGCCTTTTTTCTCGCCACTAAAGCTTTTCTTCTACAAGAAACGAATGCACAATACATATACACGATACTCACACAGACTTGCCTTTTTATTACTTATAATAATTCGTTCTTTTTTCGAGGCGATATTTGAAAATTTATTAAAAATCTTTCGAGCTTTCTTTTCTGTCGGAAGAAGTTGGACAAAAATTAACACCCGTTAGTTGAGATTGGAACCATAGCGCCATTAGGTGGATTTAATATGTACTAATGCAATAAAATCGAAATCCTAAAATTCGAGCATAATCATTCATTTTGTTTACTATTATTTTCTTTGTTTCAACTAACAAACATTTGCTACAATTTCCTTTCGTAGCTTTCTAAGTTTTCTAAGCAACATAATGATAAGAAAACAATTCTTTAAACTGTACATTTCAAAGAACGCGATTAATCGTTATAGTAAAATTTTTCATATTACACCAATGCAATATAATTTCCTACGAACATAAATAATTTCATGAATAATTCTAAACAATCGATTGTAATTAAACTAAATATACCAAAGAAGGGAACTAAATATTGAACAGAATAGCATTGTTTCTCTTCTCATTTAAAAAATAAACGATGTTACCCAATCGGGCGGTTCTTAAAGAACAAAAGCCAATGGGGATTTGTCGATCGGTTTTCGCGCGCTTTTTAACGAGAACAAAATTGAAAATCGATGATAATTCAAACGAAAGAAATATGAAGAATATGATAACGTTTTAAAAAAGATTCGAAAAAAATGGATCGATGATAATAAATCGTTATGAGTAATATCTCGATTAGTTTGTTAAAAATAAAAAAATAAAAAAAGAAACAAAAAAGAAGAAAACGAAAGTTAAAGGAGAAAGGATAGCATTAACGCGGTCCTTCCTATGTACCTTTAATCGCAGGCGCGCTAGAATCGAGGTAAGGGGAAGGGAAGGGAGGGGAGAGGAGGGAAGAATCGCTTTCTGGTGCTACGGCGCATTCGACGGTGACAACCAAGTCTGTGTTCACGAAATATCGACTAATACACGGTACCTGAACAAGGAATAGTTGTGACAAATGCGATCTTCTTGCTTCTTCGTCGCGTCTATACGTGAATATCTGGAATAAACGTTCTATCGTGGACGTCGTCGATCATGATGGACGTCCAAAGACAATGCAAAGGTAAGGCGTACTCCTCTCTCTCTCTCTCTCTCTCTCTCTCTCTCTCTCTCTCTCTCTCTCTCTCTATGCATGTATACATATATATATATATATTTCTTTTTCTTATTTTTTGCTGTCGTATTTTCTCTCGCATTTATTCTAAAACCATCAGATTCATAAATTTTTCTTTTCTCGAAGACCCTTTTTTCCTTTTGATCGACGAAAGGGATATATTTTATCCCCGAACATTTTTCCCCTCCTGACATCGCTGTCGTTTTCTGGACATTTATTTTATAGTCCAGAACGTCACGGTGTTGAGTGGATTGTGTATGTGTATGTGTATGTATATGTGCGTATTATGTATATATATGATAGCAAGGGGAGAACGCGCGGTTGTGGAGGTCAGAAAAGGATAGGTCGCAGTAAATAAACGAGGCTCGCAAATCGATCGATTAATTATTCACGCGTTCGAATTGCGTCTTTTTTCTTGTCCTTGTTTCTTTTTTCCTTCCCTCATTATCTTCTAATCCCATTTTTTTACAAAGATTATTTCAGACTAACTTTTCGCATAACTTTTTTGTTATGTCCTTCCGTAAGACGTAAAAAAGGAATATTTGTTGATTTATACCTTTTATCAATTCAATAAATAATAATAATTCGATAAATATTACTTGTGAGACATCATAAATCATTTTGCATATACATTTTGTACTTATCAATGCCATATGACAAAGCCCTGTATCTATATCAACATCTGCGTTTTATACAATCAAGAAATCGGATTCTGATAATCGCGAAGCAACGTCACGCGCAATAATAATGGGTACAATAATCGATTGATATTATACGAGACAAGTAATAAATATGACATTAAATTTTTATCAATTTCTTTTGTTTATTTTTATTACAGTAAAAAATTATATTGTAAATCGAACAATATTCCGAATTATTTAAAACTATGAGGTAATAGTAAAAAAATAATATTACATGTATTCGTGGTACGAAATGTTTGTATATAATCTGTTCACATCAATAGATGAGATAATACTTACGCGCTAATACTTTGTACAAAGATCACCGATGCATAGTAACAGAATTTTCATCGGTGAACTTTGATACTTACGTAAGTGTAAATGAACCATTCGCAAATAAAAATTAAAAATTTTTTTCTTTCTTTTTTTTTTAATTTTTTCGCGACAGCACTTAATTGATTGATGCTTAACTTTTTATAATTAGAATAAATTTTCTTTAATAATTAGTTTCATTATTAATTATTTAATAGTTTAAATATTAATAATTTAATAATTGGTTGAATTAATTGTATCACTAAATAATACAATTTTAACAGCCATTGAATTATAAGTAATGTACAATGTATATAATCTTACCAATTACATCTTGTTTTGTAGAATTAATTACATTAGGCAAGCGAGGGGTTAAAATGTGTATGTATATAAATATATTATAAATTTCGATATATGAAAATTTTAAAATAATGATAAACAAAATACATTTATTACAAATCATTGCCTGATAGCAATTAAGAACGTTAATTATATATATATATTGATGTAATGATTACGTTATCTGTTTTAAATTAATGAAGAGAAAAAAATGAAAGAAAAAAGAGAAAGCAATTTAACTTCTGCTTTTTTGAAAAGAATACGCTATTGATTCAACGACTTCACATGCGTTATTATTATTAAAAACGAAACTGTATAATCAAATTTACAAATATTTTAAAAGATAAGCAAGGAATCAATAAATAGTGTGATAAGTCGAACTTGGAAACATTTTACGTAATAAAGGTTTTTTTTCATGAATAAATAAATATTAAATGAAATTTAAATTTGTTCGTAAGGATAAAGTGATACTGATAAAAAAAATGATAAACAAAAAACATAAATGAAAGACGGTGGAAGGAGAACGAAGATATATTTCTCTCTCTCCTCTCTCTCTCTCTCTCTATCTCGCTTGGTCTTTGTTAGACGATGATGAACCACGAGCAAGCAACACGGGTAGTGCGTTTCATTTAATGATACAAGAAAGAGTACGCTTATATTTTCGTCTTGTCTTTCTTTTTTATTTTGTTTTTTTTGAAATCCCGAAGATCAATTGTTGGAGTGTAATCTCAGTCGGTTTCCCATAAAACGTTTGATCGGATCGAATTGAACGACGACCTCTCGCACAATATGTTTTGTAAAAGAAACGAACAAAGATCGTTGCACCAGCAGTGTGATGCTACAAAATCAAAACGTGAGTCATCTAGAATTGAGAAAATTCGATATACATATATTTTTTTTTTCTTTTCTTTTCGAAAATTAAACCCTTTCGTTTTGATAAAATTGACAATTTTTCCCTTTCTTTTTTATTTTGAATTTCGTCCATTATAGTGTTTTTGCTTTCTTTCTACCTCTCTCTCTCTCTCTCTCTCTATTTCTCTCTATTTATTTATTTTTTAATTCCATTAAATTTATTTGAAAGGATTATACTCGTTATATATATATATATTTTTTTGTTAACTTGATCATAAAAGTAAATTGTAATTTTGTACAACCCTGGATCGTGTTTGACTACTACTATTATAAGAGATTAGAGAAATTATCACTTGGATTTAAGCGGGAAATTACCGGGCCGATCGATGTATCGTTTTAATATCGATTATATAAGCTTAGCTGATTATGTTAATTTTATCGACTTATATCGCGTTAATTGAATTTAAAAAATACATCGAAAAAAATTTCTTCTAAAGAAAATAAAATAAGAAGAAAATAATATAAAAATAATTGCTCTCATACGAGAGTTATTCCTGTCGACATTGTAAAATTATATAAATATGTATTTCGTCAATAATTCTCGATTTGTTTATGAAAAAAGATCCGCTCTTTCCAAATTCATATTTATTAACGGTAATAATAAATTACTCGCAAATTTTGTAGTTACCAATCCAAGTGGAGATGCCGGCAAAAATCAAACTCCGCCTACGTTGCTTTCGAGCTTGAGAAGCGTTCTTTTTGTCATCGGAACAGTCGTTATCGGATTTGCTGCGGTTTGCAATTCTTTGACATGGTAAACGATACTTCGTTTAACAATAAGCTATATGTTAAACGTCATATTTTATATTTTTAAACGTTTTCATAGGCATTTGCAAAGATTTTGGGGTGCTTCTGGTGACTTTTGGCAAGCTCAATGGGACAAGATTTTGAACAAATTAGGAGACGATCCTGTAACTTTATGGGTTTATGGTATAATTAAATAGAAAAAAGAACAAATGCCATGATAATAATAATAATAATAATAATAATAATAATAATAATATAACGTAATATATGTGGATAAATTCTTTATTTAGGCTCGATGGGATTGACGTTCATAGTTTATTGGATTTTCGGCGGCATTTATACGTTACTTGACATTACAAATCGTCCAGCAGCGCTACGAAGATACAAAATCCAGCCAGGCACAAACGAGCCAGTCAACACGGGAGATCTCTGCAAAGTAATCGCTCAAGTATTGTTCAATCAAATAATCGTTGGACTGCCTATAGTATACTGCAGTTATCACTTTATGGAATGGCGAGGTTATCCCTCGGTAAGAGAATTGCCAACTTTTCATTGGGTGCTCGTTGAGATCGCCATTCATATATTATGCGAGGAAATTGGATTTTATTATTCTCATAGGTACGTCATATCAACTTGATACGACCGAGAAAAAGATTTTTCTCACATATTAAATTTTATGATTGTAGATTCCTGCACAGTCGTTACTTATATAAGTACATACATAAGCAGCATCACGAATGGACCGCACCAATAGCGGTAACGGCGTTGTATTGTCATCCTTTAGAACACATTGGCTCCAATTTGATTCCACCGTTTCTCGGTGTCTTCATCGTTGGCTCTCACGTAGCTACTGCATGGTTGTGGTTCTCTCTCGCGATTCTTTCAACATTGAACGCCCATTCTGGTTACCATTTACCATTTTTCCCATCTCCAGAAGCACACGACTTTCATCACTTAAAGTAAATTATCTTTTCTATATTTTCTAAATATCCTAACTTTTAACGTAATATCATGCTAATAATAATAATTATAATAATAATAATAATAATAATAAAAACTTGTGTTTTGTTCCAGATTTAATCAGTGCTTCGGAGTATTAGGTGTTTTAGATCGTCTTCATGGAACGGACACTCAATTCCGTAATTCGAGAGCATATCAACGTCACGTAATGATGCTTAGTTTGGTACCTCCGAGAGAGGCTTTTCCTGACGAAGTAAAATATAAATCCAAATAAGAGGATTATATATTCGAGTATATAAAAGTGTCAGGATTAATCTTGAAACAAAACTTCCTGGTTCAGATAAGTATCGTCAAATAAGGTAACGACGATTACTTCGGTTTGCATTTGATGTGAACATTTCGATCAGTCTAAAGAAGTTTCAAAACTCTATAATCGGTAATAAGAACCGATTCGTGAATTTGTTCAATCGTGCACAACCTCGGTCAGCGTGATCAATGAGGCCTAATCTCGCTGAACTTATTTACGTAATTCGACCCATTCGCGAGTCAACTAAACAGAACTTTTAAGACAATTTTTTTTCTACTATATGGTAGTTATAGCATTTATTTTTAGAGAAAGAGAAAGAGACAGAAAGAGAGAGAGAGAGAGAGAGAGAGAGAGAGAGAGAGAGAGAGAGAGAGAGAGAGATTTCTTTCGGCTGTAATCATGTGCACAACTTATACTATTTTTTTACTTTTTCTTCTTACGGAAAAACTATATTTGAATAAAACGTGTGATATATAAATCATTTCGTCTAAGATAAGAAAGAAATTCCTCTTGAACATAATTGGACGGATTTTTAATTATTAGTGTATACATTTGTTATGATGGTAATGTAAATTTTTTTAAAACTATTAACGTAAAAACGATCTAGCACGATCATCGAGAGCAAGAACAAGATTCTCTAAAATTGTCAGATCGATGGATTTTGCGTTTGTCGTTCCAACTAAGCTGTTAATATTAAATTTGACTTCATGAAAAATACTATTTTTATATTTATTTTAATGTAGTTTATATAATCAATGACTTAACGATTTCAATGTATTCCGCGTTAAGTTTATAGTAATTCTTTGTAGCGAACTTGTAATTGTTTAGATGGTTATAGCTTGTGCATAACTATTAAATGCTATATTAGCTTTATACATTTGAGATACACATTTAAACAAACTGAAAATAGCTCATATGAACGTACTAGTAAAAAGAAATCTTTCGCGTACAAAATATCATTTTCAAAGCTATAAATGTAGATTGAACTTAACGATATCCATATTAAACGAATCGAAGTTCTTATTTCTATTTCTATTTCTATTTCTATTTTAATTTCTGTTTCTAAAATAATTCTGTTCCAAATAATACAATTTATGAGACTCAATATACTGCATTCTTGGTAAATATCGTGACTGTTGATTAATGGTATTATGATATTTTGCGATAACACATAGTACAGAATATACAAAATATTCTAAGAAAGAGCACTATACTTTGCGAATTAACACGAAAGATGATATTAACATCTTTCTCACAATAGTTGTCTATTAATGGATGTACAATTTACAATTTACATGTAACGAAATGTCACTGGATTTATGTACCTACACATAGAAAGCTTAATAATAAAATCTTACAATTTCGTTAATATAAAAAAAAAGAATGCAAATTTTATAATACACAAATCTTTTTGTCATTTATGTGTGCTTGTCTTGATTAAACAGAAATTAAGTGGGTTAAATAATTAATGTAGTTGTGCTTATAAGTATTTATATTTCATAACAATATTGATAAATTTTTCACATATACATATGTATAAAAATAATTATTATTGCTTTTTCATACTTAGACAAAATATAAACTTCATAAATAACAATTTTGAAAACTTTACAATGGGTGCAACCCATAAATCATTGATAGGTTTTGCAACAATATAGGACAATTATCGAACATTGTCAATAGAACACATTTACTTATGGCAATAGTTCAATGTATATACATAACATGAGCCTTTTTTGTGTTATTTCTAAGAAAAGAAATAGTATGTAAAAAATGTGTAAAAATCAAGTTAATACAAGTAAATGCAACAATGGTACTATATTAACATTATCAATTATATACTTCTTTGGTCAAATCTATGCACCATACTGCAATTTATAAAACAACATCGAGTATATTTTGTTTTATTTTACAACAGTGTGTTGTAATTATATTTATAATAATTTGTAGAGCAAGGTCTTTTTGAATAACGTCATTATTGTCTACTTTAATGCATAAAAATGCAATATATCTTTGCATTGTACTCTACTAAAAATAGTTTTATTTTTGTTTCCAATATACTATCATCATTCATACATATCCCTGGGTATATACTAGTTAAATTTGAACCAATTGTTATTTTAACATATGACTAACATGCTAAACATGCATCAGTTATATGATAATTACCTTCTTGTAATTTGATTCATTATCAATTTAGTTATCTCGTGATATATACAACTAAATTTTCTTTTCTTACTATTGACATTGCCTTGCTTACACATAGATAATTTTTGTTTTTATGGCATTGCTTTTGTTGACACAACCGTATCCTACATTACAGTTATAATAAACAAATAAAATCTCAACAAAATGTTTTCGATTGATGATATACTATACATATCAATGTAGAATAAGTGTTGCCGATATTACATAGAAATGTTCTCTGGCCATGTTTAGAGAACATAATATAATAAAGTATAATGATAAAGCAATTTAGCTGTCTACCATGTATGTTACAAATTCTTATTGCAAGGATCATCCTCATAGATATATTCCTTCATGACTTAATCATTATACATTCCATCAATAAGAAAATCCATCCTTCGATAATGCCTTTTATCCCAACAGTCTTTACCTCGGTTATAAAGAATAAAACTAGCTACACCCAATATTGGAAGTGCAACAATGGTAATAGCAATAGGTATGATATAATCAATTTTCCTTGGCATTCCTAATGGAGAACTTTTTGTTGGTGATGGCGGTATTGGTTTATTTGAATCTTTCGAATCTCTACTAGTTGTCGCAGTTGGTTTTGGATTTGGCTTATGTTTGTTAACAGGAGACATTGTAGAAATAACGATATTATTTACTTTTTTTTCTGAGATATCTAATCCATTTTGTATAGTAGTACTCGTATTATTTAATTGTGAAATATTAGTAAATACTTTTGTAGGAGTATCTTCAACTTTAGAACTATTAATATTATCATTATCATGTTCTACTGTATTTATAACAGTCATTTGATCAAATGTTAAATGTCCTTTTTTCCTATCCAAAATTGGCAGATCTTTCTGTGTTGTCATGGCTTGACTAACGTTCTTGTTTATATATATATCTTCAGCCCTCATCGTAGAATTATTTTTAGCAGTTATTTTCTGATCGGATATAGATGATCGTACAGACAGTGAATTTGAAACTGGACCACCTTCTGTGTCTAGCGAATTACTAGTACTTGCCTATAATTACATAAAAACGTTTCAACATACTTATGGTACGTGAAATTAAATGCAAACGAAAGTTTAGCATACTTTAGAATCCTTGGTACTAATGGATGGAGTGATCGTTGTCAATGATATGACAGGTTCAATCTTCGTTTGTAACACATTATTCGAAATATTCAAATTATTTGAATTTGAAGGAAGTTTTTCGGGCGCACCATCTGTTTGCATTTCGTTGTTGGCGGACGAGGTTAAACCAGATGTAATGCATAGAAACAGTAGTATTTTCTTGAAATTAAACATCTTTACGTGATTCATAGTTTTAATTTAATAAGCTATCGGGGTCAGAAAAATGTTTGTAATTTTAACAGTAGACTGCAAAATTTATTAAAACATATATATAAAAACTAAAAAAGTGGTAGCGACCACTGCAAAAACGTCTACTCCATGTCAACTTTGCGGTAAACTGCCATTGGAACGAACTCCGGATAAAATTATTGCGCAAAACAGTCGATCAAAATCATTACGGCTCGCCCGCACTTCTGCGACCGTACATCGATACTTTTATTCGATTATCGTCATTCGCATGAGATTCGAGTTCTCTAATTAAAATTTGTTCCAATCGATTACTGATTTTAAATCGATCAGAAAAAAATTACATTTGTTTTATTAATTGCTTAATAATTAATTTAAAATTGCTTATTTTCGCGCTTTATATCGATTTTGTTCACATACATGTTACGTATATCGAGATACGTACAAATTTGAAATTGTTTAACTCTATTCCAGCGGAGGAAGTGGAGTATGAGGGAACGAAGTTCAAGTTTATAAAATTCAATTATTTTTTTTCTTATGGAACATGAAATAGAGACATAATTGTGAAACGCGTAGTCGCTTTGGTAAATCCCTTACAATTGGATACGTCATCAAATGAATTGAGCAAAGAACGAAGAGAGCTGAAAAGGCATACAAATATAGTCAATGTCACTTATGTATAGTTGGACAAAGTCATACAAAGCGGATATAAAGTCTAGGAAAGAAGTTTCTACTATTGGTGCCATACTTGACATTCGTTTCACATTGTATCATTGAATATAGCATTTTACAGAAATCTCTAATAGGACTATTTTATCATCTTAAAAAAGTAATTAGAATGTGTTTGCTAAAATATTCTCGAATCACGATTCCTTTAATGTAATACGTTATTAAAAATAAATCAGTATTTTGAGTTGTCACATTAGAAAGGTATGTGATAATTCTTTTTAATTTTTATGCTATTTCTAAGAAATACATTATTTCATTAGAATTATTAAATATCTAAATGTATGACAAGATTGTATTATATAATTGAGAACTAAATGTTGCAGTAATTTAAAATACAGATGAAAATGCGTAGTCGAAGCAATTCTGGTGTCCGTTTGGACTATTATCAGAGAATAGTTCACAAGATTATTATGAATCATCAAAATCCAGTTACTGGTCTTTTTCCTGCAAGTCATGAAAATGATCATGCATGGGTCCGTGACAATATTTATTGTATTCTTGCTGTTTGGGGACTTTCCATGGCATATAAAAAGATAGCGGATGTCGACGAAGATAGAGCGAAAACTTATGAATTAGAACAAAGTTGTGTTAAATTGATGAGAGGTTTACTTATGGCTATGATGCAACAAAAAGACAAAGTAGAAAAATTTAAATCTAGTCAGAATCCTCTTGACGCTTTGCATGCAAAATACAGTTCTGTTAATGGACAGACTGTCGTTGGAGATAACGAGTGGGGTCATCTACAAATAGATGCTATTTCTTTATATCTTTTAGTCCTCGCTCAAATGACAGCATCTGGCTTACAAATTGTATTTAATCTTGATGAGGTAAGTATTTTGAATTTTTTTATGATACTTTAATTAATATTATCTATGTATTAATGATTCACTTATCTGTGCATATATACAGGTCGCTTTTATACAAAATTTAGTATTTTACATTGAATCGGCTTATTGTACTCCTGATTATGGAATTTGGGAAAGAGGAGATAAAACTAATCATGGCTTACCTGAATTAAATGCTAGCAGTATTGGAATGGCAAAAGCTGCAATGGAAGCTTTGAATGAATTAGATTTATTTGGTGCAAGAGGTGGACCTACTTCAGTGATACATGTATTAGCAGATGAAGCACAAAAGTGTCAGGCCGTTTTACAATCCATGTTGCCTAGAGAATCAAATTCAAAAGAATTGGATAGCGGATTATTGTCTATAATAAGCTTTCCTGCATTTGCAGTAGATGAACCTAATTTAATACAACTAACAAGAGAAGCAATAACAAGTAAGTTACAAGGTCGTTATGGATGCAAAAGATTTTTGCGCGATGGATATAAAACACCAAAGGAAGATCCTAACAGGTATGATAGGATGTAATAGAAATTTTTATAATGATAATGAAAATGATATATCCATTAATTTTATATACATTATTTACAGATTATATTATGAGCCATGGGAACTGCGTATGTTTGAAAATATAGAATGCGAGTGGCCTTTATTTTTCTGTTATTTAATACTGGATTATTGTTTCCAAGGGAATAAAGAAGCAGTAGCAGAGTATTCGATGCTACTTGAACAAATAACAATTAAAGCAGACGATGGGATGAGATTAGTTCCCGAGTTATATTCAGTTGCATCCGAAAATGTTGCAGGAGAATATACTCAGCCTGGTAGTCAACCTCGCATAGCTCTAGGTAGATATCCATTTATGTGGGCTCAATCTCTTTATATTTTGGGAAAGTTACTGCAAGAAGTAAGTGTAATTATAATTTTGATATATTTAAAAAAAATTTATGTTTAACTTTATCGATAAATATTTGATTATGCATAGGGCTTTCTAGCAGTGGGTGAATTAGATCCACTAAATCGGCGTTTGTGCAGTGAAAAAAAACCGGATGTTGTGGTTCAAGTTGTTATTTTGGCAGAAGATGCGGAGATTAGAGAAAAAATTGCCCAGCACGATATTCATGTCCAAACCATCGCGGAAGTAGCACCAATAGAAGTACAACCAGCAAAAGTACTCAGTCATTTATATACTTATTTAGGTAATCCAAATAATAATTATTTAATGCAATATTTTAAACATGTTATAATTATTGTTACACTAAATATAGAATAAAATAGTCTAGAATATTAAATAAACAATTTATACTTTCAGGACGAAATAAAAAGTTAGGACTATCTGGCCGTAAATCAAGAGATGTTGGGATTTTGAGTACCAGTAAATTATATTCTCTGCACGATAAAATATTTGCATTCACACCACAGGTAGGTACTTGAAAGTTCGTTGTTCTTCTTCACCGTTCTATTCTTGTTTCTTTTTTTTATTTTGCCTGTTATTCTCGCACCGAACATTAGTTGACAGATATGACCCGCTTCTACATCGCATCGGACTATGAGCTCATGATTGACATATTCAAAGGCGAAATTAATTTCTTGAAGTCTAGCTGGCAGAATATGTTGGGCCGGCCTCTTGTGGTCATGCCCCTCAAGAACGTTCATCTAGGTACAGTAACGTATTGTCTGAAAGCCATAGTTTTGATCTTTGTTATTGTCTTCCTCACACATTACGAATAACATTAAGACAACCTTCGATATTACGAGAAGTCTTATATCTTTCGATTGTGGAGGTATAGACGATAAGTTCCTGGTTTTCTGATAACAGTCTTCTCTAGAAAGTTTTGATCTTTCTATAAAAGAAAATTCAATTCCCATTACACTTGTATCACGTCTGTCTGCATGTGTGCATTTGTTTTTTGCCGTCAATCTTGCTTAATGGTTATAGTTGGTTGTAATAACCTTTAAAGTAGTGAACATTAAATTAAGTTCTCTCTGTTTTGCAATATATTAACTATTACAATTTTGTTCTTAAAAATTGATATAGTTCAATATTGTGAGCAAAAGCTGCTAATGTTAAAATATTTTGCAAAGTCAAATACTGATTTAAAGAAAAATAAGTTGCTGTTCATTTAACATAAAAGAAACAATCATAGAAAAATTTCTTTAATTTAATTAGAAACATTCGCAGATGGCTTATGTGTTTGGTGGTGTGCGCGTTTGTTGCATGTGTTAGAACTTTGACGCGGAGGAGTACTACACAACAAACGATGCAGCTCTCCTTGCAAATACTTTTACAACCAATTTGGCCTTCCTGACCATCAACTGGAAGCAAATGCTCGGCAGGCCTACCATAACACTAGTTGCTACTCATAATCATTTAGGTATGACCTTGGCAGCTTTAGATGATTTGTGATAATAAAAAAATGTGTTTTATATGACAAGATCTACTTGTGAATAGTTTTTAGTCCTTGAATAATGCTGTCAAACATATTATTGCATTGTATTCAATTTATAAGATCCACAAAAATATTTATCTTTGCAGATCAAGGAAAAATACCATTGGCAATGATAACTACTATGAAGAAACTGAAAAGTGGTTATATAAATGGTACCAGAGTATCACTAGGAAATCTAAATGATTTTCTTAGTACATCATGCATTACGAATTTGAGCTTTTTGGGTAGTTCAGAAGATGGACGTCCTGATAAACTTAATCCTCAGGTTAATACTATATTGTTTGTCATGAACACAAAAAAATCAGTTGACGGATGGAAAAATAGAAGGAAACTTTTCTCGGCTTCTTAGGTCCAACAATATTTGGATGAACACTTGATGCGTGCTTTACCTCATCGTATTGGTCTTCTTAACAAGCCATTGGTTAGAACTGGAAAAAATTTGAGACGAAGAATGTCTGTCAAAGGTGCCATTAAAAAGACGCGATCTATAGCTGTTGAACGTAAGTAAAAATTAGTACAATAAAGTATACTTGCAAAAAGACACTTTTAACTTTCCAAAAGTTTCATTGCATGTTGCCTGAAAGAGGAACTTTAAGCGTTTTTACAATACATTCCTTGTGCCATGGTTCCCCCATCGTTCTCCAAGAATGTAAGTGTACTAACTATTTACTAACTAATTTCTGTTTTTTCTACTTTAATTTTAATAGTGTTTAAACATATATGTACGTGTAAGTATATGCTTTGTACGTAATTATATATTTATTATATAATTATATTAAAGAAATTATGTTATCTTAATACGATAATATAGATAGATGAAACATAAATTATATATAATATATATAATATGAATTATTTTTTAGCCGAAATTCTTGGAATGGCGGGAGAAGATCGCAGACCGTCAGCTATTTTAAACCTAAATCCATTCATTGAAGTGACAGATACAACTTTGACTCCAAATTCGACGCAATCAGTACATACCGATCGTACACCATCTCCTACGGAAGATATGCCATGGAAAACTACTGGAAAAGGTCATAAATCTAGAGCCATATCTGAAACACAATATGCTGATACTGAAGTTGAAGAATTATTGACGATGCTTCGCGAGACCGAGAGTCTAGAAGAACAGGGAGACATATTACAATATCTTGTTAGTTTATTGTTTAACGAGTTATTTTCCTTTTGTTTATTTCCATTTCTAGAAATATATAATTTCATACGTATTATAGGTCGATTCACAAGGGCTTTATTTCAATACGGGCATGGTAGAAGAAGGTCATCCAGTATTAGTAAAAGACTTATTAAAGGACCTTTATGATAAAGCATGTCAACAAAAAATGTGGGGCATTGTTCGTCACTCTGCCGGTATGTTAGGAAAGAGAGTAGAAGATTTAGCTAAAGCTGTCACAGACTTGTTGGTACGACAAAAACAAGTTACCGTTGGAATGCCACCAAGCAATGAGCACACGATCGTAGCTCCATTACCCGAGAATGAATTAAGATCTTTGATCCATCAAGCGTACGGAGATGATGAATCCACAGCTATGTTGACACAGGAATTGCTTGTATATTTAGCTATGTTTATTAGAACGGAACCGCAGCTGTTTCATGAAATGTTGAGGCTTAGGGTTGGCTTGATTATTCAAGTTATGGCAACGGAATTGTCAAGAACATTGATTTGTACGGGCGAAGAAGCGTCCGAACATTTGTTGAATTTATCACCATTCGAAATGAAAAATCTTTTACATCATATCATGAGCGGAAAAGAGTTTGCGATAAGTAGCGGTAAGTTCGATTTTTATTATGAAAAAAAAAGTCTATCTCCGCCGCGACCGTAATATTATTAACATTTATAACTTTTGCAGTTGGAAGAGGTAATTTTTCTGTCATCAGTTGCAAGTCAAGTAAAGTGAGCAAGGTAAATAAATTTGATCGAAATAATTAATTGTAAAATGTTAACAAATCATGACGGCATTTTTTTTAGAAATCTCAAATTGGTGGATTTTTAAGTCCTGATCAAACGGATGGCGGTGAGACAGAACCTGATCGTCAAGGACAGTGGTTGCGAAGGCGTCGATTGGACGGTGCACTTAATAGAGTGCCACGAGGTTTCTATCCACGGGTTTGGCAAGTTCTAGAAAGGGTATAATTTTTTAATTTTAATACGATATATATATATATCGATTATATATATAGTCAAATTTTTACTATTATGATTTTTTTTTTCCAGTGTCAAGGTTTAGCTATAGAGGGACGTGTTCTTCCCCAAAATCTTACTCAAGAAATGACACCGGGAGAATTAAAATTTGCTTTAGCAGTGGAGACGGTTTTAAATACAATACCGCAACCAGAATATCGTCAACTTGTTGTTGAAGCTTTAATGGTATTAACCTTGGTGACTGAACATAATGCGGTGGTTTCTTTAGGAGGTCTTATCGCTGTTGAACACTTAGTACACAAGGCTAATGCTATTTTTTTGGAAGACCAGGTACAAAATACTATGAATATTTATAAAAAAAAAAAAAAGAGAATTGGTTAGATATTATAGAATTCTAATTGATATATTATTTTTAGATGAAAGTCGATGGGGATGCTACTCTATGTTGTGCTAAACCAAAGGAACAACGCGAAACAACAGCATTGGGAAATCTTCTCTGTGGAGGAGCAGCTTATGTGTGCCAACACTTTTACGATAGTGCTCCTAGTGGTAGTTTTGGTACAATGACATACATTACAAGAGCTGTAGCATCTTTATTAGATTGTTTACCAAAAGATGGTGATTTAGAATGCTCAATATCGTAGTTTAATTTTTGTTTGTATCAAAGTTTAGTAAATTTTTTCTCGACAATTCGAGATTTTTCTTAGACAATTTCCCTTGTAGTTAGGATATAATATATGTAAATTTTTAACTTTTCTTTTTTTTTCTATAGGAAAGTTTTAAAGAATCAACTATTTTAATAATTTCGTAATTGTAAAAGTTCTTAAAAATTGATTATAATATTTGAAATAATGATCTACAAAGAACACTATATTATTACCTAATAATTTTAAAAAATCTAATACCAATAAATTTGTATTGCAAATAACAAAACATTTGTTCGGGTATTACGTTTACTTCAATCTTTTCCTTTTTTTTACTATTTACAAAATATGTAATATCAAGTTGCAAATGTTATCCAAATGCTACCTATTTGGTTTCTGATCTCTTTGTAAATGGATTCCATTTGGATATCCAAAAACCATCATCCCTACAAAAATTATGTTTAGTTATATTATAGTTAAAAGTTGACATATTAAGAAAAATCATTTATATAACAACATACTTTTCCTTTGGTAGGACATCGATGTCCTGTGCTTCTTTAACATTGTTCTCTTTAAGTTTTGCTATTAATTCAGATCTGTATTGAATTTTTAATGGCTGCACTTTATTCTCCTCTGTTTTCAAAGCAATCCATTTCTTACATGCATCCTTATATGTTAAGCCATACCATTCAATTTCTTCTCGTGTATACTAGAAAGTGATAGGTAATATAAATAAAGATATTTTGTAGATTGATGAAGTAGACAAATAAAGTAACTTACTGAAGATAAATATTGTGAATACTTGGCATATACTTCGTTCCGTTTGGTTTCGTCATTTGGATATAATGTTTTATCTGCCAATGCTATAAGTATTTGTCGCTTTAGTTTTACAGCAAGTTCTGACTTTAAATCGCACGCAGGAGTCTAGGAAAGAAATAATTGTGATCTTATTCAATAACATTTTTCAAATACTTTCTCATACTTCAACACACCTTCAACAAGTAATGATCAAATCCATAGTTTTCATGAATTAAAATAATGGTCCTTTGTGTAACAACTGTCCTCATATATGAATCCAAAACTTCACTATATAGGATCGATTTCTTTAATACAGGAAACCAAAAATGAGGATACCTGCGACAGTACTTTTCACGTTGCCTGAAGCCTTGGATTACACCTTCTCCGCCCAATATATATTGTTCAAACTCTTTTGGATATTTCAAAGGAATTGGAATATTTTGTACCGGATGACTACAACGAAAAAAATAAAAAATATTTTGTTAACATAGTCCGATAAATTGAATTTTTTTATAACATACACTTCTCCTGTTTTTTCATCTCTAATATATTTTCCTTCCTCTTTTATGTAATGAACCGCAGTCGGTTTTTGAATTTTCCATTCTTTCCAAAATTTTTTATATGCTTCTGGTAATTCTGCTCCTATTCCCTTGGACCATCGAGTTAATCTCGGAAAATAATATAACGACTAAAATCAATGAAAGCTTACATTAAAATTATATTTAAACGATACATTTTCACCTATTCTATCTAATTAAGACACATAACCTACAATTTTATTTACAATTATTATCTACCTGAACTTTACCGACAGACATACTTGCGAAGTTTATATCTTTTCAATTTATAAACTTTTACTCTGTAACTATATATCTATACCGTAGATTTTAATAATTCTGTATTACAAACATTTAGTTTACGAACATTGAAAATGGAGATAATAGCAAAGCACACAAATTTCATCCGACAGCAACGATCATCTTTATCTGATACTACAAAGAACTATGATTGCCGAGTGATTATTATTTTATTTAACGATAGATGACGTTGAGTTACATGTTACTAGTGCTGCCCCTATCGGTGGCTAGAAGAACGAAATTTACGTAATCGCGGTAGTTTAATTTTTTTGAACAACTCCATGAAAGTACAGATGTACATATACAAGTATAGATATATACTAATAATTACGGAATAAAATTTAGGTTATTGTGAAAATTTTAATTTAATTTTATGGCATAGCCATTTTAATATAATTAATTAGTGATTAGATTATTCGACGAATATTTATGAATGGACATACGAAACGGTGAGTGTATTTTATTAGACTTTATCAGTATTTTATTTTTATATCTATTAGTTAAAGTATATATGCAAGAAAAACATCATACTAAAGGTACTTTCATATAAAATTGATTGCCACATTATAATAATTTATTTAAACATTTATACACCTATAATGTTCCACAGTCTTGCAAGTAGTTGCTAATGATATACGTATACATATGCACGTATTATATATATTATAAATAAATAAATATATATATATATATATATTACGCATATATATATAATTTTGCTAATACATATAATTTTCATGTATATATCATATGTATATATTTAATATAATCGTATAATATCACATACATATAATATATATATATATATATATATATATATATATATATATATATATATATATATATATATATTTGTGTATGTTATAATATAATAATATATATATTACAATATACATTACATATACTATATTATAAATTATATATTTATTTATATATATAATATACGCATATATTTTCTCCTTCTCGTCCGTTCATTTATTTATAGATTTATTTATTCCTTTATTTTATTCATAAGTTAATTTATTTACGTTACGGCCTAGATAAAGCATTTTGAAATCTTAAAGTTAATTCAATAACATAAGTTATGCGTTTACAATCCTTTTACGTTTCTTAGATAATTTCCTTTTATTTTATTTAATTATTTATTTAATTTTTTCATCGTGATATATATATATATATTTATGTATGACTATATTCTTCTCATCGGGGATATTTTCTTCGAAAGTTGGAATTCAATCTCTTTCATCTCGAATTTATATAATCATTATATCCGTGAATTTATTTAATCTTATATAATCATTACACCCGCGATCTTTGCGAATGTTCATAGATATTATGAGTGCGTTGCGATTAAATTCATAAAAGAAGTTACACAAAGTTTGAAGATAATAACATAACGTGAAATTCACGGGAAGTACTTTGTCGTATTTTAATCAAGTCTCAATAAAAGAGAGTTCGATAAACGATTACAATATAAATTAATATAGTTTAACGTAATATACCAATGTGCATACGTATATATATATACATATATATAAATACGTATAAAAGTAAGGACACATTACAAGCACGCGCACACTCATACTTATGTATGTACGTATTTTCTTATAAGCACGCGCATATTCAAATTCTCATTAAGTATCTTTTTGGTGTTCATCGAATTCAACTCCGTTTTTATCTTCTCTATATCTTCAGCGAAGCTTCATGGTAACAGAAGAGAAAACAAATTTCATTTTCATTTTCTTTTTCATTCTCATTCTCATTTTCTTTTCTTTTTTTCTTTTTTTTCAGTTTTTATTTCACATTAATAGGACTTTTATTGTCTTTTTTCTACTACCGATTATATATTAAAAAATCCTTTAATCGGTTCTATCTTATCTGATCGTAATTGGATCAGCAAATGTTAAATTTTCGCGCTCAGCGCGGGATCTCGAGATGGTTGCCATCTCGGTCGGCATGTCAGAACGTATTAGCCGAATATTTTAGCATTTACCGATGATCGTTCTCTATTCATTTTGATTACACGTTGATATATTAAGGTTACTACTATTATTATTGATAAAATGGTTGGTTGATAATGATTTCCAAATTCAATTGAAATTTGTTGAATGATAATAAATTTAATCGTAGCAATTGTGACAATCCAAGTAACAATAAAATAATATATTAATGATGATAATAACGATAAAGGCGGTCTCTCATCGATTTATCTACTCAATCGGCATAAAAAAAGATCTATTTTTTCGTTTCTTTTCCTTTTCTTTTTTTTTTTTTAATTACTTTCCAATACTCCTTGCAAGTGGAATAAAGAGGAGATATATCGCGAAAGTTTCTGATTGCCATATTAATAATAATAATAATAATATTAAAAATAATAATAATAATAATAATAATAATAATAATAATAATAATAATAATAATAATAATAATAATAATAATAATAATAATAATAATAATAATAATAATAATAATGGCAATAATAATAATAATAAGTAATAATAATATTAATAATCATATTAATAATAATAAAAATAAAAGAAAATAATAATGGCAATAATAATAATAATAGTAATAATAATATTAATAATAATAAAAAAAAAATAAAAATAATAATAATGATGATGATAATGACGATGAGGATGACGAAGACAATAATGTTAAAATAATAATTTACACAGAATTTACGTCATATATAGTAATAAGTAGAGGAACTATATCATCGTAATTTTCATTCGAACTATGTTATTTCTTTTCTTTTCTTTTTTCTTTTTCTTTTTTTTTTTTTACCATATATCATTATTATTTCTTTTTTCTCTTGCATTATCGAAGCAGGCATACGCGTTAATTTTGTTTTCATACCTTTATACATATTTTTTCATTCCTTTTCTTTTTTTTTTTTTTTTTCTTTAGATATACGCTGTCCACATTAAAACGCATTGCAATGTATCTTAATTCGAACGAGACTGCGGTAATATCGTCATATGGTACATGTATATTTGAAGAGCGCATTGAAAGAATATTAGACATACATGCATGACATTCACTCGGAAATTTCGTTATAGATGAATCATGACGGTCTTCCTCCCACGAATATAACATTGATACAAGATAAAGAGATGATGAACGAGGAGGGATACTATTTTCAATATGACAAGTACGTGCCTTTTAATAAGAGTACATTGCGCGTTCATACTTCGGTTAATCGTGCTTTTATTCTTGGGTGAAAAAGGAAGAAAAAGAGAGAAAGAGAGAGAGAGAGAGAGAGAGAGAGAGAGAGAGAGAGACAGAATAATTTTATATATATATATATGTATATACACTGCTTAAAACAATTAGAGGATCGCGTATTGGAACCGTTATCACTGTTAACATGGCGCATCATTTCTGGAATTATAAATACTTATAATATTCGCGTAAAAGCGATGAAAAATCAATTCATAGTGTTACAGATCACTCTTAGTTTTTCTTCCTTCCCTTTTCGTTCGCTCGATTAATGCTATTAAACTCTATTCACAGTAGCGATCCTTTAATTGTTTCAAGCAGTTTAACTATTTATATTTTTTTCTTTTTTACTGTTTTTTCCTCCCCCCTTCCGTATTTCCTCATGTTCACGAAAAGGCCCTCGCGAATCCGATTTAATAACGTTTGACCCGGAATGGCGAGTTCTGGAATCGTTTTACCTCGAGTATAGAAGGGTATATCCACGTCGTAAGGTTTCTTCTTTTTCCTGGAACAGTTTTGAGACTGTCAGGAACGTTAATCGTTTCGCGACGACAACGAGAACGGCGGCGACGAGAACTCGAAGAAGTTTACATTCCAGAAATTTGTGTTCTCGTGGGATAATCAAGGAAAAAGCAAGAGGGAGCCCACAGACTCTGAGAACAGTAAACACACAGAGAAAGAGAAAGAGGGAGAGAGAGAGAGAGAGAGAGAGAGAGAGAGAGAGAGAGACGAGTATTATTATTGTGACCGATAAATTCCTCTCGTGAAACTTTTACCTCGGATCTCGACCGTCCGCAAACTGTGTATGCTGTTTCCCCTCTCCCTCCCTCCCTCCCTCCCTCCCTCCTTCTCTCTCTCTCTCTCTCTCTCTCTCTATCCTACTATTTTCCTTCTCTCTCTTTCTCTCTGATATATGTCCGAGGGGATCGACGAACCATAATTCAATCGACCGCGAAATATGCGTTCCTATTTGCAGATCGTCGATTTTTCAACTCGTACGTTTACGAGCTACGAAGAGAAGAATAGAATACTTTCCGAGATATTTTTCTGGAGAAAAGAAGAGACGAAATGTTAAATCGAGACGATTGTCCCTCCTTCTCTCTCTCTCGCTCTCTCTCTCTATCTCTCTCTCCCTCTTTCTTTCTCTTTCTCTCTCTCTCTTTTTCTTTCTCTTTCTCTCTATCTGTCTCTTGGCTATCGTCGTTACACAGAAAACAGGTAGAAAGTGGTCCTCTGGTCCACATCGCGATGTGTCAGAGACGAGTCCTCCTCATCGTCGCCGAACCGCCATCGTGGCGTCGCAAAAATTCCCGAGCTCGCAACCTCGTCGTTATTAATAAATTAAGTACGACGGCGATACTACTGTCGTCGGAAGGAGGAGGAGGAGGAGAAGGAGGAGGAGGAGGAGGAGGAGGAGGTACACTTTGGACGATCGAAGCCGAGAGAAGGGGGGAGGGAAAAAAAAAAAGAAAGAAAGTTCCTTCCGTTCGCGTCACTTCGGAGTTTCGTGTTAAATGACGTCTTTCTATTTAAAACTGCAATCGATAATGCGACGCGTTTTACAATTCATATCGAATGTACACGCATAATGGTAGAGATTATAGAAAAAAAAAAAAGAGAAAAGAAAAATGAAAAATTGTGACTTTTATTAAATGATAATAAAGATCGACGTTCGTGCGATCAACGAATCGATTTTTCTTTGAAAAATCGCGCTCTTCTCGATCGTTCCAATCGGGCAAGCCGAGCGTGTCCAACCTCGCACAAATTGAAAGAATAAATATTGACTCGCGCTAAATTACTCGGTCTATCTAATGTAAACAGTAAACATGCAGCTAATTATCCTCGATAACAATGCGTCGACGACGAGGACGTGGGAGGAAGAAAAAAAGAAGGGGGCTAATATTTCGCTTCCTTCGCGATCTATCGTTCTCGTCCGTGATTCGTGAAATTTTTTTTTCACGTGACACGGTCGCGCTCCACAGCATTTTGAATAATGACGATGACGACGACGACGACGACGACGACGATGACGACGATGATGACGATGAAGATAACGAAGAGAAGCGAGTATTAAGAGCGAACAGGTATATATGTGTGTGTGTGTGTGTGTGTGTGTGTGTATTACGCCGAGTAGAGTCGTCGGTGGGACACGCGCGCGATACCTTTTATCGTCTCTTTTATTTACCATCCTTCGTGTTTTTTTCGAGCGTTCGTCGCGATTGAAGAATTCTCTTGTGGTGGTGCATCGTCGCCTCTCGTGACTCGACTTTCTCCAGATTTTATTTTCGGTGGGTGATTTTCTCTTCCAACCTTCCTCTTCTTCTTTTTATTTTTCTTCCTTTTCTTCTACTTCTGCTTTTTTACTTCTTCTTCCTTTTCTTCTTCTTCTTCTTCTTCTTCTTCTTCTTCCTCTTCTTCTTTATCGTATTCCACGTTATTCGGTGATTTAAAAGAAGTCTTTTGATTTTCTCTCGAAAATCAAACGAGATCCTGTCTCTTTGACCGTCTACTATCTCACCGTACAAGTGTATCGAGCTTCTCTCCAAGAGACATACATACATACATACATATATACATATATATGTATGCATTCTGTTTTTTTTTCCCTTTCACTCTTACATCTCTTACCGATATATACATACATACATACATACATACATACATACATACATACATACATACATACATATCGAATATGTCAAAGTCATGGAATTTTCGTGAAAGGGATCGTTCAAGACGAAAGAGGGACAACTCTCTTCGTTTCGATTCGTCCCCGTCGTTCGCGAGGACGATTCGAGTTGGTTGCATTTTTATCTATCCTACCCATTTAGCGTGTTATAAACTTTAAGCGCGCTACGTCGATGCCAATGAACGATGCGGTTGGAAAGTCTGAGAGGATTCTGAGTCTACCTCTGAGATCTTCCTTTCCTCGTCTGCCAAATCTACGCCATAGTTGCTCGAAGTATTGTCCTCTTCTGTAACAGAAAATTCATTTTTCGCCTTTTGCACACCTTTCACGGGGAATGGTTTGTTTTATGAAAAAAATATGTAATAAACAAAACGAGACGAAAGAAGAAAAATCAAAAATAAAAAAGAAAAGAAGAGAGAGAGAGAGAGAGGAGAGGAGAGAGGGAAAGAGGAGAAATAAATAAGATAAATAAAATAAAAACACAAAACATTTCGATCGGGGAAACGAATCGTGGTCTTTTTGAATAGACTAACACAGATCCTAATCACGTCGACGACAAAAGAAATAGTCTATTATCGAATCGATGCACAAGCGACTTTCCCACTTCCGTGTTACTCGCGCAACAGGTCCTTGCATCTCTCCAACACACGCTCGGCACCGGCGCGCACGAGTGCGCTAGTTGGTGCCTAGGTAGAAAGGGGACGAAGAGCGCGACTACTATTGTTACGTGCTTTGTCGTGCAAATCGATTTCCTACCTGCTCGTCCCGCGCTTTGCTCGGCGATTGAAAACTTTCAAAAGATAGGAATAAAAAAGAAAAAAAGAAAAAAAAATAGGAGGAAAACGTACGCGCACATGCGCGCGCGCGAGACAAAGGAGAAAAAAAAACAGAATAAAAGGAAATAAAAGAAGAAAAAGAAGAAGAAGAGGAGGTGGAGGAGGAGAAGTTAGATAAAGAGAGATTAGAGAACGGCGTTACGTCGAATTCGATCGTTATTTAAAGAAAAAAAAAAAAAAAAAAGAAAAAATCCAGTAAGAACTTCAAATGATTGGAATGCATATACTGTAACGGAAAAAGAATTCGCGAAAGAGTGCGAGAAAGTTCTATCCGATTCCTTTCCGGTTCTCCGATCTCGTTGCCGGTTTTGACGCTTGGCTATTTCTCGGAGGCCGCGGTGCGTTGGCTGCGTGGGCGCGTTTATTTGCAGACGCGACTCGAGCAAGGCGAATTCCACGCTGGATTACCCTGCCGATCGGTCGTTCAAGCAGACGGCGCTTGAATGGCCCACGCCATATTCCGAGAGTACTAGAGAAGAGAAGAGAAGAGAAGAGAAGGGAAGAGAAGAGAAGAGAAGAGAGGAGAAAAAATGAGAAAAAGGAAAGAAATAAAAAAAAAAAAAGAAAGAAAGAAAGAGAGAAATAAGAAAGAAATATATGAAGTAAACAAGTAAGAAAGATGGATAGATCGACGGTAGCCTAGACGAAAGTATAGACAAACACGGAGAGCAAAAGTTTTCTCGCGGTGATGTTGATGGTGGTGGTGGTGGTGGTAGTGGTGGTGGTAGTGGTGGTGATGGTGGTGGTGGTGGTGGTGGTGGTGGTGGTGTTGGCGAAATCTAAAATAAACGATTCGTCGTCGATCCGAAACGAGCTGGATAAAAATAAACTAAGCGTCCTTTATAGTTGGAAGCCTAGAGCACGGAATATCAACGATTCTACGAATAGAGTCTTTACTTATCTTTATGTGTGTATACGTGTGCGTGCTAGCTTGCTTGCTTGCTTGCTTGCTTGCGTGAGTGTGGGTGACATATAGGCTCGAGCCTCGTTGGATTGGTTGCTCACCGATATAAAGGGGAGACGTGTCGTAGGCGTTGCAGGGTCCGGCATGTCGCGTCTCGAGAACGAAGCCGGTGACGCAGGCGTCCTTGACGATGTGACACCAGCTGGGATAGGTGATGTTGTTGGTCGCGCACAGCATGGTCGTCGATGGATCTCGATCCCGATCACGATCGCGGTGCGTCCGGTTCCGGACGCGCTCCCGCTTCCGGGGGCAACGGTACGTGCAGGTCACGCAACGCGGCCGACCGGACTTTATCTCCGTCAGGCAGGTCTGCCCCTCTCGACAGCGAATCGTCGTGCAATCCGCGTTCTCTGCGGAACAAACAGGAAAACGCGCGACTCGTTAACCGTCACACCCACAAACCAAATCATCTATCTATCCTGTTCGATCGTTTTTTATTCGACATTCAAAGGCGCGAACTCTTTCAATGATTGAATAGTAAAATAAGAGGAACAACAACGGCCATCGGCAAAATTGCTCTATACGTACTACTACATATAGCTTAACGAGGTTGCCTCGACCGCGTGGAGCTTGTAGGCGATTGCCGCAATAATAAGTCGTTACACCTACTTGGGTCAATAACCTACTTCTCACGGAGAGAACGGAGGAGGGGGGAGAGAAAAGGGTACGATGCCTACGACAAACTCAGCGATTTATTTTCCTTCTTTTACGTCACTCTCCAAACATTTTTTTTCCATTTGTTTTTTGTTTTTGATTTTGTGCTCTCTCCCTCTCTCTCTCTCTCTCCCCCTTTCTCTCTCTCTCTCTCTCTCTCTCTCTCTCTCTCTCTCTCTCTCTCTCTCACTCTCTATAGGAAATAATAATATTCTTGATAAGGCTACTTTAATTCGATGACAGAGAGTAACTCGATCTTCCGACCGAAAGACGCCTAGTTCTAATAGAAAAATCGTTAATAAACGACGCGTGGAACGACCCTCGTCATCGTGCTATACTCGATTAGCCTAATGCTCGGCTTCTATGTTACATACGTCTAACGACCGCGAGATCGTTCTCCTAGCTACGACGTTATGCAATGGCTTGGAAAGAGGGGGAGGGGGGAGGGTCATTGAACGTTCAATCTCGCATGACATTGACACAGCATCGTTAACGTCGATTGGACTGCGGGTGGTACCATGAGCTTTGTTTCCTTTTCAATTGCGTGATTCACAAAGGTACGAACCATTCTAAGAGGAGTGCCTCTCTCTCTCTCTCTCTCTCTTTCTTTCTCTCTCTCTCTCTCTCTCTCTCTCGTTCATCTCGTTGTATCGTGTTCGAAGCAGGGGCGGAAAAAAAAGAATTTATGTATTCGAACGATCGAAAATCAGGAGAAGATATGTAGTAGGTGGAAGGAGAAAAAGATAAAGAGAATAGATAAATAAGTAAAAAAGAAAAAAGGAAAGAAGAGAGAAAAAGGATAAATAAAAAAAATATTAAAAGAGGATGAGAAAATCACTCGACGCGTTCGTCGATGGTGGGTTATCCTCGAGTGGCGCGAAGAGAATCTCGATGAGGGAAGAGAGCGAGAAAAGAGGCGGTAAAAGAGTAGAGAAGGAGAGAAGGAGTGTCCGAAAGGAAAGCTCGCGGATGGTTCGTTCCGTGCACATATTAAAGAAGGTATATTTGCAGACACGTGCACTTTCGCGCCTTGGATCTTCGAGAAAGACGATTATTTGCACCGCGACACCTCGTCGCGCTAAACCGGCTGTGGTTTGTTTACTCATTTACGTTCGCTCCTTCGGCGAGAGAGTCTCGAGAAAAAGGGGAGGAAGAAAGAAAAAAAAAAAAAAAGAAAAAAGAAAAAAAAAAAAGAAAGAAAGAAAACAAGAAGTGGCCCTTTCGAGTCTTTGGGAAATGGTAAGCTAGCGCCTCTCTTCGAAATTCACCAATGTAAAAACACGTGGGTAAACGTGTCCTGCGACGAATAATAGATTGGAAAGTCTTATTATTAAATTCGCGATTAAAACACGATATTTTATTATTATATAACGAGCGTTTCCTTGCACCGAAGAGCTTCCACCTTGTTTCCTCGAATCGTTGTTTGGATCGGCTCACGCACGTGCTCGGAATATCGTTCAACGTGGTAAGAATCGACTATTATTTTCGCATACTCGATAGTGCACGTAGGGAAAGGAAGAAGAGAAAAAGAATGAGAGAGAAAGATATATATATATATATATATATATATATATAGAGAGAGAGAGAGAGAGAGAGAGAGAGAGAGAGAGAGAGAGAGAGAGAGAGAGAGAGAGAGAGAGAGAGAGAGAGAGAGAGAGAGACAGAGACAGAGACAGATAGAGAGACAGACAGATAGACAGAGAAAGAGAGAAAAAAAAAGAGCAGGAAAGGGAAGCGACAGGGATAGTCCGATAGTCAGATAGTTCGTGGACGGTTCACGCTCGACTAGTAAATGCGAATGACATTTTTTTCTCCTTCTCCTTTTTTAGTTCTGTTGGTATGACAACGACGATGACGACGACGACGACGACGACGACGACGACGACGACGGCAGTACAACTACGAGGAGAAACTAGAGGGGGGAGATGTGCAACACGGAAGAAACTAATTTTCGCCCGATAGATACGTCTGGTGATATTTGCCGAGCTGTCTAACGATCGTGCGACCGAGACCGAGCTCGGAGAAACGTTTCGCGGCTATGTCATTAGCTAAAAGAGCAAGAAAATAATGTTGCGAGACGTTGCGAGACTCGGACACAGGTAGGTGCATCGACCTACCATCATTTTTTACCGGTGCCTGGTATGCCAACCGTACGCAAACGTGTACCTCCTTCTGCCTACCCACCCCCTTTTCTCCTTCCCCCCTCTCCCCTCTCCCCTCTCCGGCATTTTCTCTTCTCATCTTCCTTAACTTACTTTTCGTCTCGGCCCATGCAAAATGGAATATTATTTCGCTTATTTAATCGATATAAAAAAATTTGTTTAGGCTCGTGGCTTAGCTCGATACCACCAAGCCGAACCAGTATTATTCTATAACCGGGACGATATGTAAAACATGGTCACGGAGGAGAGTCAGCGAGCCGTGGTTTGCATACAGCCGACGCTTTTTTTCGCAGCTTGTTTACAGTATAGAACTGCACGATGCCGATGACAACGAACACGATGACCGTTTCGCGCATGGAAAAAAGAAGGGGGAGGGAGAGAGAGAGAGAGAGAGAGAGAGGGAGAGAAAGAAATGCGTGGGGTAGGAATAGAAGAAGAAACGTGAGGAAAGGAGAAGCTCGACACGCTCCAAAGAGGTATTCGACTCGGAGGCATGCATCGATGAATGTGAACGTCCAGAGAATTCGAAGATGGCTGAGGGCATTGGAGAAAAGAAAAAGAAGTAGAGAGAGAGAGAGAGAGAGAGAGAGAGAGAGAGAGAGAGAGAGAGAGAGAGAGAGAGAGAGAGAGAGAGAGAGAGAGATAAAGGAAGATAAAGAAAGAGAGTCTCATAAAGCCTAATGCAGAATGACCTACCTGTTTCTTTCTTACTCTTTAGAGAACGAATATTGTAAAAATTTGACGGGTTTCGAAAATGAACATATTCAGGCATGATTTGTTGGTTTAGAAGTTCTTGTTTTTCCATAGATCTTCGAAAGTTAAAATCGTAGATCCTTCTATTATTCACTTTGCACGCTTATAGACCTGGTCATTATCACATTACTCTTCTATTTCATTTGACGTGTTTATTAATACTATCTCATATAATTTATCGTTTGTTCTGCATAACGTAACTAACGCTTATATACGCGTTCACTTACTTGCGAGCCTCGATGATATTAATGTGAAAGAGAATTTAAAATAAAAGGAGACAAATATAGACGTCCCTGTTGCTAGATTATTCTTTCGATGCATCGAGAACGTCATTCTTCAATATATTCGGTGCGCGAGCCGATTTTCGTATCGTGATCGTGGCTTGATCGATGTACCCCGAATTCACGAAACGCACCGTCGTTATTTTTAGTTCTGAGAAAGGTGGGAGGAGAAAGGGACAGAAAAAAAGAGAGAGAGAGAGAAAGAGAGCCGTTAATGTCGTAAACATAAAAGAGTGCGTGTCCTGGGCTCGAAAGAGAAAAAGAGAGAGAGAGAGAGAGAGAGAGATAAGAGAGAGAAGAGAGAGAAAGACGCGAGTTTGCGTGGGCGCTCGCCCGGTGCGTGCATGCGTGCGTACGGTGAACGACCGTAGGGCAAGGACGTCACAAGGACACGCCCTTACACACGTTCGCTTCGAGCTGGCGCACGTTATTGCGCGCGTTTGTACAAATACTCTCGATGCAAGTCGTTCGCCTGAAAAACTTTTCTCGATCGACGATGGAAACATCGATAGAAAATTCTTGACGTTATTTCGAATGTTTTTCTTTTTTTCTCTCTTCGGTACTTTTTCCTGCTTTTTATTTTTTTTTTTTTTTTTTATTTTTTTTTTTAACAATCGCTCGAAACATACCAAGCGAAACGATAATAACGTCGAGAATAGAAATTGAAACGATTTAAGATAAGGAAGAAAATGGTTGTTAACGCGACCGATGGAAAAATATCGGTCGGTCGGTGGTTGGGGCGTTCCACGCGTAAAAGCAAGAGCAAGAGCAAGAGCAAGAGCAAGAGCAACAGCAGGAACCGCTCGGGCCGTTCTCTCTCTCCCTCTATCAGCACCAAGTGCAAGCACCTCGCGCTCGCGATTCTTAAAATAACGCACGCACACGCTCGCGGTTGTTACACGCGGGACCTATCGAAAAGAAGGAGATAGAGGGGGGAAAAAATAAGAGGAGGACGAAGACGAAGACGAAGAAGAGAAGGAGGAGGAGGAGGAGGAGGAGGAGGAGGAGGAGGAGGAGGAGGAGAAGGAGGAGGATGAGGACGAAGTCGACGAGAAGGAGGAGACGGTAGAGAGTCTTCCTTTCTTTTTCTTCTTCTACCTCTACTTCTTCTTCTTCGTCTTCTTCTTCTTCGATGCTTCTACAGTGCGAAGCGATAGGTTAAGAGCCGACCAGCTGCTGCCTCCTGGCCATTTAAATACAATGACGTCCACGACCACGACGAGGACGACGACGACGACGACGAGGACGAGGACGAGGACGAGGACGAGGACGAGGACGAGGACGAGGACGAGGACGAAGACGAGAACGACGTGGACGAGGACGTAGCGCTGCTGAGAGAAGAAACGTGCGCGCGACCGACTGGCGTGGGCGGGGTTACGCGCGCGTGAGGAGTCTCCCGATCCTTTTTCTTCTTCTTTTCCTCCTTCTCCACCTCCTCCTCCTCCTCCTGTTCTCCCTCCTTGTCATTAGCATTCCGCGTTACTCGCGCTAATCGGCGAACAAAACGTTCGCGGGATTATATAGCTCAAAGGCCTATAAGGGATGCAGTTATGCGATCCCAAATATTAACGCCGTTGTGGATCGATGCAATGTGCCGTTGGACTTCCACCTTTTTATCCACCTTCTTCGCACTATTGATTTTATATCGTCGTTCATGATCATGATAGATGATGGTAACCAACCTTGTCTTATAACCTATAGATCTCTTGATTAGACATGTTTTCACGAAAACTTTTTTTCCCAAGAAGATCCGCCGGATAATCGACTCGAACTTTTTATTAGTAATTCTCTTGAGGTTAATGCCTTCTGACACCAGTCACGCGTTCAGCTATCAGCTGTTTCGACCACGCCAGCTGGGACCGTTGACATGCATTTCAATTATTTCTGCTCACGATGGCATGGCTCTTTATAAATAGGACTTGGTAACATTCCAGACCTTGATGAAATTATCCGGTAGTTCGATTTTGGCCCACCGGAACAACGAAATAGTTCTTCTCATGGGGATCCATATATATATATATATATATATATATATATATATATATATATATATATATTTATATATATGTGATAATTAATTAAGATATCATCACGTTTTTCATCTTTTATCGTAAGTTAGGAACCCTATCAAGATGAAGCACAGAGGGTATATATTCATATATCGAGATATTTATATCCTGCTTTGATAAATAGTAAAGAAAATAAAGTATCAAGGAGCGAATCTATGATAACTATATATTTATCATGAAGAGTTATTACGCACGGTCGACTTCCTCATGACGGTTTGGTAATTTTCTAATCAGGAAGATCGAGACGGGACTTGGAATCGAAGGGTTGATATAAAAACTATAGATCTCTTTTCTCGAGAAGAAGGTAATTTTGTTTGAAAATGATATTTAAAGAAAGAGAATGAGAGAGAGAGAGAGAGAGAGAGAGAGAGAGAGAGAGAGAGATAGGCAGAGACAGAGACAGAGATAGAGACAGAGACAGAGAAAAAGAGACAGCCGGAACAGGAAGAGAACGAGGAGCATAATGACGGAAGGATGTACGGATGAGTGACAATTCTATCATTAGTGCCGAGTAATTAACCCAGGATCGAATCGGAAAGCTTCACGTGAGCACAACGAACTACATCATTTCTCTTACATAGTGACTTCTCTTATTGTCTTTACGATTTCAAATGGTTTGCATGGTTAATACGGAAGATCCAGAAAATGATGTTCATCTTACCTTTATCCTTCTTTTTCCTTTCCTCCCTCTTTCTCTCTCTCACTCTCTCTCTCTCTCTCTCTCTCTCTCTCTCTCTCTTTCTATCTATCTATCTATCATCTCTTTTGCGCGCACGCTCTCTCTTCTTTTTATAATTTTTTGTTCTCCCTCGCCTACCCGCCTGTGCAGATCGCGTCTCGGTCGACGAACTTCCTGGAACGATCTTGCGATTGCCTCCCGATGTTTTTTACCACCGTCTCTTTTCCCTTCTTTCCTTTTTGGATCCTCGCGCGGGACGTTGGATACTCGCGGAATGCACCGACCGACGTTCATAATCGCAGATCCTCTCCTCACTGCATTACTTCTCCTATCTCTCTCTCTCTCTCTCTCTCTCTCTCTCTCTCTCTCTCTCTCTCTCTCCCTCTTTCTCCCTCTTTCTTTTTATTTCGAGCAGCGTATCTCATCCGTCGAGGATGATCGTTTCCAGAACATATTTCGCTCGTAAAAATATCTTCCCCGTACGTAGAGTTTACTTGTTCGCGAGATATTACGAAATAAGATGTTCATTTCCTTTGTTCCGGTAATACGACGAGAAATGAATTCTCTGGAAGAATTGAATAACCGACCGGGATCTTTTTGATTGCGTAAAGGAGGGATGATATTGGACGATAGGGTTGTTGTTGTTGTAGTTGTAGTTATAGAGATAAGCGGTAAGAAGAAGAAGACGGATAAGAATAAAAGGGTAGACTCACGTTTGCAGTGGCCCTTATAGGCGACCGGAATGGCGCGACCCGCGCGGCAGGCGGCGAGTCGCAGGTGGCAGGCACTCTTGTAGGTGTTTCCGTCGGCCCCGCAAACGGGGCGCGCGGCTGCGAGCTGGTGCGAGGGCGCTTGCGGGCACCTGCGGGCGCACCTCACGCAGTGAGGACTTAGGTTCTGGTCCAGCAGGCAGCTCCGACCTTGGCCGCACCGGACCCGTGCGCACGAACCTGCTCGACACTTTACACGTTATTACGCACGGTCGTAAACCTCCCGTGTCGTCCTAGACGTATCGCGTTTTTTTTTTCCCCCGTACAACAGTTACTACTTTGCATATTTTTTTTCTTCTTCCTTTCCTTTTTAATCTATCCTCATTTAAAGTTCTACTCTGGCACGCTCTTCCTAGAATTTTTCTCTTTGCTCACAGCCAAGTTGTCCGATGATTACCTCGAGAAAAATGGATTATAGAGTCTGCGCCTCCGACGCAGGTGAAAATAACGAGCCGGAAGGCTACGACGCCTCGACGACGTTAGCCGATTATCCCTTTCGGAATCATTGATCTTACCGGGCTTCGAGGCTTATGTAATTTGCGACGCTCCGTTTCGTCGAAACCGTTTGCCGTTTTACGCCTTCCTACGCAGTGCAACCCCTTCGAGCGTCTAACCCGATATACCTGCCGCATTTACTTTTCCATTTATTCTTTTTCTCCTTCTATCGTTATATCGCCTTTTCCACGGTAATATCATCAATAACTTTCAACTATACTTGTTATATCGAATAAATAAATTACCACGATTTGTAGAAGCGATGTAAAAGTGAAAGTGGTCCTGTTCTTTAATATGACGTTTATTATTCTCTTTTATATATATATATATATATATATATATATATATATATATATATATATAGATATACATGTATATATTGTATATTTTTATATATACATATATATATATATATTTTTTTTTTGTCATTTAACTTAATCATATTTGCAAACGATCGAACCCGTACTGTTACCAATCGTGCTGCTAAAAAAACTACCGTACTATGTAATTTCTTAAAAAAAGAAAATGTCTCGGTTTATACATACTCACTTTGGCAGTGGCCGGTGTATGCAACGGCAAGCTCGTGGCTCCCCTTCTTACAAGCTCGCTTCTTGAGCCTGCACATGTTTTTATAACTCCTTCCGTCCGTTCCGCAGACCGGGCCACCTCCTCTCGGTGCTTTGCATTCGGGGCTACAGACGCATCGTGGCCTTCCCCTCCGCACCACGCACTTTTTCCCTTCCTCGCATTTCACTTCCGCGCAACTCTCTGCGAACAAACGATACGTGCCCTTTTCTTCTCTCTCTCTCTCTCTCTCTCTCTCTCACTTTCTCTCTCTCTCTCTCTCTCTCTCTCTCTCTCTCTCTCGCTTTCTTTTTCTCTCTACCCTTTAAAGACCATTCTTGCACTCTTCGTCCTATTAAAACTTTCCGATTTGGAATTTTAAGTTAATTTTCTTTCTTTCTTTCTTTCTTTTTTCGTGTTTTTCTTTTTTTTTTGTTTTTTTTTTGTTTTTTTACCTCTGCAAGGTCGACATTGAACGCCACCTCCGAGAACTCTCCAAAAGAAAAGACTTCCACTGTCCAAATCTTCATCCGAGTAAGCCGTTGCAGCAGCCGCATTCGACGCGCAACAATCTTCTCTCGTGACACCTTGAGACAATAATTCCTTGCAGCGGCCATTGCTGATCGATGACCAACAGATACCACCTGTAATAAATCAACGACCGTCGTACGTAATATCTTTTAAGAAAGAATTTTTAATTTCGTTTAAAGTTTTTTCTTTTTTTTTTTTTTTTCGTTTATTTTTTCTTTTCGCAACACGTCGCATGTCGAAATGTTCTTTCATAAATTGATATTAATATATTCATCTAATATTTTTTCATAACAATTTCTACGTAAAAAGATCCTGGATACTTTGCATTAGATTTTTACTGTTATTAGAAAGTATGCGTATTAGTCTTGTAAATGTGTCAAAAAAGAAATCTCACAAACGGTTTAAATAAAGTCTGAAAAATTGTGTACCAGTCAATGTGTTAATAAACTAGATAGATAATAATCTAACAGAGCAAAGGCACCATGTAGTCCGAGTTATATTGGCACGAAGGATTTTGCATTACTTTCTATGGTTCAAAGTTCATAGACAGAACTCTCATAATTTTCTCTGAGCAATTCATTCGTTCGCATTCAATAGAGATTTACATGTTTCACCGGCCATTTACTTGCTAATATTCTTGTTAGAATCTATGAAAAAGTAGAACGAGGCCTTTTCTCGCCTTCCTCAACCATTATGGTATTGGTTAGTAACAAAAATTATGTATACCCTGTTCCACTCCCTTTTCTCAATATTTCTTGTCGCACAATGCCATTTTTTCCCCTTGTTTTTCTTTCTTTTCGTTTCCATTTGATAAAAAAGAAAAAGACAAAAAAAATCTTCAATTCAACGATAAGTTACGAGCATAATATTTCGAGAGAAGTAGACAAACAAGATTTTCCATTGCTAAGCCGAGTATATTTTTTCTCCGGGCTGGTAGCATGAGCGGATGTCTTGCAATATTCTAACCACAAGTTCGGAACAGACGACATTGTTTACTATACTCTTGAGAGAGAGTAGTCTTTAAGGATTCCTATTATCGATGTACATAAACGCGTCGAGACATTTGCGACATTCCTAAGAGATCGTACCGTGTCGATAATATCGACATGTTTTATATTTTTATTCTATGTATGGTCAACAGAAATTATCAAGAATGACGTACGAAAGCCTTCTTATATTTCAGAAAGACAGCATTGAGAAATAAACGATTCATTGTTTACTTCGTTTCGGATCAACACATAGTTCATTCGTATGACCCTTTTCGTAGATGTTAATCGATCGGTTGACTATTTCAATGGGTTAATTAATTCAAATTGAAAGGAACGATAGAAAAAAAATAGGTCGGAGAAGGAGCAACAATGGTAATCTAAATGATTACAACACGACACGTTTCGTATAAGTATTGAAAAAAAAAAAAAAAAATAAAAATAAAAAAGAAGAAGAAAGAAAAGAAAAAAGAAAAAAGTATCTGAAAGTTATCCTACACTTCAATACGACGTTCATGATGACCATTCGAAGATCCACGAATGATTGATGATGATGATGATCAATGCAATTCCTTCGTATTATCCTATTTACGTCAAGAAATCATTGATCGGTCAAGAATTTCAACGGGGTTAATTGATTATAATTGAAAGGAACAATAGAAACAAATATAGTTCAAAGAGGAAACACAGCGATTGGTAATCGAAATGTTAACGTTTCGACTTCCGGCAATCTCAAAGACGAAGCTACATGACACGAAGTGGGTCCCGTCCGTTCGAATAGGTAGGTATGTGGGGGGAGTAGGAGGGAGGGGGGGGGTGGCGAGAGGGCCCTGCTTGTGCGTTCGTTGTTCCTTTCGAACCTTCCTGAAAAGGCCGCGAGATGCCGGCGGAGAAAAGAGAAGTCAGAGCGCCGCGACGTCCCTGAGAGACAATGGAACACCTCGGGCGGCGATTAATCACCGTGCGATAATGCAATCGGAAAGCAACGTTCCAAGAGTACGAAAGAGAGCGAAAGAGAGCGAAAGAGAGCGAGAGTCTCGATGTGGTTCACCAAAGCCGGCTTTCTGATCGGCAAAATGCACGTAATGTTGTCCGTGACTCTTCTGTCTGTCTCTCTCTCTCTCTCTCTCTCTCTCTCTCTCTCTCTCTCTTTCTTTTTTGTTCCTTTTTACTTTTCTTTTTCGGTATATAACTCCCTCTCGCTCAATCTGCCTTCGGGATAAGAATCGTTCTCTCTCTCTCTCTCTCTCTCTCTCTCTCTCTCTCTCTCTCTCTCTCTCTCTCTCTTCGTTCGAGAATCGAGCAAAAGCGGTTATTCGTTTCTCAGTACCGATCGAGTCACGATCGAGCGATTGGTTTAGCACGCGATCGACTCTCGATCATTCTCCGATTCTTGTTCCGTTTCTGTTCTTCAAAACAACCTCCTCCTCCTATGAATACGATCGGAATTCAGAATAGAATTCCCTCTTCGATCCTATCTTCCGATGATCCATCCCTCACGATGTTTGGGTTATTAAAACTGAAAGGATGTTTGTTTTATCACACGAGGGTAATCTTTTCTTTTTTTTCTTTCTTCGATGGGTGTAACAATCATGATTAAAAAAGAAGAGATAGATAGATAGATAGATAGATAGATAGAGAGAGAGAGAGAGAGAGAGAGAGAAATAGAGAAAAGAAAAAGAGGAACGTTCGAGTTACCTCGCGTGCGTTAGTTTTAACGGTGGCGATAGAATGCCAGAGAACGAATATAAAACGGGAGCGAGTTTGCTGGCTCGACGCCCGTTTTTGCTACTGACCTCTCTTAACGCATCACGAGAATCTTTTCGCACGGTCGAAAACCAACTGGCCAAACTATTTTTGCATTCGTCGAAGCGTAACGAAAGAGAAACGCGCGCCCGCCCGCCGTCGGTCCGTCCACATCCATCCATCCATCCATCCATCTTCTCACTTGCTCGATTTTCAAAGTTTGTCTAATTTTTATCGATTAGAACGAAACAAGAGATAGATCGTTGGAGTATAACGATAATTTAATTACGTTGAAGGTAATCGTAACTCTATTAATGAAAATAAAACTATATGCTCGATATTAATTTATAGCGTTGAGATGAGCTATTATATTATAGAAACGGACTAGTTGCTTGGCCACTTGCCGCGAGCATAGATCGAAGCCTATTACTTTTTCCAGACACGGTATTGTAAACACAACTGTCTGGCTTATGTTAGGACGCGATGTGCGTCGCACGAACGTTTATAAACGTTCCGGATCTTCTTCTTCTTCTTCTTCTTGGCGGTGATCCCTATTTTGTATATATATATACATACATACATATATATATATATATATATATATATATATAAAGTAAAAAACAATAAAAATAAAATAAAATGAAATAGAAGAGAAATAAATAAACTAACTCTTTACGGTGCAGCGTTGCTCGAACCGTGGAGATATTTGCTTATGCGACTTCAAATGGCTTTTTTTCTTCTTCTTCTTTTTTTTTTTTTCAAGTTTCAAAGCATTCATTTCATCGATGTGGAATGACTTCTTCTCGTTAGAATATAGTGGAAAGATCAAAAAGTCGAGTAGATGATCTAATCGTTCGGAAAAGAAAACAGAAAAAATGAAGAAAAAAAAAAAAAAAAAAAGATTCCGATGACCGAGTTGAAGACAGGAAGGAGGAAAAAGGTTCGTCCACCCTCGTGGTTCGTTCTCCTTGCAGCATCGAGAGAAGCTCGTAAATTATGCCAACGCACGTGGTGATTCACGCACGATCACACAGCGTTTAAAGTTTAACAGTTAGCTTAGCCGGTTGCGCAAGACTTAAGCACCGTTCACAATGATCCCATACTATTGTATATATAACAGAACTCATCAAGAGGAAAGAGATTCACTCCCTGACGATTACTAATTTTGAGAGCAACACCGAGGAACCGCCGTCATCTCGTAGAAAATCTTTCAAGGATCCTTCTCTTGCGCAAGAACCAATTCTAAATCATACATACGTTCGCCTTTGCCTACGCGCCTTCGATCGCGATATTTCGAGATCTCCTCGTTGACGTTCCAAGGAATTTTTTCGCTTTCGATGCAGCAAGCTAAACGCTTTTTTTTTTTCTTTTCATTCGCGAAGGTTTCTCTCTCTCTCTCTCTCTCTCTCTCTCTCTCTCTCTCTCTTTCTCTCTTTCGCTTTTTTAACTCCGACGAATTACGATCTCACTAGTCTTCTTTAGAACGTCGTAACTCTTTCGTTCGAGAAAGCAAATCTTTCGTGTTTTGTCTTTCTTTCTTTCTTTTCTTTTTTTATTTTTTTATTTTTTATTTTCTGTTTCCTTTTTTATATTCATCGCTTTATTCTATTTTCTTTTTTATTATTTTTTTTTTTTTTTTTATTTTGAAACCCGTCTTCCCTTTAAACGTCTATCCAACTCAATAGGCGGACTATAAAATTTCCTATTAGTATCGCGTGCACTACGATAAATGAGACCGTTGCTCGTAAGAGAAATTATCGGCGTCTTGTTACGGCCGCCAAGCCTTGTTTGCCACAAGTACCTTATGTAATAATCGATACGATCGATCACAATACGATCGGTACGCCACCGATATTTGAGATACTGGTGAACTTGTAAAAAAAAAAAAAAAGGAAAAGAAAAGAAGCAAAGAGAAAAAAAGAAGAAAAGAAAAGAAGAACAGGAAGAAAGAAAAAAAAAAACAACGTCGGCAAATCTGGAAGAGAAAATCCATGTTAATAACTCGCAATGTCTATATAACCGACGATACAAAGTATCGGTTTTACGCGTCGTTGACTCATTAGCCCAAACTTTTCGTCATTCTCCGCTTGAAATCCATAAAACGTATCCATCGACCGGGGAGGGGGGTTGGGAGGGCGGGGTAGGGATGAGGGTAAGGGGGAGGGATATTATCCCTCGAGTGGAGCGGGGCCCTTATACGGATTTACGACGTAATAAAAGTTTGACAATTACTCCCCGGCTTTCTTTCGGGAAAAAAAGTAAATTGTGAATTATAACGTGATTCGTTATCGTTTCGACGAGTATTATGGTATTTAACGCTTCAACCTTGTCAAATCTTTACGATGTAAAACTTATGAAGAGAAACAAGACGAATATATGTACGTGTACGATGAGTATATACATATACATACATATACATATATATATATATATATATATATATATATATATATATATATATATAGAGAGAGAGAGAGAGAGAGAGAGAGAGAGAGAGAGAGACGGTTTATTATTAATTTTAAAATATTCCTTCTGCATATATGAAAAAAAAAAAAAAAAGAAATTGTAACCTCCTCGATTAACTCTGTACGTTCGTATATGACCTCTTTTTTCTTTTTAAACCATTTTGTTTTTTTTTTTTTTTTTTTTATTCTTTTTTTTTCCATTTGGACTCAACTTTGGAATAAGAGAGAGAATTTCAAGGAAGGTGGTGTTCCTGTATCTCGTTCGGAGAGCAACTCGAGCGTCACACGTAGGAAGGAAGGGAGAACGGTCGTAGTAGCGTGGCAAAGGCGACGGAACTATACACCTTGTTACGGAGCGAAAAGGAAAGTCTGGCAAAGGCGAAGCATTAATTCCCAGCCACGCGGCGTGTCTAGACCGCGACACAGCCACCGTTTGGCCCAGTTACGCCCTTCTTCCTCCTCCAACCTCCCCCTCGCTCCGTCATCCCCACTCCTGACTCTCTCGTACACGCACCCTTTACTCTCTCAGCCTCTTTCCGTTGGCTACTTGGCTACTATATCTTTCTCGTGGCCGAGAGAGAAAGAAAGATAGATAGATAGATAGATAGATAGAGAGATAGAGAGAGATAGAGAGAGAGAGAGAGAGAGAGAAAGACAGAACAGAACGAACGAAGAGCGGCTAAGCATACTTCTTACTCGTCTAAACGTTCGCTCACATCGAAACCATCGCTGTATTTCGCTTGCTTTTTCCCCATTCGAATTCATCGCTTGGTCTTACAGGGAAGGAAGGATCTCATAAAAGAACTAGCAAAGGGGTAGTGCAGTTCCTTGTTCCACAATGTTTTTGCATAATAGATAACTTAGTTACTCGGCGAAATATCCTTCAAGGGAGAATGGCGTGGATCCTTTGAAATGCATAAGGATATCCATCTCCAGGGTTGACGTTTAAACGTATGACGCCCACGTGTTTCGAATCCTCGAGAGAAGCGATTGTCAAGGTCGAACCATTCGTTATCGCGATTCATGAAGGTACATATCTACGTGCGAAACAACCGCTTTAGGGTCGTTTAAAGGAGATGGCGTCGAGCGGGAAGAAGGTTCTCAACTGTGTCTTACCTTACAATCGCACGATTACTATTTCCTCGTATTACGAATTTGATTTGCTTAGGCAAAAAAAAGAATCGAGGAAGTTTGGGAAGGGGGGTGAGGGGTGGGGGGCGGGGGGATATATTGGAAATCGTTGTCGAGATACGAAGGGGAAGTCGCCGAATTTGGAGTAGTTGCGATTTCACGGGAGTGATCGTTGATAAAGAAGAAAGGAAAAAAGAAATAAATAGATAGAAAGGGAAATCTCTCGTGCTTAATATGCATATCATAAAATACTTTCACGACTCTCGTTCTAGCAACGTGGAATATGCGGTACTCGCGAGTCTCAGTCGTATGCCAGATACGGTAGAAAAGGATGTTAAAGGTACGTTTAGATTTGTTCATCGAGCGTACGAGGATATCGCACGAAGCACCGGTGGCGACGAGCCGACGATTAAATGCTAAACACGGCGATACCTTCCCTTTTAGAAGGCTTTACGCGTTTTCTTTTTCTGTTTCTTCTTCTTCTTCTTTTTCTTCTTGTTCTTATCCTCCTTCAACGATTCCGATGAAACATTCATTAGGATCGTTTCGGTGGTACCTAATGTCGGATTTCAAACACGTGGACGATTTAGAAACGTACATTTCAAAGACAATGATTTCCTTTTTTTTCTCTCCTTCTATCTTCTTTTCTTTCTTTTTTTTTTTTTTTCTTTTTTCTAATGTCACACACGATGTCGAAAGATAGAAGATTTTTAATCGACCTCGATAACCAGCGTCAATATCCGTGGCCTCGAAAGATCTCGATGACTTTTTCCGTTTTAAAGCCAGACGGTTAAGTTGATCGATCTTGAGAATGCGTTTCGATAGCTTGCAATCCAGCATTGCGGTTAGGCGATCTATCCAACCATATACGAAGCGTACTATTGCATATGTACGTGTTAAACAAGCCACGGATAAAAGGCAAATGAATGATCTTATGCATTATGATTGAAACGAAATGATCCGACATTAATATCGAATGGACTGAGGTAAGTACTGCAATGGCGTGGATACAAAGGCACGATTAATTGTTAAGTCCTGTCCAGTTTGGGGGGCCGAATGGGAAAACAAGTATTTCCGGGGGAAGTGTATCGAGTCACACTTGGTTGAGCACCTGCGTCTTCTCGTCCGACCGCTTTATCGTAAACACGAGGATAATGCGAACGGCGAAGAAAAATCAACGGTGACTTATGGGTCTAGACTCTCGAGGCTCTAGGCTCTAGCCTCTAGGCTCTTGCAGGCACGTCGGTATGCAAGATACAAGCTGCCGATTAAACTGCCTATCCGTACCTCATGCTCTTCTCCTCTTCGTCTTTCTCGTTCACACGCGCGCACACACACACACACACACACATAACACTCACTATTTCTCTCTCTCTCTCTATCTATCTATCTCTCTTTATCTATCTAACTCTCTCTCCCCCTCCTCTCTTTCAGTGCCGTGACTTTCGTAGATTCTCTTCGCACTCCCTTCTACTTAATGAATTTTTCTTCGCAAGCGTACTCGGCGATAGCATGCCCTGTTATAAAAGTTAACGTCCGGTAAGAAAGGCATTAGAATATTAGTCGCACGAAACCGATTTCCAGGAAACGCGATTTTCTTAAACGTAATGTTAGAGCAGCGCGTTGCGGTCTTTTTCCTTTCTCCTCGTAAAAGAGTAAACTCGCCAGAGCCGTGCTCGAGATGATGATATGAACCACGAAACACTATAAAAAGTCTACTTTACACAAGGTTAAAGCTGCCTCTCTCGTTCCCATCTTTATCCATCTTCTAAGAAATTCCGTGAGAATCGTTGTTAAAGATTTCGCGAAAGTCGTAGAACCTGGATGATCTTGGAGGACTCTAACACACACACACATACAGAGAGAGAGAGAGAGAGAGAGACCTTCCTCTCGTCGTCACCCTTCGTTGACTTTCTCGGATCAAGACTCGAACTGGCGTAAGACGTTATTATCTCTTTGTGCCTTCCATTCAAGGACAGTTAACCCCATTATTGTATTTATGTATATTGTTCGCCGTACGGTCAACGGATTTATCGGAGTGATTTTCTTAAGGATTATCGATTCATAACGATCATTTTAACGATCGTGATTCGTCGAGTATAGAAAGAGAGAGAGAGAGAGAGAGAGAGAGAGAGAGAGAGAGAGGAGAAGAAGAAGAAGAAGAAGAAGAAAAAGGGTGATAAGACACGCGAGGTTTTTATAACGCGACAATGTATCGGATCAAAAGAGAAAATAAAAAAGAGACGAAGAATAATGAACGATTCGAAAGGCGAAAGAAGGATACTCGATATCGGTAGATAGAGAAAAGATTCGCGTGGAAAGGCAAAAGGCAGAGGAGAATGGGGTGTAGGATGCGTGGTTGGAGATGGCTCGACAGCAGGTGGTAAAAAGATCGGTGCTCGTTCGAAGGGGAGCATCTCCAGGTTGGAGGCATTCGCGACGTGCCAGAAGAGGGAGGCAAGTTTCTTGCCGGTACAAGACGACAACCACGCGGTTAGTCATCAAGGCCCGGAGATTGTCCCCGCGGACGGCGACCCGACCGGTTGACCAAAACCACAAGCTTCTCTCTTTTCTCTCTCACTATCTCTCTCTCTCTCTCTCTCTATCTCTCTTTCTCTCTTTCTCTCTTTCTCTCTGACTGTACCTCCCTCCACTTTTCGCTCCCACTCTTCTTCTCCTTTTGCTTCTTCTCTTCTTCTCTTCTTCTCTTCTTCTCTTCTTCTTCTTCTTCTTCTTCGTCTTCTTCTTCTTCTTCTTCTTCTTCTTCTTCTCCTACGTCTCCTCTCTTCGTTCTGTCTCGTTGTCTCGAAGGCGATCCCTTCGTCGTCCTCTTCGTCCTCTTTACCCTCCTGCTTCCTTTGCCGCTGTTGTTGTTGTCGTCGGTTGTCTCTCCGCTCGCGATCGAGTAACCTTAGAAAGTCCACTGGGTATTGGGAGGGTTATTCTGTTTCCATCGACCAAACTTGTTGCTCGAGTATACGCGGATGGTTTTCGAACGGACGAACTGTTTCTCTCTCTTTCTCTCTGCCTCTCTCTCTCTATCTCTCTCTCTCTCTCTCTCTCTCTCTCTCTGTCTCTGTCTCTTCTTTCTCTTTCTTTCTCTTTCTTTGTATAACACATACCCAGACTGTTGCAAATCATGATCGGCTGGCTCTCTTTGTTCGTCGATCGATTATTTCTCGATCGAACGGTTATCGATTTCAATCGAAGAATGTGAAAAGGAAAATATGTCCAGATAAAAAGTTATTAATTAGATACCATTGAAAATGCGATTGAATAATTAGAACGATTAGATCCTTTGAAACGATAGAAAACAATCGAACCTTTAATAATATCTGGTTAATATAATTAATAATGCTCGATGCTTTCGCCAGCGCTCATTGTGACGGTTTTTGCCGAATGAACGAACGAGCGGTATACTTCTGTCCTAGCTCGTTTACTTCGGACATTCTAACCCGCCTACACGATGCATTGGTACTCGTCGTTGCTACATATATTTGCATTGTAACGAATTACATTGCTCAGTGATCCGAAACGTGCGACACACTCCAGTGGTAAAAGTCGCCAGGAAAAATCATCTGAATGATCAATACCCCGTGACGCTGAAGGACACATCCGCGACAAGAGACGCTACGTGTTACGTTGAATCACGCGCACGATAACCGTCGAGGGTGCTTATTATCTTGTCGAAGAAATAACAAAAGAAAAAAGAAAAAAAGAAAAGAAATAGAAGAAATACAAAAGAAAGGAAGAGAAATGATAATACAAAGGAAAAGAGAAAGAGAGAGATAGATAGGTAGAGAGAGAGAGAGAGAGAGAGAGAGAGAGAGAGAAAGAGAAAGAGGGAACTGAAAGGAGGAAAAAAAAAAACGTAAGGACGCATTATCGAAGGAGCGAATTAAACAAACCCTACCGAGTTACGCCGTAAATCATATACTCATTGGCGGTCCTTTCGGTGGACGTATAAAATTTATTCAACGGATACTCGAGAAGCATACCCGTTCGAGTTATTTCCTCGGGCATATGGCAATGCGTACAACGACGGCATTGGTTTTATCGTACCGGTCTCTTCGAATAGTCACTCTCGTTGTTGGAATATGAAACCAACCGCACGCGCGCGCATAACTCGAGTGTTTTATCGCAACCTCACCATCACCGCAGACTGCGCCTTCGGCCATGCTCGTCGGGTTGTTTTTGCTACGATGTGACTCGCACTTCGCTAAGGGCGACAAAGCCGAGGCGCTAATCCGATACACGTATTATACAAGTATGAATACGCGGCGCAGTTGTGTGTTTCCTTCTCTCTCTCTCTCTCTCTCTCTCTCTCTCTCTCTCTCACATACTCTCTCTCTCTCTCTCTCTCTCTCTCTCTCTCTCTCTCTCTCTCTATCTCTATCTCTCTCTCTCTCTGTTACTCAAGGAAGGTAGGTTGGTAAGCAAGAGTACGATGCGCGAAGGCGTAGGTGCGCGAGCCAAGTGCGGCCCTAGGAGGGCTTTGCGAGGGTCTCCGCGAGGCGGCCCTCTAAGGCGGCCCTCCGAGGGGCCCTCCTGCTCGGTCGAGCGCACTCGCGGACCGAAGGTGCTCTCTTCTCTTCTGTGGCCCCGTCTCTTTCTCTTTTACTCTCTTTCTTTCTCTCTTCTCTCTCTCTCTCTCTTTCTCTCTCTTTTCTATCTCTTCTCTTTCCTTCTTCTCCTCCCTCTCGGACAGGAGGCTTGGCTCCCCCTCGACGACCACGTCGTCCTTTCGCTCGGTGGCATCGTCCGCGCGCGTCTGGTGGCTGAAGCTCCTCTCGGTGATGCGGAGCACTGACCCGCAAACTGGTTCCTCCATTACACCAGACTTTCTCCCCCACCTCTCTTCTTCTTCGGCTCCTTTCCTCCTCCTTCCTTCCTTCCTTCCTTCCTCCTTCTTCTTCTTCTTCTTCTTCTTCTTCTATTTCTCCTTCTCTTTCTCTTTCTCCTCCCCCTCCTCCACCTTCCTCTTCTCCTCTTCTTCCTATCCTTTCCCTTTTCCCCGTCCTACCCATCTTTTGCGTCTTCTACTTCGCTCGCAGCATCCTTCCTCCTCTCCTTAGTCCGATTTTTCTGCGTCCTAGTCAACATCGTCCGAATAACAACCCCCGTATCCATCGGAAGAAAATAATAATAATAATAAGAAGAAGAAGAAGAAGAAGAAGAAGAAGAAGGAGAAGAAGAAGAAGAAGAAGAAGAAAATGGACAGAACGATCGACGCGACTATTACCGACGATCTAAAGATCTCTCCCTCTCTCTCTCTTTCTCTTTCTCTTTCTCTTTCTCTTTCTATCTATCTCTCTCTCTCTTTCTTTCAGACGAGTAAATCTTTGCTTTCGATCTTTGATATCGCGCGAGATTTAGCCTTGAAC
>OU426851.1:6235591-6265591 GCA_911387685.1 Dolichovespula media | reverse complement strand
ACAGGAAAGTCATACGAGCGAATCGTCTCGGCCGTTTTACGCGTCACATCTCACTCTCGAGCCAACCGGATCGGATCGGATCGGATCGGATCGGATCGGATCGGATCGAATCGAAATATTACTTCGATTTCATTCATTACAGTCGCTCACCGACGAGCGTCACTATCTATCGTCGGCTCTCGTACCGTCGTCTTCGGCATTCTTCTCGCGTAGACAAGAGCGGAAGACGGTAAATAATTGTAAGACCCGAGGGAGGAAAATCTGGCGGAAACATCGAAGAATCGACGGGCATCGCAGGATCGGCACATGGGAGAACGAGATCGATCTCTCCGGCTTCGAACGTTCCTCCGAGAGTCCTTCCGCGATGAGGAGGGAAAGAAAAATAAAAAAAAAAGGAACTTCCTTCATCGATCGACGCACGCCACGTAGCGGAAGAAGAGGAAGAAGAATCTTGGAGTTGGAGGATTCATTGCGTTGCCGACACGTGGAGCACGTGACGCGCGACACATCACCGATCCCTTCTTCTTTCTTTCCTTTTTTCTTTTTTCTTTCCTTATTTTTCTCTTCTCTTCCCTTATCGTCTCCTCTCGTCGCGCACCGATTCTAATAACTTTGTTTTTCTTTCTCTCTCCCACCCTCCCTCTCTCTCTCTCTCTCTCTCTCTCTCTCTTTCTCTCCTTTCAAAATACTTTACAACTTTTGACGTAAGGAAGAAGATTTGAAATTCACTCTTTCGCTCATCTCCACTTTTTCTCTCTTTTTCTCTCTCTCTCTCTCTCTCTTTCTCTCTCTTTCTCTAATAGAAAAGAGCGCGCGAAAGGAGAGCGCGCGCGCGCGCGTCAGAGATCGACGATGCGATTCGTGGAGATATTCGGGAAAGCAAGCGCGCGCACGAGACCGGCCGACAAACTGAGAAAAAAAGAGCGGAACGACGAGTCGGTCGTCTGCCGACCGACGACGGCCAACCCAAACGACGAAGACGACGACGACGACGACGACTATGACGACTATGACGACGATGACGACGATGACGACGAAAAGGACGATGATGACGACGATGACGATTATGACGACTACGACGACGGAGATGGCAGCCAGCACCACCACCACCACCACCACCACCACCAGCAGCAGCAGCAGCAGCAGCAGCAACAGCAACAACAATAATAACAACAACAATAACAACAAAAACAACAACAACAACAGTAGAAATAACAGACAGACAGCAGCAGCAGCAGCAGCAGCAGCCAACAGGCAGCAGCAGCACGAGGCGGAACGTTTCGCCGTGTGCCAAGCGAAGCTCTGCAAAAGCGGCCTGCACACGCGGCCGCGCGCTCTCTGTTATGTGTCCCCACTTCCCTTCTTCGAGCACGGCGGCGGCGGTGGCGGCGGCAGCGCCGAGACTATCTGCCCGTGTGCCGGCCTCCAGTCTGCATGCCTCTCCCCTCCTATTCCTCTCCGCTACTTTGCCTTCTTCGTCTTCTTCCTCCTTCTCCTTCTTCTCCTCCTCCTCCTCCTCCTCCTCCTCCTCCTCCTTCTCCTCCTCCTCTTCCTCCACCTTCTTTTCTTTTTCTTCTTCCTCCTCGCTTACTGCTTCCTTCCTTCCTTCCTTCCTTCCTTCCTTCCTTTCTTCTTTTCTTGCTTCCTTCCTTCCTTTCTTCCTTCCTTCCTTCCTTCCTGCCTAACTCCCTTTACTACCTTCCTTCAGGATTCCGCTTTTACACTTTGCTCGGACATCAGGACTTCCTCCTCCTCCTCCTCCTCCTCCTCCTTCTTCTTCTTCTTCTTTTTATTTTTATTTTTTATTTATTTATTTTTTTTTATATATATATACCTTTTTCACGACTTATTCACCCGAACAGATCTCGATTGTCACGTACTTGAGGATCGATCAGATATCCGATCTCTTAAAAATAATTCAAATAAACTCGTATGTACCGTGTTTCCCTTCTCCCCGTCCCGTCCCCTTTACACTCCGTCTTCCCTCTTTCTTACTCGATCTTATAATAACAAAGAAAGAAAAACGATCCTTCACACGTTCGCTATCTAAAGAGAAGTTAAAATCGTACCGTGGCTGCGAACGTGTTAAGGATTAAATTCACTGAAATATATATATATATATATATATATATATATATATATATATATATATATATATATATATATATACTTTCGACCATTCTTTTCGAATTTTTGAAAGAAGACAGTAGCTATCGCATCCGGTACTTGCCTTTATCTTTCCATGATGGATGAGATCGAACGAAGTTGAAGCGCGTAAATAAGAAGAGCACGGAAACGCAGTTTTTAAGGAAACAAAAAAAAAAAATATATATATATATATATATATATATATATATATATAAAGAAATATATATATATATCGTAGGACGAAAACGCACGCGGAAGATTTTCGCGAAAGTCCACCACGCTGGCCGTCGGTAGGGTGCAAGCGTAATTGGTGGATGCACCGCAGGTACGTCTCTCTTTTATACCGCACAGCAGTCCCGACAAAGCGGTACCGCCCCCTGAGCACGTGACGATAGCTTCGGCACCGGACCCACCACCCAACCACCCACCACAGAGGCTAATGGATACTCTACGCGCTCTCCTTACAGCGCACACCCTTACGTTCGCTGACTGAGAAACTACCCCCACTATCTCACCCCCACCCACCTTAAACCTCCTTCCTACCTATCCTCACCCTTCATTTCCTTCTCCTTCTTACCCTCCTACCCATTCTCCACCCTTATCACTCCTTATCTCATCCTAGTTCCTCTCCTTTCTAATTTCGTCCGAGATACCCTAATTGATAGATAACGTTAGCGGTGCAAGTTATCGCGTTAACGTATTTTGGATCCTCTTGTCTCCCCCCGCCCCCCGCCCCGTTTAGAAATGACTTTTTCAGGGTAAGAACTGTAATGTAAATGGTATAACGTCGAACGATCCATTCCAAACGTTCGGATCCTCGCTGCTGCTACTGCTGCTGCTGCTGCTGCTGCTGCCGCTGCCGCTGCCGCTACTGCGAACGAATAAGAAAAGATCCTGCTGCGACGCTAGGCCGCTGCATCCGGCCATAACTGACCTTGGATTCGTTTCGAACCATTCTTCGACGATTGGTAGCGACCACCAAACGCATTGACTATCTCGATGTTTACCACCTGTCGCGATTTCGTTGAAATGACTACAGACCGCAAGATCGTGCGATCTAATTCCGCCCCGCTCGAGGATCTCCTCTATGTTACTTCTCTACGTTTGGCACGTCAATGAAAAAAAGAAAAAAAAGAAAAAAAAAAGAAAAATCATCGTTCGCGTTCGAGACGACAATAGAAGCGATCGGGAAACAAAGATTTTTCATTTGAAGGGAAATTTGAAAGGTAAAAGGAAAAAGGAAAAAACAAAGGGGAACAAAAAAACGAACAAACAAGAAACGAAGATGAAGATTAGGTGACATCGAAGCTGTAAGGATTATCGATCGGGGTAATAAAAATCGAAAATCCGCGTATCGGTGGCCGTGATCGTGGCCAAGATTCGTTAATGCCGTAATTTATCGGTCCGCTTTGGATTTCCGCCTGTGCGGATCCCATTAAGAGAGAGAGAGAGAGAGAGAGAGAGAGAGAGAGAGAGGTTCGGCGAGACGACGTGCGTTATATATCACGGTGCATCGATCAGTGCCACGAGCATTACACGAGCGGGGTCGTATCTTTCAGGACGATATATCTACCTTCGAGTCTGATTCTCCGATTATTTTTCCTTTCAGCGAACCTGCATAACTCCCCGGGATGCCGTTGGTACCGAAGGGGGGCTGCGGCGGGGGGTAGGGTATGGTAGGATAGAGTAGGGTAGGGATATGGTGGGGGGGATTCTTCTACTTGGATAAACGACGATCGTTATTATAAATACGACGATGCGAAAAGTAAAAGTAAGTGCAACGGAGTCATACCGAACGTATAAAGAGCTTTGATTATTTTCATTCGTTTCGCGTTTGAGATTGCGCGTATAGCTCGTGGATCGTGTATACACGGCAACTCGGGGAACGTAGAAAAAGACACTCACGTGGTGAAAGAAAGAAAGAGAGACAGAGAGAGTGTGAGAGAGAGAGAGAGAGAGAGAGAGAGAGAGAGAGAGAGAGAGAGTAAGAGAGAGAGAGAACGGACAAGAGCAGGACGGCGGTGAAGTGAATCTAGTCTGTATATGGTCGGGCCCAGGCCGTCTGCCCGGCCACGTCCAGTCAATGGACGTAATTCACTGTCCGCCGACGGAGTCTAAGGCAGCAGACGACGGACGACGGATGGATGGCAGTCACCGAGAGGGTGACCAGCGAAAGGAGGAAAGAGAGAGGAACAACACGGCTGGAGAGAGGAGATGAAGGAGGAGGAGGAGAAGGAGGAGAAGTAGGAGAAGGAGGAGAAGGAGGAGAAGGAGGTGATGGTGGAGGAGGAGGAGGAGGAGGAGGAGGAGGAGGAGGAAGAGGTGGAGCGACGAGGTAGGAGAGGGGACAGTAGTAAAAGCACAAGACCGTTGGTCCGCGACAGCGAGTGATTGTGACTGGATATAGAGAGTTCTCTCTATCGCGCCTGCTGAGTGTGCGCGCGAGCGCGAGCGAACAAGAGAACGGAGAGAAGAGAAAGAGAGAAAGGGAGAGAGAGGGGGGGAGGGAGAGAGAGAGAGAGAGAGAGAGAGAGAGAGAGAGAGAGAAGGTGCTTCTTCCTTTCGAACAGAATCTCGCCTTCGATCGTCGTTCGTAACGAACAAGAAAAGAGCGATCGATCGATCCATCTCGAGTGGGAGCGTTATGCCCAGAACAGGTAAGCTTCTTTAGCAAAGTGCGTTATATATACCTGGATAAGAATTTTCTCAATGGAGACGACGACGAATCGTCCTCCGTTTGTCAAAGGACGCTCTCCTCGTCTCTCTTTACAATATCCATACAAGTATAAGAGAAAGAGAGAGAGAGAGAGAGAGAGAGAGAGAGAGAGAGAGAGAGAAAAGGCGAATGCGTTGAAAGCGAATTCAAACTCGTACAGGGGCGACATAGTATACGCGTTTCGTAGAAAACGATAACCGTTGATGAATCATTCGAACGGCAATATGAGTTAAAGCCGATGCTAATCATTTTCGATGATTTATCGTTTACCCGATTCGCCTTTCATGCGAATGATTCAGCGGGTGCGATCAAAAGGTTGTCGTGCTTTTTGCCGGTCCGTAGCTCTTAAAGGAGAGCTTAATCACATTTCGCTTGCTATACGGAAGGATATAAGGGTGAAAGGAAGGAAAGGAAAGGAAAGGAAAGGAAGGAAGGAAGGAAGGAAAGAAAGAAACGAAGGGTAAAAGAAAAAAAAAGCAGGAATACTCTCGCTTTCGACGTAGCTTCGCTATTCAATCGTGTACGTCTTTCACATCTTCGAGAATATCTTGTCCCATTTTCCAAGTGGACCACCGTGTATACTCCACTCGATCCGGGGATTCTCTTTCTTTTGCGAAGTTTATCGCTGTCGCGGTATCCTTTTCACCTCGTAACGAGTAGGAAAAGTGGACGTGGACGATCAAATGGGTCGGACGGGCGGACGGGCGGACGGACGGACGGACGGGCGGATGGGCGGAGAGGGGGGGGGGTTAATAAAGAGAACGGATAGTTCGTTTTGGAGAACGTAGCAAAACGCGATGAGAATCGTCGATCCATTCATACACAGGCGAGTAAAAGCGTTCTCGGTTTCGGGCCACACTCGATATGGTAGTCGTCGGGTCCGCCAATCTGCGCGAAACTTGGCAAAAAGTCGATGGAAGCGGCCAGGAATGAGACGGAAGATGGGCGTACGTTGTGCGGGGCTACGAGGATGTCGCCGATTTTGTCGATTTGCGCTGGAAGCAAGACGGAGAGAGAGAGAGAGAGAGAGAGAAAGAGAGACTGCCCGGACTGGATGCCCCTCGGCACCGGTGATCCTGAGCCTCGAGTAATTACGTCTCGTGCGACGTTGCTCTTAATACTTGGAGCCGAGCAAAAACTCGACGGAACAGGACGGAACGGATACGTATCTGGCGTATTCGTCAATTTGCTTCGTTTGCGCCGCGGGTTATCCCTCTTCTTCGCGAAGGAAGACTCTCGTCGATGGAGAATAAAAGGGATCTCAAAGGGGAGCTCGAACGGTTACTATCGGAAGTCGTCCGTCCCTTTTTATCAATGATTTCGTAGGATCGATTAGAGCGATAGACTCGCGAGCCGCTTACCTATTATGTCGATACTCCAAGTAACTATATACATATTTCTTTGGAAGTATACGCGTAATGTAGATTTATTATTATCGATATCTTCATAGTCTTCCACAATGCCAAGCGATATTTTTATATTATTAAACGGCCATAACCGAATTCCATTCCCGTCTGTTTTCGGGTTGAGGTGTGAATCAGATACGATTGTGGTGGGCGATGCACGCGAATAAATATCTTCCATGAGTATCGTTGATCGGCTCGATACGCAGATCGTTCGCAGAATTATAGCGCTTGTAGTGCTTTTTAAATAAATTTGACTCTCGCGGCGAAGGTGAGTCTTCTTTTTCGTCTCTCGTCTCGTCTCGTCTCGTCTCGTCTCTCTCTCTCTCTCTCTCTCTCTCTCTCTTTCTCTCTCTTTCTCTCTTAATCCGCTCGAAAAATAATCCTTCGCAAATTTCAACGCGATATGCAATTTGGAAGAAGAGCGGAGGAACAGAGGACGGAATCGAAACCGCCCAAACTGGATCCACGCGATGCATTGATCCCAAAGTAATTACCTACGTCTTGTGTGTGACGAAAAACACGAGCTAATAGCGTCGAGCGTGCGCCTCGGAAACCTTTTCCGCTCCCTTCGACATTGCCGAGACACCAAATTAGAGAGAGGAGCCATGCGGGCTCAACGACGAGGAGGAAGAAGAGGAAGATGAAGAAGATGAAGAAGAAGAAGAAGAAGAAGAAGAGATGTAAAAACGGGATAAAAGGAAAAAGAAAAAAAAAACAAGAGAGAAAAGAGAAGAAAAGAGAAAATAAAACGAAAAAAGAAAAGAAAGAGGAAAGAAAATACGAAGGGAGTATCGAAAGAAGATCCGAGAAGCGTGCGATATATATTTTTATCTTTCGAGAAATGTGTTACGTCGTGGGTATCGATCGTAGTTTATCGTATGATTTCATACACTAACAGTGTATCTCCTTCTCGTGAAAAGATTCTTTCCTTTTTCTTTTTTTTTTTTTTTTTTTTTTTTAAATACCTTCCCCAACGATCTCATCGTGTAATCCGAGAAACTTTCGATAAAAAGAAAGTCTAATAGCTTGAGGACCCCATTCATTCTTCCCTCTGGTTCTCTAGTCCTCTAGTTAACTTCGCACGAGATAAGAAAATAAAAGATGGAAATAAGAAGGGAGATGAAGAAAATAAGCGGAAAGAAATCCATTCACAGATAATTTTCTTATTACTGTTATTATTGGGATACGTGAAGGCAACGGCCACGTTGTTACATCCGGCGTATAGCGGGCCGCTTAAAGAATCTAGGCTCTCACGGTGTCGGCCCGGAAGTGACGACGTGCGTACACCGGAAGCTGTCGCTAAGAATGGTCGGCTCGACAATCTCGCTCCTCGGGTCTAGGCAACAACATAGACTTTATTGCTCTCGCTCAAACTGGTGCAGGACCGTGTACATTGCAGCTGCGTTTTCTCCCTCCCTCCCTCCCTCCCTCTCTCGCTCTCCTCTTACCCTTTCTCTTTTTCTCTCCCTTCCCCCTGTCGTGCTTTGCCCGATGCTCGTGAGCTGCATCGCTGGCATTCGTTCGTATGCGATATGCAGTTGCATACAAGCCGTTTAGATTTTATTCTATGCGTCTTTCGTCATATAGAAATTCAAATCGTCGCACCTCTCTCTCTCTCTCTCTCCTCTCTCTCTTTTTCTCTTTCTCTTTCTCTTTCTCTCTTTCCGTGTGTGTATGCCTATTTTAAATCCATTATCCTGTGTCCTTCATTAAATACGAAAGATCCTGGTACATAGTAGAAAAACATTTCAACGTTTCATGAATTTAACGTATCGTCGATGCAATTCCGTAATATAGTCATATCGCAGAGTAGAGGAAGGATTCGATTTCGCATCCGTAAATCCAACGTAACGAGGGTTGCGCGCGCTGATTGGAGTCTGTGACGCGTTTCGGTAGCCGTTGATAGGCAGGCACTGCTACATTACATATTCAGCGTAGTAGTACTCTCTGCATACGAAATTGCAAACGTGTAATCGACGAATTTACGTCGAGATTCGTGAGTAGCCTGGGGGCGAACATTATATACCATCGCACTACCAATACCGTTGCGTAATTATTTGCGCATTCAAAACCAGAGATAGATAAATAGATAGGTATATATATATATATATATATATATATATATATATATATATATATATAGAGAGAGAGAGAGAGAGAGAGAGAGAGAGAAAGAAAAACTAATATATTCTCTCGACGTTTACATTTATTGCCATACCTATTAATTTTATGATAGCAAATTTCCATGAAATCTTACAATATATTCCAAGAAACTTTGTTTACGTTTTTACGGTTTTCAACTATTTTCAATTTGAGCTGGTAGAATGTGTTTTGTAAAAAAGAAGTCTTTCTTGAAAGTAAGAAGACGAGTCAGAAAGAGAGAGAGAGAGAGGGAGAAAGAAAGGGACAGACGTTCTCCGACTCATCCACGGTCGTTCTACCTCCGCACGACACGCGGTGTGCTCGCATCACTACGGTTTAGAGATTTACGTTGCACACGTGCGCAAACAATACTTAGACTACGTATGCCTCTCTTTGCGTCCTCGGTGCAACAAGACGACAGAACTCTTTATAAGGTCCGGAATGCAGAGTTTAAACCCAAGATACGGGAGGTATGACGCTAACCCGTATATACTTGGCCAAGGAAAACGAAACGAGAGGTGGTTAATAAGAATGAAGAAAAGAAAATCGGTCATTCGCCTGGATGATAATTCGTTCGTGTTTCTTCCTTGGATAAATGAAAACGATCGTCCATCGCGTTAGATGAATTTTATTATTATTATTATTATTATTATTATTATTATTATTATTATTATGATTATTATTATTAGTATTATTATTATTAGCCAAAATGAGAATAAGTTATTTCGGATTTCGTAAAGTGGTAGAACTTTAATTAATCATATTTTTCCGTTGTCAGGAGTACATTGCCCTACGCGTTCTACGATATATAAGTGGTATTATCGCACGCTCGAAGGAAATCGAGTCGAACCGAGTCGAAACGTATAGCGGAATAAAAATCTGAAACAATGCGCGGGTATCGTTCTTTCGACGCGGTAAAGCGAAAAGGGCCGACAGACGGAAAATATACCTACCGTTTCAAAGGTAAAGCTTAAATGCAAACGATTGTAACGGCAGTTTGCTTTTGTAGCGAAGTTGTTATGCAAATCTCAAATTCTCTGAGCGTCCGTAGAATGGAAAGCAGCCCGTTTGCCTCTTCGATAGAGCCGCCTTGGAAAGTAATGGACGTTAGGACGAGATTGGCATCTCGTCGTCGCTGAAACGTAACCGAACCGATACAATAACAATATATACGTTTTTATGCTGTAATACCGCCGAGTACTTTCCACTTGAATTCCATTGAGTTCTATGGCGTTAATACTAATTTCTTTCACATAATGTCGGTTAGTTTAGAGAAAGGGAGAGAGAGAGAGAGAGAAAGGATACGTATCACTGCTTCTAGGATCGTCGCGCAGCTTCCAAGATCGTTCGGTAAGATTGATAAGACAGGGTAGAAGCAACATTGATTTTAAACTAACGTGACGTTGGATCTGATACGCAAAACTGCGAAGGCTCATCCCACATGCATAATGCATGTCGTAAGAGGGGGAGGAAAGGTGGTGGAGGTGGAGAACAGGAGAAAGAGGAAGAAGAGGGGAAGAGAAAGAGATAGAGAGAGAGAGAGAGAGAGAGGAAGAGAGACAGAAGACCAATGGCAACAACAGCTTACCTCTCTTGCCAGCATTTTACGTCGTCCCTCTCTCTTATTTTTATTCCCTTACTCTCTTGTTCGCTCTCTCTCTCTCTCTCTCTCTCTCTCTCTCTCTCTCTCTCTCTGGCTCTGTCTCTGTCTCTCTTCTTTATTGGCGTACCTTACGACACGAATTATTGCTCCTCTGCTCCTCTCCCGCGGCCACCCTTTCTGACTATGGGAATCCCGTTTTCACTCATTGCATTTCTTCTGTATTCGTGGCTGGTCGCGTGCAAGCGCGTGAATAAAGAAAATTCGTGTTCTGTTTTGGCGAAAGGAGGACCGTCGAAACCACACATTGACGGACATTGAGAATCTCGAGATTCTCTCTCTCTCTCTCTCTCTCTCTCTCTTTCTCTTTTTCTCCTTTCTCGGTACTTCGAGAAAAATCTCTAGGATATTCTTGTATTTTTGAACGATTATTCAAAATAAATAATCGGAATACGTGAAAGTATATTTACGATATTTTGCTTGCATATGTATATATATATATATATATATATATATATATTTTTTTTTTTTTTATTTTCTTTCCTTTTTTTTTACTTAGATTTGATATTTCCCATTAGTTATCTCTAATCAGTATAATAACTTTTCCCCGATGATTTGTTCGTTTATCGGATAGATTTTCTTCGGCATCCGGTAGACTTCAATGTTCCAGGTAAAAAGCAAGTAACAAAATCTATCCACGTATTCGTTCTTTTTTGTGGCGCCGCAACGTCGATCGGTCGACCGGTCGACCGGCCGACCGACCGGTCGGTCGATTGGTCGGTCGGTGTCAAGCGAGGCAAGCCAGCTTGTATCTAGCGAGAGAAGAAGTGGGATCTCACCTGACTTCTGCCTCTCGTCGTTTTGCCATGTCTGCCAACGGTCTAGACTCTTTCTCTTTTTCTCTCTTTCTCTCTCTCTCTCTCTCTCTTTCTATCTTTGGGTTCAGAAACGTTCTCTTCGCGTATCCGTCGCGAACGTCATCCGACGAATTCCCCTTTAGGGCGCCGATAAACGATCGAGAATTGCTTTGTTTTGCAAAGCCTCACCTTCGTTTCTTCCTTTATTTTCGTTTGTTGGAGAACAGGTACCAGCCTTGGATATCCCGCGGAGTTTGACTTCTTAACGAACGAATTAAAAATGTCCAGTAAGACAATGTCCAATCGGCATTCCTTCAGACGTATTTTGTTTGTAAAGTTCGATCGTTAATTTCGTTGATTTTCTTCTGGGCGATATAGACTACTTACCTTTCGCGGTCGTCCTCGTTCACGAATTTTGAATCTTAGTAAGCGGATGTACGGTCGGCGTTACTCTGAACGGATGGATAGAGGCGACATTGCATAGGTCGATGGGTGCAGAACGGATATACGAGCAGGAGTAAAAGGCATCGGAAACTAGTCGGTGCGTCCTTCCATCCTTAGGTGCGGCCGCGCCTATATATATATATATACACACACACACACACACACACACACACACACACACACACACACACACACATATATATATATATATATCGTAGTCCTTTTGCAACGTCTGCCGGCAGTCTAGACCGGTGGCTCGTCCCTCTGTCTTTCGATTCAGTCTCGCTTCTCAGCGAGTGAACTCACCTTTAAGTGCGAGCACCATTCCAGACGCTAAGCCGGAACGATATAAAGTAGAAGGACGAACGAGGAGGAGAGCGTCTCGAGAAATCTAAAAAGAGCCCCACCCGCCCTCACCCCCACCCCCCCTCCCAAAAAAAAAATATCCAGCGATCTCCTCTAACCCTTCTTCCCACCCACCTCCACCATTTTCACTCCGACTCGGAGCGTTGGAGTCGTTTTTTTTTTTTTTTTTTTTTTTGGTTTTTTATTTCGGTCTTTTAAAATTATTTATATGTATCATTGATATCTTGGAAACGTTCTACCGCTTACACACCACTTACACAACTTTATCGAGAATAGAATAAGAAGAATTCAGAATCGTTTAAGTAAAAGAGAGGAGGAAGAATTGGTCCAGACGGGAGACACTTGAAGGATCGTTTACAAGATCTTTCGAGGAAGAAGCTCTTTCTTCTTGGCAAGCTCTTGCCAACCTTCTCGTAGGGTTCCACGGGAGAAAAAAAAAAAATAAAAGAAATATCATCCTAACTCGCACTAGATCGCGTTTAGTATTTTCCTGAAAGCATCTCTTTGTATTACCACGGGTATGTCCCTTGGAAAAAGGAAAGGAGGATGTAAGATGAAAAAGAATAGAAGAAAGAGAGAGAGAGAGAGAGAGAGAGAGAGCGGAAGGACGTCAGTAGGGTATCCTGAAACGACGATGACGACGACGACGACGACGACGACGACGAAGACGACGGCGACGAAGACGACGACGACGAAGAAGAAGAAGAAGAAGAAGAAGACGTGGTAGGTGAGGAAGATGAGGAAGACGAGGACAACAAGGACGAAGACGGTGCACGCAGCCTCCCAGCTGCATCCAAGATGCACCTGCCTCCCCTCATTTTGCGCCGTACCTCGCGGAGAGACTTTCCAAGAAACCCGACCACTCTCCTACCGTTTTTCATCAATTGTTCTTGCTGGCACATTCATGCATCCTTTTCTCTCCCGCTCCATCTCCTTCTTCCCCTTCTAGCCAACCTTCGCTCCCTCCTCCCTCTGCCTCTTACGCTCTTTTTACTACCTGTCACCCTCCTTATCTCACCGCTACCTACCCCGTTCTCCTCTCTTTCTCTCTCCTCCCCCCCCCTTTTTTTTTTTTCTTATTTTCTACTGAATGCGACCTCGATCCGCACGGCTCGTCTCGAATACTCTCTCTCTCTCTCTCTCTCTCTCTCTCCCTCTCTCTCTCTCTCTCTCTCTCTCTCTCTCTCTCTCTCTCTCTCTTTCTCCCCGCAATGATATTTCAGGCATACGAACGGAAGCTACGTCCGATGATACGGCGAATTAGTCGGCCATTATAATTATGCCGGTTTTTCAAAGTTTTATTTGGAAATTCGACGCGGCCGCTCCAGTGAACGATCGCTCAGAGATCAGAAGAAAAGATCGATTTACGGTTTTGTCTGATCGATCGAATCAGAGATCATCGAAGCGTCTCGTCAAAGCATAACCATAGCATGAGTCGAAAGAAAATATTAAGGAGGTAAAGGGAATGAGTCCAAGAGGAGATCGAAGAAATGTCGAACGTTAAAGAGGAAAAGGAGGAGGAGGAGGAGGAGGAGGAGGAGGAGAGTAGGATAACGGCGGGGGAGGGGGAGGGTGGGACGAAGAGAGGATCGGCCGTTTGAAAGGAAAAGAAAAGAAGAGAAAAGAAAAGAAAAGATGAAAAAGAAGAATGAATAACGATAAGGAGGAGGAAGAAGAAGAAGGAAAAAATCAAACGAAGAGAAGGCAAAAAAAAAAAAAATAAACAAACGATCGAAAAAAAAAAACGAAAAAAAGAGAAAAGGAAAGAAATAAAAGGACTAATGAAAAAAGAAAAAAAGAAAATGGTAGATTGTTTCGAAGACAAGTCCGGTAGTAATATTCGTGTTCGCGGGAGCGCGCAACCGCGATCAGATATTACTCGCCATTGACAATGGCTGGCGGGTGGCATAAGCTACCACCGCAGAGCGTGGTCCTTCGAACGAGACGGAAGAGAAGCGTGGAGGCGGAGAAGCGAGAGAGAGAGGGAGAGAGAGAGAGAGAGAGAGAGAGAGAGAGAGAGAGAGAAACGGACCCTCTCTCGGCTCGGAGATCCTGAATAGTAATGATTATAGCAAATTGCTCTTGCTTGGCTTGGGGGTGCCTAATAGCCACTCAGTGGGCTTGTTGAAACCGTGCGCCCCCTTCGCACAACCTTTGATCCCCCCGCCCAAGTCAACCCTTCAAAACTTCATTGTTTCTACCCTGTTTCGAGCGCGGGTGGGACCCTTGTCCTCTCGGAGCCGTGCCCCGAGCCGATCTTCTCGATACCTCCTGCCTTCCCTGCGAGTCACCCTGCGAGTCACCCTGCTCACTCGCTCGCTCGTCTCCAACCTCTCTTTCTCTCCCTCCCTCACTCTCTCTCTCTCTCTCTCTCTCTCTCTCTCTCTCTCTCTCTCTCTCTCTCTCTCTCTCTCTCTCTCTCTTTCTCTCTCTCTCTCTCTTTTACGCGAGCGCATTTCTTCCTATCCAACAGAATTTTCTTCTGGACTTCTCCTCCGTAGTCGAAGAAAAAAGCAATACACCTTCGAATGAACGAACCGCCCCATCACCTCTGAATTTCGCCGTCAGCGTTTCCGCTCGATCTAGCGGAATTGGCAGCGTCGAAGTGTTCGAGAAGCACCGCCGGCTTCTCGAGAGATACGAAGGTACGAGCAGAGAAAAGATAGAGGGAGAGAGAGAGAGAGAGAGAGAGAGAGAGAGAGAGAGAGAGAGAGAGAGAGAGAGAGAGAGAGAGAGGCGGACAAGTATTCCAAGAGAGTATAACCTGCGACGCGGATTGCACGACAACTTGCAAAACGTCCGATCTCACGGTACGTAAATCTGCGACAGGTAGGTAAATCCTGTCGGAGAGCAACATTTTGAGCGAAAAGTTGCAACGGCGCGAAGGAGGAGGAGGAGGAGGAGGAGAAGGAGGAGAAGGAGGAGGAGGAGGAGGAGGAGGAGGAGGAGGAGGAGGAGGCGGTGTTCACCGGTGACGTTCCGACGGACATTGAGATATTAAACGTCGTTGCGCCCTTCGGCGGAGAGAGTCGTATGTAGGTACCGTGTTATCGTGATCGGTCGCTCCTTTGAATTTCCTGCTGCCGTTGCCTCTGTTACGCTACGAGTGTCCGAGATGCCCGAGCGCCTTTACAAAGTTTTCCCTTTTTTTCGAATTCTGCACTTTTCACGTTGCTCTGGTTTTTTTTTTCTTTTTACCTCCTTTTCTTTTTCTTTTCTTTCTTTCTTTTTTTTTTTCTTTTTTTATTCCATTCCGTCGAATAACATCGAGACACTCGACGTTTTGACCCTCGAATGTGAGGGAATCAACGGGACGAGATGTTAATTCTCGGATATATTATGTATTTAATTAAAAGTAGACGCTATATAATATACCTCGTTCGTATGGGGAAATTTTGTTTCTTTTCTTTCTTTCTTTTTTTTTTTTTTCTTTTTTTTTACCCGAAAGAGGCTCCCGTTAGAGTTTAAATTAAGAGGAATATTTAAGTATACGAGGGACGGCAGTGACCTAAGAAGTGACTGACGTGTGCCATGAGAGTGAGTCTTCCGGGGCTTCGACTCGTCGGTGGAATAGCCTTTTCGAGTCGTAGGAAGAAGAAGAAGAAGAAGAAGAAGAAGAAGAAGAAGAAGAAGAAGAAGAAGAAGAAGAAGACGAAGACGAAGAAGAAGAAGACGAAGACGAAGAAGAAGAAGGAAAAGAAGAAGAAGAGAAGAAGGAGGAAGAAGAATAAGAAGAGGAGGAGGAGGAGGTGGAATGAAGACCGAGGAAGAAGGGAAGGAAGAGGGAGAAAAGGAGAAAGAGGTGAACGAGACAACTGCGAAAGAGAACTCGCTTGCCTCCAGGGGCCATGGTCGTTGCTGCCCACGCCATGGACCATGTATCCACGTCCAGCTCGGCCACCTGCGCAACTTGACAGCCAGCCAGCCAGCCAGCCAGCCAGCCAGCCAGCCAGCCAGCCAGTCAGCCTCTAACGATGTGCGTACCTACTCTCTCTCTCTCTCTCTCTCTCTCTCTCTCTCTCTCTCTCTCTCTCTCTCTCTCTTTCTTTTTCCCATCTCACTCCAATGCGTTTTTCGTCAAACATTAAATGTACTCGAGATTATCGTTCAACGTGTTTCGACGTTATCCGAAGAATCTTGGAAAAAACGATAGTCTACAAATGGTCTAACGTTTCTCGGAATAGATTCCGGAAAAATTGGAGGGAGAGAGAGAGAGAGAGAGAGAGAGAGAGAGAGAGATTAGATAGCTCCGATCAATGCTATTAGATATAAAACAATCGTAATAGCAACATCAATTTAACGTACGTAATCGAAGTCGAATTTCGCTTCGAACTTTGCCCCTAATCGCAATAAAAGCTTTTATTCAACCGGAAAAGTTCGCACCGGAATTCACTTAACCTGGTCGAACTTGGTTTGAAGATGACTGTGTTCTCGGTACGAGATGCACGTAGCATGCTGACAAAAAAGCTGAAAAGCACTTCCACGATCCACGGGACAATGGAATCTCTCTCTCACTCACTCACTCTCTCTCTCTCTCTCTCTCTCTCTCTCTCTCTCTTATTTTCTCATTCTCTTTCTCACTCGGCGTTCCTCTCGGCGTTCCTCTCGGCGTCCAGTGGCCGAAGGTTTTCAGCACCCTAGTGGTCAATTTCCCACTCAGACGGAATCATTAGTCTACGGGCCACCGGCAAGCAGCGGGGTTGCATTCGCGCTTTCTGCCTCCCGTTAGAAGTACACTCGATGAACGGAGCCGCGGTAGCACGAGTCGAGCGTGACTAAAAGCAAACTTATAATCTGCTATCGAGAAAAGGGCCAAGCGCTTCGATTCGTTCCGCGACGATAACTTAACGGCAGAAAGAGAGAGAGAGAAAGAGAGAGAGAGAGAGAGAGAGAGGGAGAGAGAGAGAGAGAGAGGGAGAGAGAGAGAGAGAGAGAGAGAGAGAGAGTCGAGGAGACCGTCTACGCCAGCTTTCATCTTCCTCAACATGCGATCCATCTTAAAAATACATTTTGGAAAGCATAGACGGAAGTGGCCAGGTCGCCGCTGCTACTCCTCGAGAGACACGCTTGCAATTATCTTACCCCCCTTTAATCTATATCTCTAATTACTCGTTCAGAGAAAGATATCCCGATATCGATTCGCGCGTGACGGTTTAGCGCCGTTTCTCTTCGTCTCGCGCCACGTGTAAGTCATTTTAGAAAGGTAAAAAAGGACTGATTTACGCTGATTGGCTTCCGAGCAAGCAGCGTACGCATGAATATCAAATGAATTACTAGTCGGATTAACCGATGAATGGACGTGTAATTTTCTTGTCCGCCGATGATAAATGTACACCAGCGATGGCATACGTTTATTAAAACAAGCTAATATAAATTAAATTGCGAAGATAAGCGTCAACAAATTCGTTGCCTTCGGTAAAAAAAAAAAAAAAAAAAAAAAAAAAAAGAGAAAAAAGAAAAAGAAAAAAATATATATATATAGAAATAAAGGAGAGAAATTAAAGAGATCGATGATCTCCTTGCGTTCGGCGTAGCACGTGTCACGGAATCCCATTACCAATGTATTCTATCTAAATTGCAAGAAAGTAAAGTAGTCATAAAATTGTCAGCTGTCGATTTAAAATAATCGATCGATCGATCGATCGAACGATTACACTTGGATTCGTCGTTTCCACGTAGCTCACGTGTTTCCAGTAACGTCGATTGCCTGCTAACACGAGAAAGAAGGTATTATCCTTAGATAAGATCCGGATAAAGAGGAGGGAAAATGCATAAAGGAAAGAGAGAGAGAGAGAGAGAGAAGCGAAGACGCGTCGCGGCGAGTACGTCGAATAATTACGATTACTATCTGACTGAGTAGTCTTGGAGTCGTGTGAGTCCGAGTAGCGTGAGAAAACAACTGCTTCTCGGATGGAAGGATAAACTTTACGAACTGGTTTTACGCTACGTAGTTAATCGTACGTACGTAAATAGATACATACGTATTCATCAGTCGATTGATCGAAGAGGTTAAAGAAAAAAAAAAAAAAACAAAAACAAAAAAAAAAAGAAAAGAAAAGAATAGAAGGTAAAGACATGTATGGTCTTAGAAAAAAGTAAACTGGACCTATCGCACGCAGGATCCTTCGTCTTCTTATATCTTTGGCTTGTATCTTTTGTAATTCGCGTGAATAATCTCTCTCTCTCTCTCTCTCTCTCTCTCTTTCTTTCTCCCTCCCTTTTTCTCTCTTGGCGTTCGAAAGAGTTAAGATATTCACGTCCATCCATCCACTCGCGCAAAGAACGCGATACGCGAACGAGCGAGGCAGGACTTTGGGAAATTCGATTGGTCGGATAGAGAGAGAGAGAGAGAGAGAGAGCCTTTCAGCCGGATCACGTAGTAGGTACATGCATCTATCCATACAACGCATACATACATAAATACGTACATGCATACTCTACGTAGATACACGTACGTTAATACGTACGAGGCTACTCGGCAAACGTCTGTTACACGGCGCTAGAAGGACGAAGAAGAGGAGGAGAGAAACGTACAGATACACACGTGTGCAAACGTAGAGAAAGAGAGAGAGAGAGAGAGAGGCGTATGTATGTAGACGCTCGGAAAGCAGTGAATGCGCGCGCGAGCACGTAAGCCAGTGCGTCCACGTAGGCCCGTCTAGACGGCCGTCAGACGTATTATTGGGTTCGCGTAACTCTGCGCTACATTGCTATCGCGTTACGCGCACGTACACGAGCGCACACGCGCCTCCTGGCGAGGGTGTCGCTTCGTTCTCTTTCTCTCTCTCTCTCTCTCTCTCTCTCTCATTCTATATATACGTATATGTATATATATATGTGTGTGTGTGTATGTGTGTATGTGTGAGCGCGTGTTTGCCCACGCTACTCGTCAGCATATATGGACTGAACTACAGCGAGTTTAGCTGACATAACCGCCGCTAATTACCGGCTGGCCCGGACCGCACGGCTAGATTTGTCCGCTCGATGCGTTCGTCCACGTTCGTATCTATGTACGCGAGTGTATGTGTCTTCATAAATACGTGCGTGGGTCGGAGCGCAAACGACAAGATTAGGATGCAGACGCGGACGCGCTCGTTTGTCCTTCTATCTCTCTTTCTGGTCTCTCTCTCTCTCTCTCTCTCTCTCTCTTTCTGTGTGTATGTGTATGTTTATCTGTCTATCTGTATGCTGTCAGTTTAGTTTATCTATCTGTCTCTCTCTCTCTCTCTCTCTCTCTCTCTATCTATCTATCTCTCCTTTTCTGTCTATCTATTTCTTTTACTCTCGCTCTTTCCGAATTAAAAGGTATATAAGAGGACGACATATTGTGGTGGGAGAACTAGATCGGCAATTCGCGAGATCCTTTGGCAAAGGATAACTCGTAACCATCGACGAGGACATTCGCACGGAGAGGCGGCCATGCAGTCCGTAATTATCCTCTCCTCCAATTTGCAAACTTATATGTAATTCAAATCGGTGCATGGCCGCCGGCTAATGCAATAATAATGACTTCGTGGAAATTACCGTTCGCGCGCGCGCGCGCGCAGACTGTCGTATATATAATCCTTGCGAAATACGTGACACGAACGCCCTAGGAAATTCTCTTTCAACGTAACCCACCACCATCGTTGCTACTATCGAATCAATCGGGGATTTAATATCGTTCGTTTTATTGTTCAGAAAGAAAAGAAAAGAAAAATGAAAAATGCTACTTGTTCGATCCTCATAACGTTTTTGTCGGTATGATTAGGAAACGTTCAGAAAATGATCCCTCATATGAAAACCCGTAATCGGCAGTCTCTTCTCTTCGGCCACCTACGCGATATTTTTGTCTCTGAGAAAGAGAGAGAGAGAGAGAGAGAGAAGAGTCAAGCTCATCGTCCAAGCTCGCGTCTCATCTCGTTTCTTCCTGGAACTTATCTCATTCAACCGGCACAAACCTATTTATAGTCACGCTCGAGAAGATGATAGAGCATTCGACTGAATGAAAGCGTTACCTACTCCCGAATGTCGTTTTTACGACGAGAGCAACGAGCTTGACGCATTCCGAATGATACTCTCCAAATCCTCCTTTTCGTTTTCTCTCGGTATTATTTTTGTTCGAAAACCATTGGAGAATCCCTGAGAGCCCTCTTATTTTTTTTTCTTCTCTCCCTTCTCCAGTTCTAATCGACAGATTCGTCATCGAAGATTAATTTTAATCGCGACTGGTATTATACCCCGCGTATCAAACAGAATCCACAGCGCGAACAGCACGGCAGAATTCCAGTTCTCCCCCTATTTCTTTCGTTCCCTTTCATATTTTCTCTCTTTCATCCTTTTTTCTTTTTTCTTTTTCTTTTTTTTTTTTTTCTTTTTTCATTCGCATTTTCGTTCGATCTTTTTGCTCGACACTTTAATTGATACCTCAACTGCTTCCCTCCCCCTTACTCGGCTCACCCCTTTTTCTATCTTTCCGAAATGGATGAAGAGCAATGAAGGTGAATGATACTCCTCCGTCCGTCCTTCCTTCCTGGCAAACGACTTTATAATTGGTCCATTATTATCTACCACGTATATTTTATACGTTGATGAATATCAACGTTAAACCATTGTATCTATCTTGGCACGATCGGCTCTTTGGTAATTATGATGTAACGAGATCGAAATGATCGACGGGCGACCATACCACGTTCGAACTTTACTCTTTCAAACGGGCAATTACGTTGTTCCCCTTCCGAATTTATATTTCCCGGAGTTGTGTAAAAACTAATGCGGTTGAAATCGATACGACGTTGTTTGCGAATCAAGCGAACGCTCACGTATTTGCAGAGAGGGGGGGGAGAGGGGTAGAGAGGGCGACAGGCGGGGAGCCCGCATGGATTTCCTGGAAACAAAATTTCCAAGCAGCATTCCTTTCAAACGCGAGCTAGTTCGCTCGCATATCTTATTATCTCGAACGAGTTCGTGATTGCTGATAGCGAAATTGTTGTGGATTAACGGGAAGGGTCGATTTGTCGCTTGAATTACGTCTGTCTCTCGTGTATACGAGAAGTAATTATTCGTAGAGAAATAATATTCGAAGTAAATGTCGACAAGGTCTTAAACGCTCCTACGTAACGCTAAGATTTCCTTTCAAGAGGTGTGTGTGTGTGTGTGTGTGTGTGTGTTTGTGTCACCCGATACCTTTGATGATTGCGAGTAATGCGTTGTGTTCGCTATCTCGCATCGTTCTCTTATTGTCAATCCTGTCATGGATATTCGATGTTTTGTTTCGCGATAGACACAACTAACTGATATTACAGTTGGTATACCCCGGATTACGATAGGCATCGATCGCGTTCGCATTCTAATGATCGCTAACACCGAGATAGGATAACTAACTTAACCGCTTTGGAATCTACTTAGACTCGGACAATTCACGTTTATTGAAGCTTCGCCTTAGAATTCCAATCTTTCGACCTAGATCATTTCTTCTCGGATTCGCGTTTACATAAAATAATAGAATGTTCTAACGGTAAGTACGTGGCATCGATAAAAATGATAACGGATTCGCGAACTGGAATCCGATAACGGAGTCGATCTGTATGAATACGTTAAGTGGTCCTCGGATTTGATACTAAACGCGTGAATTCCAATCAACTCGTGGCCAGTTGCAACAATCGTGGAATAATACTCTACTCTATGCTATTAGTTAATCTCTTCGATCGGTTCTTAAATTTAATAAGAACAAAACGATTAACAGATTACCATCTCTCTGTAAAGAATCGAAGACACGCCCGAGTCGACCTATCAACTCTATTTGTCGGTTTATTTGCACGCACTCGAGAACGCACACGTGTCGTTTAGTGATTGCTATTAAAATTGAAGCAAACCTTTAAGAAAGAAAGAAAGAGAGAGAGAGAGAGAGAGCGAGAGAGCGAGAGAGAAAGAAAGAAAGAGAGAGAAAGAGAGATTCGGTCGCGAGACAAAATACGCACGCTTACGCGCTAGTTCGTCGTACAAAACAGGAAGAACCACTTGTCATAGATTAGGCGTGCTCTCCTGTCCGTAGAGAACACACACGTGTGTCCTATGGGACACACGTTCGCCTACACGTACTCCGTCGAAACATTCGATTTAACTATCGTCTAACCTACTTTCGAGCATGTTGTTGTTCTTCTTCATCTTCTAATCAAGTACACGCGGTTCTTTCTCATGGGTTGCATACGTTACGAATCAAAAAGAGCCGTGCGATACATGCATATTAATATCACGTACGATCGATAAAGGAGTTTAATACGCGTACTACTCCTTCTGGCGAACGAGCCATGTTTCTACGTACATCATTACGGGCTTATATCTCTCTTACGTGCTTACCTTCCCTATGGAGTCTTAACAACGTACTAAAATGATTATCGTGAGTATTCTCACGGAAATAAAATCTTATCGGTTCTTCGTGCTCTATTCTTTTCTTTTTTAATTTATTTTTTTGTTTGTCTTTTCTTTTCCTTTTTTTTCTTTTTCTTTTTTTGGTTTTTTATCCTCTTCTTCTTCTTCTTCTTCTTCTTCGAACGATAATAAGAAACGTCGTTGTAAACGCAATCGAGGATAGTCGATCGATCGAAAGTTAAACGCGACGGATGCTCGTTCTCGCTTACGTTCGACAAGCACTTGTTTTTGTAACGTTAATTAGAACTCGGTTTTACGCGTGCTCGCCCGATGTAATAGGGCGCACACATAGAAAATCGCGCGCCGCTCACGGAGGCAGACCCGCAAAAGAGACATGCTCGAGTAAAAGGCTGGCACGTATCCTGCGCTCTATCTCTTCTACCTCCGCCGTACTGCGTTGCTACTTCATGCGTGCGTCCGCATTCCTAGCCTTCAATTACGTACGGCCGTAGTTACGTATGTACCTTCGGTACGTGCGCGTACTCTCTTGTCTATTAGAGAACGCCGGCCACGAGATTATTATTCAGCCAGAAGTACCGCGACAACGTGCGCTCGCCCAGTCCGTTGCTGCTGCTGCTGCCGTTGCTGCTGCCGTTGCTGCGCCTTTGTTGCTTCTCTCCCTCTTCATTTCTATCTCTCCTTCTCTCTGCCTCTCTTTCTCTCTGTGCTCTCAGCTACGCGGCCTAATGTCCCATTCTATGTGCCTGTCTCGAGAGAAAGAAAGAAAGAGAGAGAGAGAGAGAGAGAGAGAGAGAGATGCCTGCCTCTCTATCCGCTTTCCACGCTCCAAGACGCTGGAAATCAAGACTTCTCTAAGAATCGATTTCAAACCCTCTTCGACGTTCTTCTCCGCTCCATTTCTCCCGATTTGCTGGTTCGTTCCTGAATAACGAGATCCTTCCGTAACGTCGTTATCCTTGCGTTACGGCAAACTGAAGCAAAATGATCGGTTCGTTCCTTTTCTCTCGTTCATTCGTCCATTCGTTTGTACATCTTCGAAGACCTCTCTCTCTCTCTCTCTCTCTCTCTCTCTCTCTCTCTCTTAGATCGAAAGGAAGAAAGAAACTTCTATCCGATATGTGTTACCGTAAGACCTTAAGATACGACGTGGCGAAAGGATTTTTTTCAATGGATCGATCGATCGATCGACCGACCGACCGACCGACCAACCGATCGGCTTTTAAATTATACACGAGGAGAATATCGTCGATGCATAGACGTGTACTCGAGCGAGACGCGACGTGCAGTAGCGATCAATGAATTTGACCCGCGGCGGAATGGATTTATCGTGACGTAACGATCGTTTTACATTGCCCCGTACGATTAATCGATCGAATAAAATGCATCTAGAAGCGCTGAAGCGCAACTCGATAGCGGACAAAGTTATACTCTTGTCCGTATGAGTTGTGTCCGATCTATTCGCGTAAATATATATATATATATATATATATATATATATATATATATATATACATATATATATATGTATATATAAATATATATAAATATATATATATGTATGTATAATAAAAATATATATAAATATATATATATATGTATGTATGTATGTATGTATGTATGTATGTACGTACACTATTTCGAATTATCATAGATTTTTCTCAATGGAATCGTAAAAGGAACGCGTAAGGTATTCGTTCCGCCGCATCTGCCAGCACCGACTTCTTCGCCGGCTTCGTTTCCACGCACGGAAACGCATAATTGAAAGGCGAGGAGAGCCTCGTAAATAACTGCGCTAATTATTTCTAGCCCCGCCAATTTCCTGCCTCCTCCTTGCACTCCCTCGTTCTTCCCCCTTTCCCTTTCCTTCCTTTCTCCCTCCTTCTCCTCCTCCACCTCCTCCCCCTACTCCTACTTCTCCTCCTCCTCCTCCTCCTCCTCCTCCTCCTCCTCCTCCTCCTCCCTCACCACCTCTTCTTCCTTCCCTTGCTATAGTTCTTCCATTCTATTTCTCTTTCTCTCTCATTCTGAACACTGTTCCCTTCGAACCTGACTTTTCTTCGTTTACCCGAGAAATTTACGCCAGTGAGACGGGCTCAATATCAACGTATTTATTATTTTCTACCGATGAAAAAAATAAAAAAAAAAGAAATAAGATATAAAAATGAAAGAGAGAGAGAGAGAGAGAGAGAGAGAAAAAAAATTGGAGGATTCCGATAACAAAATATTGGACTTGTTGCCGATTTCGAAGCGAGTAAGTAAGTAAGTAATCTACGTGGATACGCGTACTCGAGACCGTTGTTTTTTGTTCCTTTCTCAGCTTTATTTTCGAGGTTAATGAAAGGACCTTGACTGATTTCACGAGCGTACGCGCACGCACGAGTATCGCGAAACTTCTCGAGGGGAGAGAACTCGCGAAAGAAAAGGGAGAAAAAAGAAATATATAGAGGAAGATTGTGCGCAGAAAGAGCAAGAGAGTAAAAGAGTAAAGGAAAGGAGGGGGAGGAGAGGGTGAGGGAGAGACGGGAGAACGAAGGAAGCAAAGAAAGATGGCGGTTGAGATTATGTGTGTGCTGTTGCCATGCAATTTGACTACCTGCCACGGACACGTGCGCACGGCTAACTTTACTCTTCTCTCTCTCTCTCTCTCTCTCTCTCTCTCTTTTCCCTTTCTCCTTATTACCTCTTTCTTTCTCTTTTCCTTTTTCCTTGACACGAGCTCGCCCTTCTTATTTATCGTCATTGTTATTATTTTTCCGATAAAACATTAAATCTTAGGATATCAAAGATACTAAAGGTTCGGATAGTCGCGATTCCTAATCCGGTAGTCAAAGTCGACGCGATTAGTCCGGTTACCGTGGAAAAACGAGGGATGAGAGTGCTTCGTCGAAGAAGAGGGCTCTCATCCGCGAGTCACTTATCGTCTTGTTCTCCCTCGCAAGGTACTCTGAACCTGAGGAGAGGACTCGGTGCACCTTGTCGAGTGCTCGCTACCGTCTTTCCTCTATTCTTGCGCATCCGGGAAAAAGAAGGAAGGGTGAGAGAGGTCGTATGCTGTTTACATAGAAATTCCTAGCGTGAAATCCCGTCGAATAGTAGAAAAAAAGAAAAGAGAAGAGCAGAGAAGAGACGAGAAGAGGAGAGAAGGAAAGAGAAGAGAAGAGAAAAGAAGAGATGGTTAGGTAAGGGAAGGGTAGGGAAAGGGGAGGGAAGAGAAGGCAGCGGTACCTGACTCCAGCTCTCCACCTTCGGGACCCTGTGCTGGCGTGGTGCCATTTTTATAAGGCCCATAAAGGCCGTGAACGACCGTCGAAAATAGTTTTGGATGGCCGAGCGAGAGCTGGTAGACGCTATTAAGTGTTCTCCAGGTACCCGGTGGTATAAAATTGACTTTTTATCGTGACTCGCGCGCTCGGAAGACCGAGAGAAATAGGGAGAGAGAAAACAGGAGAAAAGAGAGAGAGAGAGAGAGAGAGAGAGAAATAGAGAGGGAGAGGGAGAGAGGGGGGACAGAAAGAGAGAAAAGAAATGACTGGAAATTAGTCAGCGACGTTTTCGAAGATTCCTGAACGTCGCCGCCACCGTCGACCGCTCGCATATTCTTTTGTTCTCCCTTTTCGGACCCAAATACCGTTTTACCATGGGCATACCGGTGCATTCGTGGCATCCTCCCTTCTCCTTCCTTCCTTCCTACCTACCTACCTACCTACCTACATAACCACCCACCCACCTACCTACCTATTTAAACACCCACCCACCTACCTATTTACCTAAACACCCACTCATCTACCCACTTACATAACCACCCACCCACCCACCTACTTACCTACCTACCTACCTACCCACCCACCTACCTACCTACCTACCTATATTCCTTCCTTCCTTCCACTTATATTCGCTCTTTCTGTCGCTCTCTTACGATTCTCATACGTTCTCTAGACGATTCCCCTTTCCTCTTTACCTTTATACTCATTCCCCTTGCGACTTCCTTCGACCGCTCTTCGTCGCCCTCGTCCTCCTTCTCCTCCTCCTCCTCCTCCTCCTCCTCCTTCGCTTTCACCATCTTTCCTCCCTTTTCGCTACTTCATCGTGAAATTGGCAGGATTCCTTAATCCTTATATATATATATATATATATATATATATATATATATATATATATATATATATATATACATATATATACTCGGAATCACACAAATATATCTCATTAAGCGACACTACGTACTTACTGTCTTTCGATGGATTCTCTCAAAAGTATATTACGTTAGATCGTATCCCTTGAATAAAAAAAAAGAACAGTAACAAGGTGAAAAAAGAAAAGAAATATCAAAACGATCCCAAATCTCTTCGCGTTGACGACAATGATAGATGAAAATTATCGCGGGCGATAGTGAAAAATCGTTCCGTTATCAGTAGATGATGATTTAACTCATCTTAGTCTCGAGGACGTTTCGTTGACAGATGTATAATATCTCAACGTATGCGCGGTTATTATTGCAGATTTATGCACCGTTGTGCCTCGTAAATTCTCCCGCAATTTCCTTCGGAGAGGCTCTGACTTTGGGACAAATGGAATGGGAAGGAGGAGGAGGAGGAGGAGGAGGAAAAGAAAAAGAAGTAAAGAGGTTGGCTCGGATCTGAGCCCGATTAATGCACCCGCCAAGTAAATCCGCAGAATGATGCACCGCCTGCGGTAACTTAGTCCGCCTACGCATTGCGCTACTCTCGGAAGCGCGGATCCGAAACGACGGTGACGACGACGATGATGATGATGATGATGATGATGACGACAAAGACCGACCGACCGAAAAATAAATAAATCAACCGACCGACCGAACGACCGACCGAACGACCGAACGACCGCAACCGACCGCTTGGCCATCTTTTATATTCTTTTTCATTTCTTCCGTAAAGACTCGCCTACTTCTCCTCTCCTCCTACCTTTTCTTTTTCTCCAAAGTCATGTTATACTCCATTGTGCGTACAAGCTATTGCTACTATGATTTGTGTGACGGTTAACTCGTTAGCTGTCTTAGGTCTTCCACGATGAGCCTTTGAGCAGCGACTTGAGATGCTTTTGTAGTACCGCAGAACGTTCCACTCAACTCAAAGTTGTAGTACTCTCTATTTGTCCACGCGGTACTTATAAGCGAACGAAAATAGTAACGTTCGTTCGATTTTAGCCGTACAGATTCGATCTGTTCGATACGGTTCGTTTCATAACTAGCGGTAAAAAAAAAAAAAAGAGGGTAAGAGAGACCGGTATCTCTTCCTCTTCTTCTTCTTCTTCTTCTTCTTCTTCTTCTTCTTCTTCTCAAGAAGAAGAAGAAGAAGAAGAAGATGGCTAATTAAAAAATAAACAAGAACGCAGAGGCATTAACAAAGTGACCGAGTTCGACGATTAAAGCGTCCAATCCATTTCGTCGGGGCTGTCAACGCACCGCTTCCTGCCATTTGTCAGCCAACTTTATGGCTTTTCTGCGCACAGTCAAGCACGGCTACGAGCGTTCACGCGAGAAAACGGTATTCGCGCGTCGCTGCGTTCATTAATTTTCGCGGACGAGGACCGGCAGCCGCATGACACCAGCAAGTTCATTAAAAACGGTATGCGTTGTCTCTACTACGAGACTTTATCGCGTTAACCCTTAGAACGAATAATACGTAGGATTATAGGCTCTCACGTTTATGTTCGACTAATTAAATTAAATCTTTTTCTTTTTCTTTTTATTCGTTTTTTCCTCTTTTTTTTTGTTTTTTTTTTCTTTTTTTTATCCAAATACTTTAAATATATTTATCAAAATCGGAAGAGTCGGGAAAGAGAGAGAGAGAGAGAGAGAGAGAAAAAAAAAAAGAAGAAAAAGTAAATTCCTTCCAATGGCACGAAAACAGATTTTGATGAAACGGATGATTTTCTTACGGTGTCGGAAAAGTAACGATCCACCGTGGTACTCCGAGTTTATTATAAAGACAGCGTTGATGTGCCAAAGGAGTTAAGGGCTTGGCCTAAACTTACGGCTTACTCCGACTCTCTCTCTCTCTCTCTCTCTCTCTCTCTCTCTCTATCTATCTATCTATCTATCTATCTATCTCCTTCTTACTCACTAGCACTCCCTTGCGAGGTCTTTGCACCGCCAAGTTTGCTTTATAAATATCGTCGGAGAACGAGCGCGGGCTTGCTAGAGAAGCTGCGTCGTTATGGATCCAGAAGCGATCTTTTCTCCTTCTCCTTCTTCTCCTTCTTCTTCTTCTTCTTCTTCTTCTTCTTCCTCTTCTTCTCTTCCTCCTCCTTCTTCTTTGACAAACTTGAAAAGATCTTCGATAAAGTACGAAGATTCAAAGATTCCGTGCTTTCGTTATTTATTTACATTAGAATCAACAACGTCCCCGTTAGAATCTCGTTAACGAAAATATAAATAGAATCGATCGAAATGCGATTGTAACGTTATCTCCTAGCGATTACTCCATTATTTGATTGTAACGTTGTTGGGTCTTCCGCCATCTTGCCTGCTTCTTTTCGATGTTCGAATCCAATTCGATTGTAGGAAATTCCGCTTCGACCGCACCAAAGCCGCTCTTGTTCGGATTGTTTGATATAGCTATCTGGAAAAAAAAAATAACCAAGGAGAAGACAATCGTAATTAAACAAAAACCAAAAAAAAAAAAAAGAAACAAAAAAGAAAAAACCAAAAAGACAAAAGAAAAAAGGGCGGGAAAAACGACAAATTGGTAGACAAGAGAACGACGATAAAGTCGAAAATCCGAGTTGAAGCGAAAGAGAAAAGGAGGATTGGTAAAAGGAACGGTGGATGGGGCGGGGGAGCGGTAGGGGTTGGGGGTTGGGGGTTGTGGGAGGGGTAATCTCATTGGGGAGGAGGTTGGAAGGCGCTAATACGTGCCGGCTGTAAAATAGAATGAAGCTCGGCCCCCCCCGAGATATCTATGCAAATCCTTTCCTACTTGGACGAGAGACGTGCTTCGTCGGTCTTGATAAACTGTCTGGCCGAGTCTGCACGATCAAAAGTATTCGTCCGACTGCATTTTCGGCCGTCCGTCGCGGCCAAATGCAAATCGTATTCAACCTTCCGCGAATTTGACTCGGTAAATTTTTAGTATCGCCACTTTCCTCGAATCTCATCCTTTGCACAGGTTCCGTCTCGTCCTTAATCTTGCCAATCCGAAAACCCAGCGCCGAGACACGAAACGACGAAGCGCTTTATCGACACGATGGAGAGTTACGAGCTTGAAGTTTTAAATAGATTTCCCGCCTCAGGTGGGATTTATGCTAATTTCGAATTGGACGATGGTTATTTCATTTTCAGACGGTCACGCTTCCACGGATCATCCTCCTCCTCCGAGGTAGGACGAATCTTATATCTCTGAGTTTGAAGAATTCAACTCTGGTAGAATCGGGGTCTTTTAAAAATCATAGATTAAAAGAGAGAGAGAGAAGAAGAGAGAGAAGAAGGTTCGTGTCTCTTTCGGCGAGGATTCTTATCGTCAAGAGGGAACCGCTTCCAGATTTTAACCGGCTCTACGGTGGAACCCGGGTACATTCTCTCTTCAGCCAGTATTTGGGCCAAGTGTTCTCCCTCGTCTGGGCTTTAAATGAGGCCCTATTCCACCGGCGCCGTCACTTGACTTACTTGGCTAAAAGGAAAGAGAAAAAGAAACGCCTAGTATAGAAGAGCGCATCGTGGAAAATGAGAGAAATTATAGGTGGTACGCTTGCTTCTCCTCCATCTCTAGCAGCAGAGACAGCAGCAGCAGCAGCAGCAACAGCAACAGCAACAGCAACAGCAACAGCAACAGCAACAGCAACAGCAACAGCAGCAGTAGTAGCAGCAGCCACCAAAAAAAGCTCAGCCGAGAAAGATTTCGAGTACGTCGAGCACGTCACTCGTACAATGCCCTAGGATTAGAATTTTCTAAGCGAGTAACTCGTTATTTCGTT
>OU426851.1:6168091-6228091 GCA_911387685.1 Dolichovespula media | reverse complement strand
TATTCGTACATCGAAGATACGTGTTCGATACTACTACGTATAACAATGAATAAATAAATAAATAAAATGAACTTTTTCTTTATTGAATTTAATTCGGATTAAATTTTTAATTATTAAAAGGAACGCGAATTTAGTTAATCCAATGAAATTTCAAATAATCGAATAAACGATTAAATAAGTTTTCTTATTCTAATAGAATTTCTTTCTCTTCATAGTGTCGTTCGCTAAGGTAGACTATAAAAAAATTTGTTGTGTCGATCGAAGCACTCAAATAAATGAACCCGTCAAGGAGGTATCGACGAAAGCGTCGCCCTTTTCCCGTAAGGGCGATCTCTTCTCCCTTTTACAAGATTTTATACTTTATCACGTCCTCACTCACGGTTTACTAGCAATCGTTATTCCTCGGCTTTACAATGTTCGCTTTACGGTTTTTCCCTTAGAAAAAACGAACCCTTCCCAAGGATATCTTCACCTCTGTCTCTTTACAGAGTTTCTTCCTACATTTTCCGTTTACGATGTAGGTCAGAATCGTGCGAAATGCACTTGCGTATTCGTTTTCGTCGTTCGCGAAAAGAAAGTGCAGCTATTTGCTCAGGAAAGAATATAAAAACCGATGTAAAAGAAAATGGTTCTTCGCCTAATTTATTATTAAAAAAAAAAAAAAAAAAGAAGAAGAAAAAGGAAACGAAAAGAAAATATTACAATTAAAGTCGTTCTCGCAAATAAAAAGGAGAGAAATAAAATCAAAACTTACTCGACCGATTAAATTTCTATTTTTTTTTTTTTCTTCGTCGTTCCTACTTTATACTTATTTATTTCCTTTTCCTTTTCTTTTTCTTTTTCTTATTCATTCTAAAGTACAACGCACCTCGTCAAATTCTCGATGATCTCGCGAGTGAACGACGAAAAAGAAAAGAATGCGACGACGAGGCGACAAGCTAAAAATACATTCTCTCATTTATATGCCCGACCTACTGTGTTGTACATCTTCGATCGTCTTAAGGATCCGCCGAGTTTTACGAGCAAATAAGAGGACAAAAAAGGGGAGGAAGAGAAAGAGAGAAAGAGAAAGAGAGAGATAGATAGAGATAGAGATAAAGAGAGAGACGGCCGGTACTTCCAGTAGTCGTCTCTCGCAATGGCAAAAGTTTTGGTACGTTGTTAAAAAAAAAAAAAGAGTAAAAAATAAAATAAAACGAAAAAAAATCGGATCGGAGAAACGTTCGAGATACGAAAAAATAACGAAACGAGGAAGGGGAACAACAAAATTAAGTTCGCGATTACGAAGTGCGAAAGAGAAGAGAGAGAGAGAGAGAGAGAGAGAGAGAGAGAGAGAGAGAGAGAGAGAGAGAGAGAGAGAGAGAAGAAATCCTTTAATCCACGTTCGTCCCATCGAGCAGCCAGCTAAATTCTGCAAACGAAGAGCGAGCGAGCGAATGAGAGAGAGAGAGAGAGAGAGAGAGAGAGAGAATGGTCGGGGTGCAATAGAGCATACGATGCGTCTAGACAAAATAATGATTTGGATTTCAATACATTTGCATTCATTTTCACAGAGTCCCTCTCAACACTGCCGTTCGTCCCTTCGACATCAGGCACTCCCCCCCCCTCTCTCTCTCACACACACACACACACAAACTAATTCACACACACACACACACACACACCTTACAGAACGGTGTGTGTCTATGTGTGTAGGATAATTCTCTTCCCTCTTCCACCCTCTCTTTTCTATACCTATTCTATACGTTTCACAGGAGTTACGCTCGTTATCATACGAATGCTCTGCTCATGCCGTCTGTACTCGTTTTGCTGTCGTCGTCATCGTCATCGTCGTCGACGTTGTAGTCATCCTAGTCCAACGAAGAAGAAAGAGAGAGAGGGGGGGAGAGAGGAAGAGAGAACAAATATACGAACCAGATTGAATCTGATTTACAAAAATAAAGAAGGAATATGACCGAACGAGTTGATTTTGGTCTTGAAAAAATAAATCGTATTTGAATAGTGGATCTTGCATTGTTAACTTTTTACGATCGACGAGCGAGCTTATTAAAATTTTGTGTTCTTTATTCTCCACGGACTGACCTATATTCTTTACTGTCTATCCACTGCGTTCCGTAGAGATAAGAGTACAATTTTGTAACGTTTCGTATTAAATAATTAAAAACAAAAATGTCGATATTACCATTTATCTTTTCTGTCTTTCGATTTATGCCCTTTTTTTTTTTATTTTCTCTTACGCTTCGTTCATATTGCAAATCTCTTTTACATTTTATAAATGAATTTATTTAAATGATAAAAGTACTCACCGGTTCTGTTCTACCATCGCCATCCTTTCCTAGGGAACGACCTTCGGACCATCCCATTTTAGATAGTAATTTAAATCCTCGGTTATCTCTCGTTATCGATCTGTAACGTAAATACGCGAATAAGAATTATATTAATTTGAAAAAATTTCGATGTAACATTTAATCGTCACTCACGTGTCGATCGAACTCTGTACTGTTTTGGCATGATGATTTGAAGAACCAACGCACTGTCTACGAGCTTGAGCTCTATCCCGATAACCACTTGCTAATTGACTGGCAGAAGCAACGTTATCTTTTTCTACGCCAAATTTTGTTTTCAACCTTCTCAGTTCTTGTTTATGAAGATTCCTTCTCGAAAATACATTTTCTTCCGTGTTTACATTGTGCTGTACCAATCCTGGTTCACAGTGACCGCAAGTTTCATTTCCATTATGTATATGACATAACAATTTTGTACCGCCCACTTGAATGATCGAGCCATGTATTATCTCGTACGTTTCGGACTCTTGTTTAGCTACAGACAATCTTTTTCCATTTAAGTATGTGCCATTTCTCGAGCCTGAATCAAGTATCCAATAAGAATTCGTTGTCTCGTTATAGAGAAATCGTGCGTGATGCTGGAATCATTATCGTTCGTTAAATGTTATATAAACGTGAATCACTATCCGATATGACGTTAAAGAAGATATCATTTGAAATCTTTTTTGTTACATACCTTACTGACATTTATATCTGGTATTATAACAGAATGATCTCCTTCTTTACCCATTGAACCACCGGTATATGCTACAAGGAAAAGTGAGCCAACTTTTAACTTTGGAAGGTTTGTTTCTTTGACTATTATTCTCATACATGGCGGATATGTCTTTGCTATATCTGAAACAAAAATAAATTTACATTTCTTTAATATTAATATACTATATTTGAAAACAAAATTAATATTATTTGTAATTAAGTAAATATATTTAGATAATAATATGAAATCTGATAAAATAAAAATACAAAAATTAATCTTTGAACCTTGTTCTTCCTCATTATCAGTCTCACTATTTGTGGACAATTCTGGTGTAATGTTATAAGAGCTCTGTTCGCTATCACTGTCCGAGCATTCACCCTCTTCGGGTTCGTCTTCTTTTAAGTTCTCTCCATCTTGTGCGAGTTTGCGTTTTTTCACCGTATCCTACAAGAGAGATATGTGTGCATATTAAAAGCATAAGATAATTACCTAGGGCATGACGTCTGTATCTTTCAATTTTTATATTTGAAAGTCCACTTATTAACTCATTTATCTCATCCAAAACCTGAAACCAAATAAAAGTCAAATATATATAATGGTCTGTACCTTCTACATTTTTATAATTTTTTAATGTTTTGTATTTTTATATCCCTTATCTTTAACCTTAAATTTTTTTATTACCTTGTTTGCCTTTTTGCCATCTGATTTTTCTTCCTTTTTGGTTTCTTGGGAATGTGCAATATTGTTGACAACTGTGTGCGCATGGCTGTGGAATATATATGTTTTACTGCTTTCGTCATAATAATAATACGTTCCATTATTTCCATCATAATAAAGTCCTTGTTTCTATGAAATATATTTAATATTATATTGTATTTAATGTAATTTATTATTAATAACTTCATTTGGAAAATAATAACTTACAGCATCATAATAATATCCTGTATTATAATCATAATATAATCCTGATGTTTCCTCATATACGAAACCAGTTTGTAATAATGCAGATTCTGCTACTTGCTTTACTTGCTCAATTAAACTATTTGATTTTTTATTGTCACTTAGATCCCAATTTTGTGTTAAATATTTATTTTCGCATTCTAATGGATCTGTTTGAGTACCATATTCTACGAAACTTTTATTTCTCATTCGATTTTTCTATAAAAATAATATCGATATAAGATAACTAATTGAAGAGATTAGCTTTTGATAAAATCGTTACGAGTACCTGTTCTTGTAATTTATTACGTAATTTTTTTATCTTTTTACGCTGCCACTTAATATGCTCACGCATTTTACGTATAAGTTGTAATACATGCGGTAATGATTGCAATTCCTCATCTAGATCTTCTCCAAAATTTGATTTAACTTCTCCTTCGTCGCTTTCACTTTGTGTACAATGCTCTGTCATTTTCTCGTTTTATTCGCTGAAATAAGAAACGGATATATAAACAAAATTTTATAGGATTATAATTACACAAGTATATAAATAATATTATTTATTTCCTAAATAAAAAAAAAAAAAACATTAAGAACGACATATACACAAACCCGTATAAATCAAATGGAATTATTACAATAAATTTTTTTTCTGAATCAAACGCAATTTAATCGTGTATTTAACCTGGTTAATAACGAATCTGAACAAATCTTAAAGGCACATATGCAGTGACATCTGGAAACAGCTGTTTGTTAACACCCCTGATTCAACATGGCTGCTCCCAGGCCAACGGAAGTCTTCAAAATGACATTTGTTTGTTGAAACGCAAGAGAACGCGTTAAGATTTCGTTAGTTTCACGCAGTTAAATTATTATCGATATTGGCAAGAAATTGAATTGACATTTCGTTTAACATATCCGTATTCTAACATAAAGACTCACAAACAGTTATTCCTATTCGTTTTGCGAATGTTCCCTAATACTACTTGGCAGATGCAAGTATTGTGCAGTGTTTTGTTATTAAAATATTATTTAAAACTGTATCTTTGTTGCGTCTTCAGGACATGAGACAATGATGCCATTAAAGGATAACCAGGATCTTGCATGCTTTCTGGTCACCAAACACTCATGGAAAGGGAAGTAAGTCTATGTACATTGTTTTGTTAGATTAATTTTCTATCACCTTGTAAGGATTGTTTTTTGTGATTTTTTACTCCTTTAGTAAAATTGTAAGACATCATATCAAAATAATTTTCTAATCCATTTGACAAAGTTTTATTAGCACATGTACTATTTATATAAACCTTTTATGTTTAGATAAGAAAGATAATAAAACTCTCTTGTTATGTTAACTATATTATAAATATTTAGATATATTTAAATAAAATGCGATATAATAATATTCAATCGATACAACTATAAAAGTCGTATCTATGAGTTTGAAATTGTTTTATTTGGAAATACATAAATAAAGATTCTATGGAACATATTATAGGTACAAACGTATTTTTTCCATTGGATCCATGGGTATTACGACGTATAATCCTGGGACCTTAGAGGTCACTAATAAATGGGATTATTCTGAATTTATTAGTGTACAACCTACAAATAAGCATCAGTTGGGTTCTTGCGAATTCAGTATAACTATGCGGAAAGAACGTAAAGTTGATACAATGAAATTTAGTTCAGAACATAGAGCACATTTGTTAACAGAAGCACTTAAATATAGAAATCAGTTTGCAGAGAAATCAAAAGAAATTTTGGTGAGTTATCAGTCATATACGTGTTCTCCTATATTGAAGTTCTATATTAAATTTTGATGACAAATCTGTTATCATATTAGCCATATGGTCATGATATATCTATACATGGGATAGTATTATGTTCTATCTCTTCATTATCATTGGAAATACATATATAAGTATATACGTATATATATACATACACCTGGGTCTCTTTTACATAATATTTTTTGCATGATTTACATTTACATGATTTATTCATACGTTTTATTTACTTTTTCATAATTGCAAATACTTACATTAATTAGTTCACAAAAAATGACATAAGAATCGTATATATTTAAGAAAAAAAAAACAAAGTTTTGTTTCATTTTTCTCAACAAATTTTTCTCAAAAAAAAACAAAATGTTTGTAATGATTGCATTTCTATATTTTAAATAATTGTTTATGTAGTTTGCATTAATTTAACACAAGTTCTATATTTTTCGTAAATCCATCATTACATGATTTCTTTTATACGACTTTTGTTTGCACAGTATGCATCTACCATGTAGAAAGAAATTGAAGTTTATATATATATGTATTTTCTTTTATGAAGTACCTTTTGATAATATATATTGCTCATTATTACGTTAACATATAATATGTTTTATATAAGATAACAAAACAGTTTTAAATTACATATTATAATAAATAAATATTACAACTGTGTATTATTAATCTTACTAAGTAGTAAGATATCTTCTTTATTTATAGAAATATCATGCTGTTAAATGCCATTGGTCTGATACAACACTACCAATAGTATTGGAAGTAACTCCATACAGTCTTGATCAGCTGGATCCTACAACGAACATGCTACTTTCCAGTTATTGTTATAAGGACTTTGAAGGCATCGCTACGATGAAAGACTATCCTAATGGATTTGTGATTGTTTGTGGTGGATTTGGACGTTTACATCTTTTTGCATCTTCTCAGATAGAGGAAATAAAAAAGAAGCTATTGGAGTCAGCAATAAATAATCTAGGAATCAGTATAAAAGTTTTAAAGGAACCAATAAAAATAAAAGATTTTCTTGCACAAAGATTAGGCAAATTCAGTAGTGATGAGCATATAACAAGCGGATCAGAGTTTACTGTTCATAAAATTTCACCTAGATATAAAGAACCACAAAAAAGAACACTTTGTCTTTCTGATACTTGCTTATTGGAAAGGGACCCACAGACATATAATATTTGTACTCTTAGACCATTATCAGATATTTTTGCTCTTATTCGCGATAATAAAAATCCACAATTATTTACGATACAATATTTAAATGGACAAACAAGAAGTTACACTGCAACAGACAGAGATTCCCTGTTAGCTTCATTACTTGACGGTGTAAGAGCATCTGGAAATAGAGACGCTCATGTAAGAATGCATCCAATTGCAAGGGGGAAAAGACTAGGACCTCTTAATTTACCTGTTGATGAAGAAGTAGAAATATCTCATGTTAAATTCTTACAACAACCACCAGGAGGACGTACTTTTGCAGAAATTTTGGAAAGGTTTAATGCCAATATACCGTATAGTGGTCTCAATTATTCAATAACTCAAGATGTAAGAGAAAAATCATATTGATAATTATATTTAAAATATTTCTCAGTAAACAGTTTGTCTTAATATTTAAAAAACTAACAATATAGGCCTACAGTACATTGAAGCGGTTACAATTGATCAAGACGGAAATATCTCGGGACCTATGCTTGTATCTAGAATGACATGAGTACTAAATATTTCGTAATGAGAAACAACTATCACTAGGAATATAAATATTTCTATGACATCATTAAAAAGATTCAACTGAGGTATTTCTGTCTGATATCATACGTAGAAAACATGCAAACTGAGATTTTTTCTCTTTGTTCAGGACGGTACACCGCTTGAATGGACTGTACCAAGCTTACAGCTTCAACTGTACAGTGTGATGAATAACTACTTACAGGGACTTTTTACTGAGAATAAAGAGAAAATTATACTGGCTGCCTTAAGCACCTTAGTAAATAAAGAGCTAGAAGGGAATGATGAGATCGAAGCACAGTTTCATGCTATACGAAGATTAGTAGCAAATAAAGTTGGATTCACTGCATTCACCTCTTTTCCTGGATTTAGAGAAGCTATTGGTACTAGAGTTGTAAAGGCATTAAAGAGAGAAGATTGTGGTGTTACACAGGCTGCTATAGATTGTATATGTGCGCTTATGCAACCAATGCATGATGATTGTGACCTAAGGCAAGAACAATTAAACAAAAGCAGTCTTCTTAGTAGTAACAAATTTTTAGAAAGTTTACTTGAAATGTGGATTAATCATATTGTAAGTATTTTAATATATACATACATACATACATACATATATATATATATATATATATATATATATATATATATATCTTTTCTGGTTTTGAAATACAAAGGACTTCAAGTATATACTTTAAATATTTCAGAATCATGGCACTGGTGCTTTAGTAGTTTCTGCCATGCTTGATCTATTAACTTTTGCATTATGTGTACCATATAGTGAAACTACAGATGGGAAACATTTTGACAACCTTTTAGAAATGGTTGCAGCAAGGGGTAGATCTCTTTTCAAATTATTTCAACATCCGTCACTGGCTATTGTTAAAGGAGCTGGTTTGATAATGAGAGCAATCATAGAAGAAGGTGTACCTGAAGTGGCTGCAAAAATGCAAGAACTAGCTCTTGCTGAAGGAGCTTTACCAAGACACCTTTTATATAGCCTCTTTACTATTGGCAATGATAGTAGACTTCTGACACATAGACAACTATGCAGACATTTAGTAGGATTATGGGTGACAGGACATCCGACAGCTATGGGATTATTAAAACGAATTATGGTAAAAATATCATTCTTTTATAGTTAAAGAAATTACTTTTTATATTCGCTTACATGTATCTTATATCGTTCAGAAAATTTATATTGTTTATATATTACCTTTTATAGCCCGTTGGTTTGCTAAATTATTTAGACTCAGACGAAAAAGTTCCTGACTCATTTCTCGAAGAGGAAAAATTAAATAATCGTGATAATTTAAAAATAGCAATAGACCATGCATCGAAAAATAAAAAAAGTCCACAGTGGATCATGATCGAACGGCAAGTGCGATTAGTAGAGAAGCATGTGGAACATGCTCTTCAACACTGGGGTGCACGCATTGGTATAGAAAGACAAGAAAAAATCAAAGAACGTCCAATAGTTTTAAGAAAACGCAGAGAAAGAATTAAGTCTGAAGCAAACTGGAAATTGTTTTATTATAAATTCAATCAAGATCATTCGTTACCTAATTTAATATGGAATCATAAAACAAGAGAGGAATTGAGAACTGCTCTCGATCATGAAATACGTGCATTTACCTCGGATAAAGAATTAGCAGGTGGAACCTTAATTGCATGGAATTACAGAGAATTCGAAGTGCAATATCAGTGCCTATCAGATGAAGTCAAAATTGGAGATTATTACTTGAGGCTGCTATTAGAAAGAGATAGCCCAGAGAGTCCGATTCGAAAATCGTAAGTAAATAAGTATGGTATTCAAATGTATTGAAAATATATTTAGAATGTAAGATTATATGATAATAAAATTTTAACTCTTTTTTTTTATCATATAGGTATGAATTTTTTAATGACTTATACCATAGATTCTTGTTAACAACAAAAGTCGAAATGAAGTGCCTTTGCTTGCAAGCAATGACTATAGTGTATGGACGATATTACGAAGATATTGGACCATTCTCAGACACAAAATATATAGTAGGGATGTTGGATCGTTGCACCGATAGAATGGAACGTGATCGATTAGTTATGTTCATAAAGAAACTCATTCAACACAGAAGAAACGTTAAAGAGATAATGGATCAGAATGGTGTACGAGCGCTTGTAGATCTTTTAACATTAGCACATTTACATACTTCTCGTGCTGTGGTACCCACGCAAACTAATGTCATAGAAGCAGGTCCACAACAAGAGAGGATGATGGAAAAAGAATGGTATTATAACGATGGCGATACGCGTAAGGGTCCCATAAGTCTAAAGGATCTGAAAGATTTATATACGACAAATAAGATAACTTATAAAACAAAGGTTTGGGCACAAGGATTGGACGGATGGAGGATGATATCTCAAGTACCACAATTGAAATGGACTTTAGTTGCAAGAGGAATTCCAGTAATCAATGAAAGTGAATTAGCAACTTTGATTTTAAATATCTTAATTAAAATGTGCGAATACTTTCCAAGTAGAGATGCGGACGATGCTGTGATTAGACCATTGCCACGTGTTAAACGTCTATTGTCCGATCTTCAATGTTTACCACATATTGTACAACTCTTACTGACCTTCGATCCCGTATTGGTCGAAAGAGTTGCTACTTTATTATGTGAAATAATGCGTGACAATGCAGATGTCTCCAAAATTTATCTCACTGGTGTCTTCTACTTCATATTGATGTACACCGGTTCCAATGTTCTACCTATAGCAAGATTTTTACAATTGACACACACCAAACAGGCTTTTAGAAGTGATGACGTATGTGTAATGTTCCATTATAATATTATTTTCATGATTAATTAATTTTATAAAAGTTTAATAAATGTACATTGTAATTATATTTACAGAACATATCTTCCGACATTATGCAACGAAGCATTCTTGGTCAACTTTTACCCGATGCCATGGTGAGCTATTTAGAAAATCATGGTGCAGAGAAATTTGCACAAATATTTCTAGGTGATTTTGATACTCCGGAAGCAATTTGGAATGCCGAGATGAGAAGGATGCTTATTGAAAAAATAGCCGCACATATTGCCGATTTTACCCCAAAATTAAGAAGTCATACCATGGCCAAATATCAATACATTGCTATACCTGCTGTGAGGTATCCACAATTGGAGAATGAATTATTTTGTCAAATATTTTATCTCCGACATTTGTGCGATACAGTCAAATTTCCGCAATGGCCTATACCTGAACCTGTAAGTCGAGGTTACAGATCTTTTCATATTACAACGTAATACTTATATACCATTTATTACTACTGATATACAGGTGCAATTATTAAAAGACGTATTGAATGCATGGAAAAAAGAGGTAGAAAAGAAACCACCTTTAATGACGGTCGATGAAGCTTACAAAGTATTAGGTTTGCCTGTTGGAGAACAACACAATGAAGCAAATGTTAGAAAATCATATTACAAATTAGCTCAAATGTATCATCCTGATAAAAACCCTCAAGGCAGAGTAAGTACTAAGTTAGCGTTAATAAATATAGCTTCTAAAACAATCAAGATATTACAATATATAATATGTATGTTTTTCACTATTAGGATAAATTTGAGGCAGTTAATCAGGCATACGAATTTTTATGTAGTCGCAGCTGTTGGACTACCGACGGTCCGAATCCTGACAATATAGTACTTATTTTGAGAACGCAAAGTATTCTTTTTCATAGATACGCAGAAGAACTTAGGCCATATAAATATGCCGGTTATCCTCAGTTAATCAAGACAATCAAATTAGAATCGGACGATGAACGTTTATTTTCAAAGTCTGCACCATTGTTGGCTGCTGCTAGTGAACTTGCATATCATACGGTTCATTGTTCTGCCTTAAACGCTGAAGAATTACGAAGAGAAGATGGTCTAGAGGTTTTACTTCGTGCCTATACTCGATGTGTTTCGGTTTTGAACAAATCAAGTAAACCTAACGATATTGCGGTGCAAGTATGTATGCACATTACCAAATGTTTCGCTGTTGCTGGATCATTTAGTGGATGCAGAGATAAGATTATAGAGTTACCACAATTGGTTAAAGATTTGTGTAGAATATTACATTTCAGGGTAAGTGGTTTCGATAAAGCATTTAACATTTAAAATTTTATAACCTTTTTATTACGAATACAGTTTGTACACAATTTTAATATAGTCGAATATAATTATAATATGTGATCTAACATCGAACCGAATTTTTGTTCATAGCATTTGACAAAGTTATGTTCGGTCGCTACAGAATGTGTTTCATCGCTTGCTACAGATAGCATTTTACAAATGGAACTATTTAAATCTGATGCTTTGTGGCATCTGTTGCTGTTTATGTTTAATTACGATTATACGTTAGAAGAAGGTGGCGTCGAACGAACTCAAGATGAGAATAGACAAGAGGTTGCTAATAATTTGGCTAAATTGGCCGTCAAGGCTTGTGCCAGGCTAGGTGGTTATATGACGGGAGAAAACAAAACACCTAATAATCCTGTCACAGTGAATGCTTTAGAAAAACTTTTAACGCCTTATCTTGCTCGTCAGCTTAGCAAAGATAAACCCGAAGAAATATTAAAGACATTAAATTCCAATTGTTCAAACCCATATTTAATTTGGGACAATGGAACTAGAGCAGAGTTAAACGAATATTTAGAGGCTAAGCGATTAGAAAGATTGAATGGTAACGAAAATTTTGAACATGATTTCAGTAACTTTAAATATAGTGCTCATGCTGGCGAATTAATTATTGGTGAAATATTTGTTAAAGTATATAATGAACAACCAGTTTTTCCTATAGAGGTAAAATTATCAATATTATTTTTTTTTTTTATTATTACGTTTTCATTATAAATTTTATTATTATACTCTTTTTACTCGTATTCATCATATTATAAGCCTTTAATATTTTTCAGGATCCAAAAAGCTTTACAATAAATTTGCTCGAGTTTCTGTCGAAATCATCGGATTATTTAGCTTCTCTTGGAAGTGTTACTTTAGGCAAGGAATATAAAGAAAAATTGGAACACGTTGTAATGGCTCTGGAAGCATTAAGAAATGTAATTAAAAATAATCCTGGAATAGAACTACAGTGTATGGGTCATTTTAAGTTATTATTTGGATTAGTTAATTGTAACAATTGCAAATTAGTGCAAAAGAGTGCACTTGAAGTAATCAGTAATGTAACTAAAAATCAAGAATGTGTCAGTGATATTGCAGCGAACGAAGTGATAGTACATTTACTATTATGCTTGCATAGTCTAAAGGAGTATCAACTTCTTGCATTAGAAACTTTATATGCACTGATGAGCTCAACGAAGATCGTAAAGGATGCACTGGCCAAAGGTCAGTGTAAATATATTGAAAAAAAAAAATATGTAAAAAAAGAAACAAATGGAAATAATTCTTTGATAATTAATATTTTTAGGAGCTGTTGTTTATGTCCTTGATTTATTTTGCAATTCAAGTAACATTCAGGTACGAGAAACAGCGGCTGAATTGCTCGCTAAAATGTCTTCAGATAAACTGGCTGGACCAAGGGTGAAATTAGATCTATCTAAATTTTTACCCAGGTTATTTAGCGAAGCAATTCGTGATTCACCTAAGCAATGTGTACACATGTTTGAAACGAAACACGAAAATCCGGAATTAATTTGGGACGATGAATCTAAAGGACGAGTTTCAAGAATTATTGCTGAATTGAAAGATGAGTATGTTCTATATAATTAAATTAATAGTGATCATTGAAAATATATTATACACTGTTTTACATTATAATAATTTTTTGTACAGATATTTCGCATTGCAAAGACGAAATCCTAGTGTGATAATGAAGTTACCAGAGACTCAAAACAATATTGATATCGCTACGAATGAACCTGTAGTGGGCGGCGTATACCTCAGATTATTTATAGCTAGTCCTGCATGGGCTCTTAGAAAGCCTAAGGAATTTTTAAGTGAACTTATGGACACTATTCTAACACTTATGTCTAAGGAAAAGACTGACGTAAGTGTCACAAAATAATTAGCTCAAAATATTAAGTCGCTTTATCTTATATATGACCTGGCGATTGTGACAGTGGTCCACAAGTCAGTCATTTGAGATGACTGAGACATACTTTTTCACGCGCTATTCTTAAAATTTTTTAATTATATAAAAGAATCATTATTGTCAATGATAAATATACTTACTTTGTCTGTTTATTCGTTTTAGAAAAATAATTTTTAAATAATTCAAACTCGAATATCAAAATATCTCAAAACAAAAAAAAATATACGACAGGTCTCACTTTTATAATCACCAGATCATATATGTGTTTGTTTACAATAATACATTTTTTTTTTTTTTTTTTTTTTTTTTTTAGTCAGAGATGTTAGAGCTTACAACACAAGCTTTGGTGTGTTTATTACAAGTGCAACCAATATTAGCAGATCAAGTACCATCTTTAGGCCATATACCACGACTATGTAGGCAAATGGCAATGCAAAACAATCAGCCTTCCGTATATAAAACAGCAATATTAATATTACACCAATTAGCTACCAGCGAGGTGAATTAATTTGATGTTACAATACAACGATTCTAATTAAAAATTGCAGTATTATTATATTTCTTTTTTTCGATTTTTTCTTTTTTTTTTTTTTTAGATTTGTATATCGTCTATTTGTCAAACAGAATGTATAAGTCCATTAAAACATGCTATGCAATCCAGGCGGGACATGATAGCAATAGCATGCGAAACTTTAAATAGATTATTTTCAACGAATGAAGATAGACTTATTAAACAGGTACGTTACATCGTGAAACCATAGATATTAATAATATATTATACAATTAAATAAAAAAAAAAAAAAAATGAAAATAGAGTATATGTTTGGATTGTATTTAGGCACTGGAAGCTGAAATGGTGCCATATCTCTTAAATATATTGGAAGGTCGGCTAGATGTTATCGATAATCCTGCTACAACAAAAGCGCAAATAGTGAAAGCTTTGAAGGCAATGACGAAAAGTTTACTTTTAGGTGAAAAAGTCAATGCTATACTAGAAAAATCTAGTGTTTGGGCAGAATACAAAGATCAACGACATGATTTATTTATATCCAACGCCTCCAACTCAGGCTATTTAACAGGTAAAGATAAAATTTTGAGATCGGTATTTACGTTTAAATATAAATATAAATATCGCGAATGGAAAAATATATCTTATCGATTATTCACCAGCTGGAACACCAGTATCCGCTGGTTATCTAACGGCAGGACCCAGTACGACACTTACCACAGGTCCACCACCGGTTGACAAGGAAGATAGTTTAATTAGAAACGACAGCATCTGATATAGGTAGCATCGAAAATCGAACAAAAGGCAGTGAAATTGTCAATGATAAAATTCCTATCGGTCTATCTTGCCGATATAGAGAGACTACGTTGTCTGTGATTTTTGGCTCTTTATAAAGAAAGGAATATATTATATTAAATAATATTTGGTTAGAGTTACTTTTCTTATCGTTACTATTTTATAAGAGCACGTTATTTCTTTATTCTATAAGAATTAAAAGTAATGTATTATTATAATTTACGTAGTTATTTTTTAAATCATTTGTTCGGTCAAACTATGCCAACCCATATATATAAATTTGTTCGTTATCAAACTTTTCCCCCGAAATAATTTTCATGTCGTACTTGATAATTATATAATATGATTTATGTTTATTATAAGCGAATGTATACTTATTAACGATCGCAAGATACGATCTTGTATGAAATGTTCATTAATAATATTTCTCACATAATTGCATACCTATAATTGGAAATATTATTAATGAATGAGATTGCAAATATGTATGAAAAAACTTTGGCCTGTCCATTCTTTGAAATTATCACTATGCATTTTTAATTATTCGCAGTAAAATCAAAATAGAAAAAAAAGTAATAATAAAAAATTTAAAAAAAAAAAGACAAAAAAGAAAAAAAAACATAATCATTTGTAATACAATAATTTCCTCTGTGATACCATTCTTACAATAAAAGGAAGATTGAAATTCACAGAATATGAAAGTACATTTAACAAGTAATAACATTTCAATAATACGGAAAACCACATGCATATGTATAAATTTTCGTATTTTTACTTTCTTTTCCAGCATTGATGCAATTATAAACTTAATTATGAGAATGTATCATTTATGTTCATAGAAAGATTAATAAGTCTATCTAATTCACAGCTATCAGATATTAAAATGACTTGTACATGATTAATATTTATTTTTATGGCCACTATCAATCAACTACACACTACCGTCACCATTATTTGTATGATATAAAACATAATATTTGTGTTGGAGTCTTCTTCAACGATTTTTTACGAAATAGTCGCAGTTTAAGTATTACGAAGTATTCTCGTTAATCGTTAAATGTAATTTTGTTTAGATACCAGCATAAATTTATGGGACATTGATTTATTATGTTTGACCAATAATATTTCCGAGGTATAATATAATATATATGATAACATTCGAAACAAATTCCACTCGGAAAAAAAAGCTTGAGTATAAACGAGAACACTACTGTCCATATTTCTTTGATACGTCGTAATGTATGACTTTTTTGTTTTACACATATTTTTTTCTTTTTTCTATCAATATAAAAAAGAAAATGTACATTTTTAACTGTATATCGTAGAACTTATAAAGATAATCGTTGCATCGTAAAGATATCCCATAAAGCCTAACGATTAAAGAAATTTTCCAATTAAGCTGTACATAGTTTTAAGGAAGGACAAAAATAAGATTCGTACGGGATAATTGTAACTATTGTTCACAGATAAAGGTGTGCTTCTCTCGGTCGTGTTATGAAACTTTTTCACGCGTTGAATGCGAACAGAAAAAACATCTTAATAACATTTGAGAGATTTGGAGTTATATGAACTTTTTATATTATCCACCAAATATAACTCCAACTGTGCGTACAAAACAAAAAAAAAAGAGGGATATCTTCTATTGGTGATAAGATCTGTCCGATGGATCGAGTTCCATATTCAGACACGATCTCTGTTTCATATCAATTATTAGTATATTGTAATAAAGCGATATATTAAAAAAAAAAAAAAAAAAAGAAAAAAACATGTCCAAAATATTTGCCTGTACTTCTAAAGGTACCATCAAGAAACACACGTTACTTCTTCATTTGTCATCTAACAAATCGATCCTATTATTTACCTTAAATTGACGAGTCGATTCGCGTGGATTATTTTCCTAGATTTTTCATCCCCTCCTCCCCCTCCCCTCCCTTTTTCCGTCTTTTTGTTCTAATATCAAAAATAAAAACGCAAAGTTCCTCTCGCAATAGCAACAATGTGCCTAGCCGATGCAGTACATATATGCATATAGACATATAATCTCTTAAATGTTTAAGATACGGTGTTGTACGAATAATCGAGTTCCTTGTATACTTTCTTAGCTTTTATCTTTTATCATACATCGATCGTTTCTCTACAATCTGAATCGACTCTTCAATCTTAATGTTCTTGCCAAGAAAACGTTAATTATCATTAATTGATAAACGAGATCCTCAAATGATAGGACGTATATTGTGTGTGTGTAATATTGTTAAAAATCGCAATTGAAGAAGTACGAAAAAAAATCTTATAGTTAGTTACTTTCTGTCAATGTAAATTTGAGTTATTAAAATTGAAAGATTATATATATATACACATATACACACATACACATACACACATATATATACAATATTATTAAACACTATACACTCGCGCTCTCTCATACACAAAGTCATATACACACGTATATGTGTAAGGGATTATATCACAGATTATTGTACGTAAAAATACTTACGAAATAAATGATTTTGCACATGGTATGACTTTCTCAAACGGTAATTCATAGTAATGACTTTAATACTCGATAATAACAATTATTCTATTCCTTCTTGTTATAATAATAACAAGTGAGCTAATCCAATCATCTATATTTTTTTTTTTTTTTTTAGTATCTCTGATAAAAAGCACCGATCATTTTTCTTTTTCTCTTTTGACTTCTTGTAATCTTTAACTCAAATTTAAATATTTATTGTCAGTACGATTATTAAGTAACGTATCTAGATCTTTTCTCAATTTCGTAAAAGTCGGTCTGCTTTGAGGTCTGATATGCCAACATGAATACATTATATTGTATCTAGATACAAAAATTATAAGCACAATAGTAATGATCTAACTAAACATTAGATAAAAACAATATTTCGTATAAACTCACAAATTTTCATCACAGTTTGGAGGTTTTTCCATTCTATATCCTGTTTTTAAAACCTTCAAGATATTATTTGTAGGTATATCGGGATATGGAGTGCAACCTAATGTGACTATTTCCCACAACAAAATACCGAAAGACCACCTGCAAATATGCGTGTATAGTTATTACTTAGCCATTGATAATGGTATATTTTAAAAGTAAATACAGTATTCGATTTAATATACCATTTAGCATTTTTTTTTTTCATAAGTGATTAATATTTTAACAGAACTAAAAAGTAATACAGTTGTATTATTTTCCTCATAGAAAATAAATAATTATTTTTTGTTACAATAGTTGGTATTCGAAAAAAAAGATAGAAGAGAATAAACTTATACTATTTTCTATGAGGAAAAGTAACAGTACTATTTTTTTCCGATTTACATAAACTATTTACGAGAAAACTCTGAATATTAATAACATAAATCATTTGTATTCGATAAATTTAAAGAATTACACGTCACTATGAGTTGTGTATATTTGATGCGTCAAAGCCTCGATCGCCATCCACTTTAATGGCAATTTACCACTTCCTTGTTTTTTGTAAACATTTTCTTGATAAATATCACGACTAAGGCCAAAATCTGAAATTTTGACAATATTGTCGGAGCATACTAAAATATTTCGTGCAGCCAAATCACGATGCACTATTCGATTGGTAGATAAAAATTCCTACAAATAATGATTTATTATGTCTTGCGAAATAAATAAAAAAAAAAAAAACATTGTCAATGTATAAATTATTAAAATATTGATATTACCATTCCATTAGCTATTTGCCTTGCAAAATTTAGTAAATCGATCACGGTAACGTATTCTACAAACAAATAATTACTTTATTCTGTAATTAATTGTTTGATGTTCAAGATAATAATTATATATTATTATCGACTTACCTTGTTGAATATCATATAAACGATTTTCAACAGTTCGATTACCTCGATCATTTTCATAATTATGAAAACGTTGTTCAAATGTAAATAGCGATTTATGATCGAAAGCACCGTTCATCATATTCTTCCATATCTGAAACAACGTGAAAACAAAGAAGAAGAATGTTTACTTAATTGTCAGCAAATAGTCTTCATATTTACGTACTCTAAAATAACGAAGAAAGTATTTGAAGTCTCAACCTTTCTCAAATACGTTTGCAGATCACCGTTGCAGCAATATTCCACGATCAACAATGGTTTGTTATATATTGTACAATATCCAATCAATGAAACTATATTTGGATGTTTACCAGCTGATTTCATAATCTGAATTTCTTGATAAAAATTATTTATATCATCCACGGTCGGATTATCTTTGTAACAAATAAATATATTTTATATATTTATTTTATACAATTTTATAAATATTTTATATATATTTTATATATTTCATATATAAAATATATTCAATAAATATGTTTCATTAAATACTTAGATAAGTATACACACATATATTTAGATAATTTTAATACCTTTGAGTCCTTTAACTGCCACGTTAATAAAAACACCGAAATCATCTTGAAGAGTTCCAAGTCTGACGATCCCATAAGCACCACTTCCAAGAATATCTTTTAATTGTAATTTTTTCGGAGATAATTCAAACTTGTCAGATGGCAAAGCAATTTTGTCATCTTTAGACACGTTCTTATTTTCTTCCAATAATTTTGGCGTATTCGTAGGAAATTCCTTTTGACTCACAACCTACATTCATAATACAGAGAATAAGGTATAAAATTCACTTGGTTTTTTTTTTTTTTTTTATTTGATTCGATACGTGATTTTTAAGGGATTACCCGAAAATGCGTATATTGCATACGACATAGTTTTTCTCCATGTTTACACAAGTACATGCAAATTGTCATCAATATCACGACCGTCATTAAAATCGCTAACGATATCATGATTTTTTGATAAAGACTGTATTCGTTTGCTAATTAAGAAAAGATAAAAAAGAAATTAACGAGTTAAGAATCGATTGATAATAAATGAAGTAACTTTTTTGTTGATACATGAAAATTCATTCTATTTACCTGTTGGGACATTGCTATCATTTATCATCCAAGATATCGGACTAGAACCACCGACGGAATCAGCAATAATACTGACTTCATATTGTTGCTCCAATTTGATATTTAAAAAATGAGCCTCAGTTTCATTCTACGCAATAACAAATTTCACAAATTTTTTAATAGTACTTTAACGAGATCGACCTAGAAATTGATCGTGATACGAACCCCAGGTACCGTTAGAAGTATTTTATTTTCTCGAAACGTTTCCAATTGGATCGTATAATTATCCGGTTCCTTGTTAGGTTTATCCCAATTAACGGTAACATCGTAAAGACCATCTTGTTTGTAAATATCTATTGCACGTAATCCTTCGACCTTCTGCGGAGCTGTGATAAAACATCGTAAAATAAATAAATAAATATATATATATATATATATATATATAAATGTATTTCAACGAAACATCGAAGATCGCGTTCGTGGTATAAATGATTTAATAATTTAGCTTTTACTAACGGCAAATACTTAAATTATTATTATGTGTTTCCAAACAAGAGGGTGTGATAAATGTGAAGGTCGTTTGATCACTGAGTTTCTTATTGTCACCGTTCACAGAAGAAATATATATCGTTGTGTTCCGATCAAATTCTAAACTTTTAAGATGGAAATGAAAAATCGTAGCCTGGAAAAACATCCCACGTAAGTAATGAAAATTAATTAATTATTATATAATTTTATCTCTTATAACGTTATAACATAATTTTGTTTCCTTTAAAATTACCTTTCGAATTCTTACATTTCTTAAATCGTGTTCGTATTGCCAATATAAAATATTATAATTGCAATTCAAATCTGAAATATTACAAATACTGTATCATACACGTGTTTGCATATATACATATATAAGTAGATGTATTACGATATATTATATTTATGTTATTATATTAAAATTCGTAATAAAAAAAAGAAACAAGTTATTCGCTGTTATGACGCAACATATACATTAGCATTACCGTCCGCTGGCTCGAAACGAATGTCTGCAGAAAGTCGACACACATCGGTTTTATTTATTTCCATTTTCAATAAAGACACGTTAGAAACTTTCTTCGGTATATAATCAACTGAAATCAATCGGAATACATTTGTTTACGAAATTAAGATCGACGTGTCGTGTATTTGAAAAGAGTGATTTACCGTCGTAAGTCGAAAACCAATCTGATACTTCCGATCGAGATACACCTTTTCCCGTTAATCTACTCAAACGAAATCGATAAGATGTGTTTGCTATTAAAGAAGAAAAGGACGAGAATTCGCCGTCGCCCTGAAAATAAAAAAGTTATTAGTGCTCATATAATCATATTTTTCCTTTTTACTTTTTCATCTATTCTTAATCGAAGTATTTAATTACAATTTTTACTGTCTTCCAAATAAAATCCCTTGTACTTTGCTCGATAATATATGTCCCATTATTATGCTTAATCATGATAGTATCCATTCCTCTACAGTTTAAACTGATGTTTGCATTCGCATCTTGGTTTATCTACGAATAAACTCTCCAAAATTATAAATGCAACAAGTTAAAATCCGTGAATCATTTTTTCCGTCAAAGAAAAAATTGTTTAACACAAAACAATACGAATGATTACAATAATTTTTTTACATAACATTCTTATTTCAATTTTGAAGCGGAGACGAAAGACGACGAAAAGAAAAAGGAAGCAATTAACTTGACTGACTATGTCTTAAAACAGCCGTTTGAATTATTATATAATACATTATATCTCATCGAAAGCAAAGTGTTTCGCAACTTTTCTTTAAAATAGCATACTTTTTGAATACTTATTATGAACTGTGGGCCCATTATTTTCTTTTGTTTTCATTCTTTCATCTGTCGGAAACAATAAGTATAAAAACTAGAAGTTACAATGTCGATTCTTTTACATTTTCGATATATAAACCTGATATCAAATATACAGGATGTAACAAAACTATGCAGCAAAACTTCAGAAATGGATTGCTCTTTTGTTGAAAAGAAAAAAATAGGTTCTATCGTCATTAAATCCGAAAATGCTTAATTTCTAAATTATATAAATTTCAAATACGATCTCAAGACGATTATTAATAATAATAGGATCCTTTTTCCTGGTTCATTTTTAACAAAATTACAAGGAAAAGAACGTACATTACGACGACAGGCATTTTCACACGTTTCCTGAAAAATAAAATAGGACTCCGTTATTGGCTGATACAAAAATGACAATAATAAATAAAATTCGCATTGAGGAATGGGAGGAAATAAGGCATGAAAATAAGTGTATATATATATATATATATATATATATATATATATATATATATATATATATATACATACATACGAAATGAAAAACTATGAACGCGGTAATTTTTCATTGGTGCCTATGACACGTTTCAAGATAACGATTTCAATGACGACAGACGTCTGAAAAAAGAAAGCATGAAACGCAATTTCTACCACATAACTTTTTTATCGTACCCTTTAATATATTTTTAACAGATTTTACATTGTGCAAGAGGGAAAGAGAAAGAGAAAGAGAGAAAGAGATCGAACTTGTGCAAGAATATCGATGAATTTCACAGCTCGAATTCAATTCTCTTCTCTTCATCGTTGTTCCCCTTCTATATCCACATCGGTGTATGTATTTAAAATATGCATTGACGTCGAAAATGCCGTTGCATTAATGGATAGAATATTTTGTACGAAAGATATCTCGTCCGAGACGGTAAAATTTGCAATGCGTTAAGTTGCAAAAAAAAAAAGAAAAAGAAAAGAAAAGAGAGAAAAAGGAACATATAGAATCAACTCTGTTACAATGTATTATTATTAAGTTATATTGTTTTTATGGAAAACGAAAGATCGCAATGATTGTCAAATCTTCAATCCTATTTCATTTAAAACGTTGGAAACGTTCCCCGTAACGTAACGAGTCTTTTTCTTTTGAATTTCAATGACTCGACGAAATTCATAATAATTTCAAAGAAACTTTCATTTTAACTGTTTTGAAATATCACGTAAATCATTTCTCGGTACGCAATAATGATCGACGCATCCTCCAAAAATGATTATTATGGAAATTCAAACAAATTCGGCTTTTGGAAATTCTCTCTCTTCGATATTTTAATACGAACAAAAAAAAAATCCTCGATATAATCGCGAAGCAGAAAGTTTAAATTATAATGTTTCTAATGACGAAATTATGATCGATACATCCTCCAAAATGATTGTTTCTATATAAATTCAAGCAACCACGATTTTTCGATCTTAATCTCGAGTATTTTGATATAAAAAGAATCATCGATATAGCCACGAAATAGAAAATTTTAATTGTAATTAATAGAAATCAATAACGAACAACCACGTTAGATTATTGTTATAATAAAAGATACGTAACTTTTATTTTCGCGTTGATACAAACAAAGAGACTTAACAGATTTTTTGATTTATTGAATGAAAATAATCGATGATTCGTTCGTATTAAAAAACAAAATAGTTTAATGCTCGAACATATAAAGTTTAATACATTATGCAAGTGATGCAACGTGTGTATATATATATATATGTATATGTTTGTTAATAGAATTTATAAAACGCACATATGCTCGATATTTACAATCTGCTTGAACTCATTGCGTACTTGATAATAGCCAAGTCGCGGGGCGAAACAACATCGGTAAATAAACAACTCTCTAACTAATAAGAAAAAAGAATGATTTTTCAGTGTTAACATTAATTTCGTTCAATTTACAGTAATGTGTGAAATCAATGCAAATATGTAATTTATCTTTATAATTTACTTCGTCAACGATCGTTTCTATCGTTTCTATGATCTACGTATACAATTTATCTGTTTTACAGCTTAATAAACAATAGAATACAAGTTTTCAAAGATTAGTCAAGACGTTTATGTTGACGCAGGTGTCGTGATGCAAAGCATGCGAGGCATACATTTTTCTTCTTTTTTTCTTTTCGTATCTTTGAAAAAAAAGAAAAAAAAGGTACGCAATGATACGAAAAACGAACGAAAGGAAATCTATAGAACAGTTTCTTCAAAAGACTCCCGAACGAATCTGAGACTGTCCTTTAATTTGATATCGAAAAGTACTTCACGATGACCGTTCGGATCATCAAAGAAATTATCCAAAAAATTCGCGTTTCGTGTTTTTTTTTTTATTTTTTTAGTTTTTCATATCTCTCTATATTTCATACACTTACGTTCGAACAAAGTGCCAGACAATCGTCAACTTGAAAGGCATTCACGAAGGGCGACGATCGATGATGATATATCAGTGAGGTCATCAATAAGAGAATCGAAAGAAAAATGTAATTATTTATCATCGTCATCAATATGTCGTCGTTCTAATTAATAATTCAAAAAGTATATAAACTTGCACTTGTATTTCCATGCGATTGGCATGACTCATGTGTCGCAAAAATAACGTGTTAAAAAAAGAAAGAAAAAAAAAATAAAAGAAAAAAAGAAGAAAAGTAGAAACAAAAAGAGATGGAATAATGCGTGATTTATCAGTTTTTACTGATCTATACTTCTAAATTATCTATATTTTCACATTTAATGATAAACGTTCGTAGACCGCCTTTCGTATATCTCCTTTAACGCGTGAATGGTTACAAACTAAAAGGTATTCGCGTATTTCATGCAAATTAAGAACGCGATTCCCCCTTTAAAGAGGCGCGAGCAATGTTTTATTCGAACGTATTTGTAGTTGTATCCCCTACTACATCGCCGTTCGCTTTCGTAGTACTGCTTTAAACTCCATGTTTACGCCTTCCAACAAGTGAAAATCAAATAAAGGCTATTTTTCTTTTATCGCTTTTGACGTGCCACCCTTGTTTTTGCGCTCTTAATTCATTCTTGCTCATACCATCGTTGTCGTCTTTATTATACCATCGTATTTGTTTATCAAAAGAGTATAAAGTCAAAATATCTCCGAAATATTAAAGAATTTGAATATATTTTTAGAGAATCAGAAATAGACAAATGAAAAGTGAACTTACTAATGATTATTATGTCGAATTAAATACTTATAAACATTCATTTATCTTATACAAATATCAGTATGCTTCTTAATTTGTTGCCTTTAAAATCATCATTATGCATGTCAATTTCATATTTAACTTAAACTAAGATTTAGTTTTAAGTAGTATAAGGTATAAGAGTTATAAGTAAAGTAAATGCTAACAGAAAAGTAAATTCCTTTACTGGTATATTTATCCTTAATAAATAAGAATATTATATGATAAATATATTCACGGTGTTAAACTCATAAATAAATATACGAAATATATAAATAATAAGAAATGTTGAAGTTAAACCTTTACTTCGACAGAACAGTATGTTTGGTAATAAGACTAATATACGCAGTCGAAGATCGATGAAAGTAACCGTTGCTGTCACAGGAAAGGAATAGTATAAGAATAAAATTTATTCAACATCGTATTATATTATTGAAACGATTTACATCGTATGGAATGCAAAATAGGTGGCCCGCATAATTTGCGCCTAACCTATATTCTTTCATGATGTTATTTCTTGAAATGATATATAGATGTTCAATCACTTTGAATAATTCGCATTTATGTAATGAAATAGAAATACTAGACAAAATAACAAGATCCCAAGCAAGTTACAGAAAACAGTAAGTTGTACGTCAGTGATCATCTGAAAGAAACAAATACTCGGTAAAATGGATTTACTGTGTCAAAAAATATTATACGTAATGCCTATCGATTTTGTAATATAATTTTCTATTTAAATCAAATAATATGTAATATTTAAGTACCTTGAATATTTCGTGATATTATTTTCTATCTGTCTACCTTCTTTTCTACAATTTTTTCTGACAACCTACTAAAATATATACGTAATAACGAATACAATATGATGATCTTCACAGGTCTTATGATGTACTCTGTGAGTGGTACTTCATTTATAACTTATTTATATATTCAAAGATGATTGGTCGAAAATAAAGAACGATGATTGGTTCATTACGTTCATTATTACGTTGATGTTCAAAACGGATGAGTTTATGAACGCGATTGCCTACCTTGGCGTCACTCGCACGAACTATTCAATTTAAATTTTATAACGGAAAAGTTAGTGTCATCAAACGCGCGTATGTGATTACAGAAAGGAGATATTACCAAATTCTGACAAAATTTTTAAATATAGAAGATTCTTTCAAAGAGAAAGTGTACGATTATCAAATATCAGAAAGATGAGTGAGCCGCGCACTGGAAAAAAGGATAAAAATCAACATATACAAGTGTTTGTACGAGTCAGGTGCGTGAAAAAAAAGATATAATTTTATAGATTAAAACAATTTATATTTTTATTTAAAAAAATTTCTTTCTATCGTGCATAATAATTTCTTTTTTTTTGCCAGGCCGATAAATAATGCAGAACGACTTGGAAAATCGGTGTCAGTGGTGGAAGTACCATCGAATAAAGACGTGATAATACGTGAAAGACCGCAAGATAAACTTTCGAAAAAGTTTACATTTGATAAAGTATTTGGTCCATTATCGAAGCAGGTATGCAAATTGTTTTTTTTTTTTTTTTTAAATATTTTATCATTACAATTGACTTGACTTAGTTTATATCATATATGTATTAGATTGATGTATACAAAGCTGTTGTTAGTCCTCTATTGGAGGAAGTTTTGGCTGGATATAATTGTACAGTATTTGCTTATGGACAAACTGGTACAGGAAAAACTTTTACTATGGAAGGAGTCAGCAATGATCCAGCTTTACATTGGCAAAGCGTAATTCATTCAATTATTTAACATGAATTAGTTTTAATAATATATTTACTTTATCAATTAATTCATATATTTTTTAGGATACAACTGCTGGTATTATACCACGTACTTTAAGTCATTTGTTTGACGAACTACGATTATTAGAAGCTCAGGAATACACAGTACGAATCAGTTTTCTAGAACTTTATAATGAAGAATTGTTTGATCTTTTATCACCTAGCGATGATGCTTCAAAAATTAGGTAATTCTAAATATGCTTTAATTTATAAATTTATGAATTTTTTTAAAATTGCATATTGTATTTTTTTTAGATTATATGAAGATACATCAAGAAAAGGTGCTGTTATTATTCATGGTCTAGAAGAAGTAACTGTACATAACAAAAGTGAAGTTTATAAGATCCTTGAAAAAGGATCAGAAAAGAGACAAACAGCGGTAACATTGATGAATGCTCAGTCAAGGTTAGTATAAAATCATGCATCATTATAATAATTATGTTTTACAAAATTTATGGTCTCAAAAAAGCTCCATGCTTTATAAATTTTTATATTAATAATCCTCATGATTATTTTAGCCGATCGCATACAGTTTTTTCAATCACTGTACATATCAAAGAGAATACCGTTGATGGAGAAGAGCTCCTGAAAACTGGGAAACTAAATTTAGTAGATTTAGCAGGAAGCGAAAATGTAGGTAGATCTGGTGCAGTTGATAGAAGAGCAAGAGAAGCTGGTAATATCAATCAATCTTTACTGACTCTTGGACGAGTTATAACAGCATTAGTAGAAAGAGCACCGCATATACCATATAGGTACATATGATAAAAATAAATTGTATATTATTACATATGTAAAATTATTGTTTATATAAAATTAATATTTTTAATACGTACAGAGAATCTAAATTAACGAGACTTCTTCAAGAATCACTGGGTGGACGTACAAAGACGTCTATAATTGCGACGATATCTCCTGCTAGCATAAATCTGGAAGAAACTTTATCGACATTAGACTATGCACATAGAGCAAAAAATATTACTAATCGTCCAGAAATTAATCAGAAGCTTTCTAAGAAAGCATTGCTTAAAGAATACACAGAGGAAATTGAGAGATTAAGAAGAGATTTATTAGCAACACGTGAAAGAAATGGTGTTTATCTTGCACAGGAAAATTATAATGAAATGCAAAGTTTAATAGATTATCAAGGTAGAGAGATAGAAGAAAAAATAAATCATATTAAAGCACTCGAAGAAACGATGCAAAATAAAGAGGTAAATAAGTTACTTAAAGTAATATTTTCTTTTAGCTACTTTATAAATGCATTATAACTTTGTCGTTTTCTTTTTTTGATTACAGAAATTATTCAATGATTTGCAAGTACAACATTATGTACAGACAAACAAGTTGCAAGAAGTGGAAAATAATTTAACAAGTACAACTAATGTATTAAAATCAACTAAAAATCATTTGAAAATGACTGAGCAAGAAAGGGATGAACAGAAATATCTTGTAGAAAATCATGTATCGACTGAAAAAATATTATTATCCCAAGCAAAGACACTTTTGAATGTTGCAGATATAGCAAGTACAGATACTTATAAATTACATGATAAAATCGGTCGCAAAACGTGAGTAAATAATCGATTTTTATTTTTCCATTTATAATAATTATTTGACAAAATTACATTTGTTTAATTTATGTATAGGAAAGTAGAGGAAGAAAATGAAAATCTTAGTCAACAATTCCAAAGTAATATTAAAAATCGTTTCCAAGATATTGAAAATGATCTTTCTGTTTACACTCATGAACTGGTACAATTTTGCATGTCTCTGAAAACTCAAATTGGTAAAAGAAAGATTCTTGTTTATCCGAAGTATATTGCGGTGTAAAAGATTCATATGCTTATATAAAAATTTGTGTATGTTTAGAAAAAGTTACCAGTGAAGGATTAACAGCAACCAAGCTAACTACTAAGAAATTAGCAGAGGACATAGATAGTTCTGTAAGTTATTTAATTGCATACAATAAAATAATACATTCAATACAATAATCATCAATAATATATTTTCAGTATACTGCTTATGAAGAATGGTTGAAAAAAGAAATTGAAGTTGTTTCCAATGTAACTGAAGATGAGCGTAATCGATTAGACGAATTTTCTAGAAAATTTGTATCTAGAATTGAAAGCTTGGTAAAAACAAAAATTGCGGAAAATTTAAACGTTTTGAATGAAAGTGTTTCACAAAAACTTCAATATTTAGCAACACTAGCAAAAACATCTATAAACGAAATGTGTAATTATCAACTTACAGAATGCAATCAATTATGTAAGAACATAGAGGAAATAGAACAAACTGTTCAAAATGTACTTCATAGTCAAGATCAAACCTTACAAGAAAATCAACAATTTGTAAAGGTATAAAAATTTCAAAACACATATATGTATGATACTTTCTAAATAGACATACAAATTATAAATATAAAATTTTTTTTTTTAGATGTTCGAAGATGTATATCTTCAATTTAATAATCTTTGCAAAAACGAAAACCAAAGACGTATCGCGGTTTCTGATATGTTGAATCATGTAAATAAAACATGCAATAATATTAGTAATAAAATTAAAGATGACTACAAATTGAGCGTAGATAAGAAACAAAGTTTACAAGACAAGTTAGAAAATGACTTTACGATTATCGGAAATGATGTTGCCACGAGTACAAAGGAGGTAATATTGAGTTTTCTTAATGCAATTTTATTGAGAAAATATGTTAAATAACAATGAGATACGACATTCATTTATTACAGAACAGAAGATTGGCAGATCAAATTTTGGAACAAAGTGTTATTCTAACGGAAGAAGTACAAACAGAATTATCGGCTAGATCGAATGCCTTAGAAAAATATAAAAATGTTTCGGAGAATCATGCTAAAGCGTTAAAAGATAAAACAGAGTACGATAGAATCGCTTTTTCCACCTTAGTTAATGTATGTTCAATTATTAAAATAATGGAAATTATATAATTTCTTTTTTTTATATCTTCATAAGGTCACACTACATATAATTTGTTCTTTTTTATTTTTAATAGAATATCAACGAGATTACAGAAACTACATATGCTAATACACAAATTGGAAATAAGTTGGAAAATCGAAGTACAGAATCAATAGAATGCAATAATAGGATACTTGCACAATTGCATGCGACAGAGCATGAAATCGAAAAATTCCTAATTGAAGACTTACGACACGACGTAGCGACAGGTTTCTTATTTTCTCTCCACATATATCTTATATAAAAATTAATAAAATTACATAAAAATGTTTGTTAAATTACTTTTTACTATTAATTATTTTCATCGTTTAGGTTTAACACCTGCAAGAAAAGAATTTCAATACCCTCGTCATCTGACTGCAACTTCTCCCCATGAACGTATTCTTCAAAGATTTAGGGAAATTAGAAAAAATATAAACACTTCGGAAAGTGATGTAAGTTATTACTTTTCATACATAATCATCTATATAATTTTGAATGATTTAATTTAAACATTTTGTGTGTGTGCGCGCGCGCGCGCGCGCGTGTGTATGTGTGTGTGTATTAAACGTAATATTAATTTTAATATTATATAAGACGTAATATTATTATAGGAAGACACGATTCTAAACCAATCACCCGAAAATGAAACGATCATATCATCGCCTCTTTCTCAAAACACAGTGATTACTGCGTCAACACCAATTTTCAATATAAGTGGAGAATTACCAGATAAAAGTAATACGGTTAAATACAATATTATCAGGGCTGCTTCGGCTTCAGATATTTCCTTAATTCCGAGACCAATTCTTGAAACCAGTATTCAATCCGAACCTGATTTATGTATAAAGGTGGATATTTATTTATATTTGGAACAAACGAATTTGAAATGATTTTCTCTATATTAATTATACATTTTCGTGTATACATATTTTACAGAACCATGATAAAGAAAACGACAAAGATGAATTTTTAAAACCAGACATGATGACAAGCAAACGATTATCAAAAACAAGGTGTTCGAATCGAAAAGTGCTTGGATCATATAACTGATAATACATTTACACATACATTATACATATAGTAAAATAAAACTTTAGAGATGTTTGGAAAAAAAAGAGTATCACGTAATCGTACAATTATTCTTTTTATCTTTTTTACATATGAATATATATATATATATACATATACATATACATATATATATATATATATATATATATATATATATATATATATATTATGCTTCAGAATTGATCATATAATCCTACTTGAGCAAATGTATTGTTTTTAAATATTTCATGTTTTTTCATTATATTAAAACAGTAGATATTGTACATATAAATGTATGTGCACAGGTGGAATGATGTCAATAAGTTAATAAATTATCATACACGCGAAAAGGTACTATATTATTATTGCTAAATATAAAATTAGTAGTACCTGACAGACTCTTTGTAAGATATCTAATAACACTGAAGCATTACTCATTTCATGAATTTAAATGGTGATAAATAAAAACCGTAAATTTTTTAGATTCTGTCAGGTTTAATAAATGAATTATTTTCAACAAAACCGAAAAAGTGCACTGTTTTACCGTGTACTGTTTATTTTTATAGTTTCTTATAAAAGACGATAATATATATTATTAACGTGACAACCTATCGAAATAAAACATTAAGTGAAATGATATATATATAACAAAATAGAAACAAATTTATTCAGAAAAAGGCCTCTGTCAACATGTAAATTTGGAATTAATTCGAATTTCAATATTCATTATTGATCTTGCGGAATCGTACTTGTACGCATATATCAAATTTAAAATCGCTTAACGACTATAACTCTTTAATATGGGCATTTACAAATTCTTCTTCCTCCTTCCCTCCCTCTCTATTAAATAAATCAATATAGATTTCTTAATGATAAAATTCAGGAAGATATCTTAGAGAATTAAAGCAATAATTTACAAAGCACAGTTTTACAAAACTTTACTGTAGAAATAATGAATATCAACGGGAAGTTGTATTCAGAGCTTATTCCATGATGTAATAATAAGCGTAAATGTCTAGTTTACATTATGTAATTGGAATATTTGTCAAAAGAAACAGATAATATTTGTAATAGAGGTATCTCTAAAGAAATTTTATATAAAGGTATATATATATAAGAAAAAGAAAAGAAACTGATATAATTTTATATTACCGACAATTTTTACTATAAATAAATAACTTGTACATTATATTTCTATTCTTATTCTTTCTTTCTTTTCTTCTTTTATTTTTTTACTTTTTAATATATAGAGGATAAATTTAAATTATTATCCGCGTACACATGAGTGCACAGAAAAGAAATTAATCTTGGACCGTTCGTTGTTCATTCTTATTGTCATAAGTGCGTAAAGATGGAGCGCATAATGTTTGTCTAAAAAAAAAAAAGAAAAAAAAAACGGGGACTTCTTTTATCGAGCCTCTTGTTTACTTATTCAAAAATCCCACGGAGTTGCACGCATAACAAAAAATTAGCTTAGCATTTTATAAAATATAATTTTTTGGCACAGGCATTCAATGCTTCCGACGACGATTGTAAACAATTTATTCGTCATCCTCGTTACGCGTGCACCACGTCGTTAAACATATTACAACGCAATGCGCACCAAAATGTATTAACGTTTTATTAATAATAAATAAACGTTTCAGTTCTTTCGGACTCTTCCAGTAGCATGTATAAGACGATTAAAGATTATTCACCGATATGATTTGATTTATCCAACCGATAAAGGCGGATACTTTAACATAAACACCAGGAACATCCAACCTTCCACAGCCAAAGCCCCACGATACTAAACCTGCTAATTCGTAAAAGCCATCATCCTGACAAACCAATGGACCTCCTCCATCGCCCTATGATGTTCAACGACATCGGATATTAAAAAAATATATCAAATACATGAATATTATCGTTATGTAAAAATATACATAGACACTGCTCAAAAAAAGAAAAAAAAGCAATCAGGGGAAACACATATTTGCAGTCGTTGATCCCGTCAACAAGGTACATAATATCTGAGATTTAATCAATTAATAAATGTTAATAAAGGGATTAAAAATCAATTGACAGTTTTCCGGGTCACTTTTTTTTCCTTCTTCCATTCCGTTTATTTGGTTGCTTGTAATAAAACCAATTAATTCGCTATTTGTTTCGAGCAGTGTATACGTCTTGTTATGGTAATTAATTAATTAATTAATTAATTGACTGTGTACATACCTGACACGCATCATTACCCTGCTCTCCACCCGCACAAAAGCTACTAGCTGGAAGTATAAAGATTTTTTCCGTCACAGCGTTTACTTTCCTTATACATTCGGCGTCGCTAACGATCGGTATTTCTGCTTCACGTACTCGAAGAGGAATGGGACCAGCTGTACAGAGAAGATACGATGTTATAAAGATAAATAACTGGAGGGGATGGATATCATCGATGTTTACGTTTTTACCTTCACCCATGTATCCGTAGCCAGTAACCGTACACCGTTTACCAGCCGTATGACTAACTCCTCTAGCAGGTAAACAAACAAGACAAACTCCATCCTTTAATTCCGCTTGGCCATATAATTTCAATAGAGCTATATCGTTATCCAAGGTCTGGCTGTTGTGATTGTGATGAATATAAGTCGTAGCGACTCTTAACGTTTGCGCACCAGGACTACCGTACTTGCGAGTTAAATCGTGATCTCCAACTCTCACGTAGATCGCGTCACCGGATCTTACGATACTGTAAATATAATTTAACTTTGATTATTTCCGAGATAGATAATTCGAATGGAATCATATCGAGTTGGCCAATAAGTAATGTCGGTAAATGTATTTGATATACGCCGTTTATTTACATATAACATTTATTTCATTATTTATTAAATCAACGAAATAGAGGAAGTGATATATGTTAGAAATGTTTCAACTTACTTCGTAACACAATGAGCCGCTGTCAATACCCATTGAGTACCGATAAGAGCTCCACCACAAAGATACTGATTGAGGGAATTAATAAGAGCAACCTGCCAACACCATTCGTTGGCATCTGCGTCTTCTCCCCCAACTACACGAGCAACTCTTTCGGAACTACGAGCTTGAATCGGGCCTCGAGAAGTTCCTTTTACACCGCATACATATTTACTGTACACTGGACTCTTCGTAGTCGTCGATATCGTCATCGTTGTTGTTTCGTCTGCAGAATATTTTGCAATATTTCGAGAGAACATTGAAGGAAGGAAAACAAATTCGATATGAAAGATATGATAGCTTACAAACTGTTGGAGTAAAGGCTGTCGTATGTGGTCTAGATGTAACTATATTGTTGTAAGTATCATTTCTGTTAGTCAAAATCGGTTCACTGCTATTCCCACCGTGAAGTTCTCTGATCAATGATTTCGGCGCGCAACATTGATGTCCCTGTTTCTTGCACTTGAACAAACTCGTTAATTCTGCATTTCCTATGAAACCAATCGATGAAAGAAAATGAACGTTCTTTTTTAATAAGATACAATGATAAAGACGAAGTTTACTTACTGAAGCAAGTGAAGGATAAGTAGGATACGATGCAAGAACCAGGACACTCCGGACGTGGATCAGGTGGTAAAGTTATAGTGGTTGTTGGTCTCGTCGTAGGTCTCGGTCGTGGTCTTGGAGTCTAATTTGGAAGAAGTCGGTCGATGAGTCTCCTTTTTGAAAAGATCGTTATCTCTTTAACGCTCGGTTTATAGTAAGTACACCTTCCGAGATCTTTACTTGCCTCGACTCTTATCTTCCTTTGGGGAGGAGGGGTTTACCGTAAAAAAGAAATAGAATCACCTGCGGCGGACTTTTCGTGTTGTCACAGCAGATCGATCCAGATTGGCAAGTGGATGTTTTAGCGACAATCACGTTTGGACGTTCACAGAATGCTGCCATGATTGTCAGCAAGCAGAAACCAGGGCAAGGTGGTAGTTTAGGTTGAGGGGGCGAAGGCCTTGTAGTTGGACGGACGGTCGTCGTTGCTTCCTGAACACGGATCTTGTATAAAACTTGTCTCCCATCGAAATCGAATAACAAATAAAACTCTTATAAACTTATGTACCTCTTTTACGGGTAATTCGGTAATGCAACAAGAACCATCTCCCGGACAATCCGCTTCCGTATCAATATTATCGCAGAAAAGAGCATATAGGCCGCTGGTACATTCGCCTTTGCACGGTTTTCTCAAAGTAGGTTTCGGTCTTGTTTGCATCGTCGTCGTACTCGTTGTTGTCGCAATTGCCGTCGACGGTTGTTTAGTTGACGTCCATGCTGTACTAGTTGTCGTCGTCGTAGCCATTGATGGATTCGTAGAGTGAATACCAGGTCTCGTACTCGTTTGAGAAGGCATACCATTTTTGTTAGACGTATTGTTTCGATTTGCGTTTGTTCGATCGATCACCAATAATTCGGCTGGTGGGGAATCACCAAATGCATCTCTCGTGACGCAACATTTGTGTCCCGACTTGCAGAGAGAGTCTATAGCGAGTATAGCGTCACAATAATCGGCTATCCTTTCTGGCATACATATTCCCGAGCACGTTTTTCCTGTTAATGAATGATAATTGAGTGATAAACGTTTCGAATTCCCTTTCTTCAAGGTGATATTTAAATGAACATTCGATCGAAGAAGAACGTACCTTGGGATTTATCAGCGGGCTCGTTTTGCTAGAAAAAGATTCAATTATCTGAGCCATTAGGTAATCACGTTTGATCGAATATCGTTGACATCAAAAAGAGTATAAGTAGACTCACTTTACTCGCTGTAGTGGAAACCGATGTAGAGACGAGGGTGGTAGTCGTTTTCATCGTCGTCGTCGTTGCCGCGGCCGTTGTCGTCGTCGTCGTCGCCGTCGTCGTCGTCGTCGTAGTCGTAGACGGGGTTGTAGTCGACAAAACTATAGGAGTAGTTGATCGCTCAATGAGATTTTCATCGGATGACGACGAAGAAGAAGAATTAACCGGCTCGATGATACAGCATCGCATGCTACTAGTTGGACATTGAACATCTTCGAGTACTTCATCGCACATCAAGGTTGCAAGTGCGTGCACGCAAACACCAGGACAATCCGCGCTCTTAGCCGTGCTGGTTATAGAATCCAAGAGACCTACGTTGTTTCAAACGGAATCCTTTTAAAAAAGAAAACATTGCTCGGAAATGATACAAAAGAAAATATAAGAACTATCCCGTGCTATCGTATCATGTGCTTCCCCTATCCTAAATTCAACGTTAAAGTTAACTGTATATCGGGTGCAGCTGTGTGAACGTCAAGAGCCGCGAGGAAATTCCTGCATACGTAATTCTACGATCGACTTACAAAGTGGTCAAGGATGACTGAACTTGATCTTGACATTAGATACCGCAGGGAGGAGTTAACGACCCGCCGGGAATTTATTTCCCAAAGTATTATATTTTATCGATTATCCTATAATTTACATCGAAATCTATTTTCTTAGGAATTCTATGTATGTATATATATATATATATACTCGATATATATATATATATATCGAGAATGGAATGTCGTACGTGTACTTTAGTGGTATAAGTAAGAAGAGTAACTCGCGTGGTCCGTTAAGCGATAGGAGCAACGAGGGAACTTCCGGTCAACTCGTACAATTATGCTGTTGGTTAGCGTGACCAAGAAAGCCTACGTATTTCTATTCCTTTAAATTTCTAAATGTGTTTATCATTGACTCCGCTCCCCCCACCCTCCCAAAAAAAAAGATAAAAAATCAATTAAGAAAGTTAGGAAAAAAATAAGCGAAGATAATTCCTCGAGGACGTTTAGTCGTACGTGACGGACGAAAACGGCGAGTAGAATCCGTGATATTCGCACGCAATGTATCGAGGAAAGCCTCGGTTGGTTTCACTTTGGCAGGCATAACGGCCCAAACAAACATAACGGTAGTTAACGAGCGCCTCGACTCGTCGCGTGTAGCCAAAGACGGCTCCTTATACACGTGCCTCTTCACGTATCTAACGTAATAGTTTTTCGAACTCGACTAATGGCGCACGAATCTCCTCGAATATTGGTTTATTTCGAATGGGAGCATCCATCTATCATTGGTAATAGATATTTTCCTCTATATAATCCTTTAATCTTACGCGCATTCGTCCCATCATTTTCTTTCGTTCAACTTCGTTTAAACTCTACTCTTCTTTCTAATTTTTGAACGAAGGAACAAGAAAAGAAGAGAAACAAAAAAGAAAACAAATAAACCAGCGTGTAGTTTGAAGAACCGTTATCAATTACGGGGATATCGACTATGCGTTTATTTTATCGTCGATTATTATCGTTCCTAACGTTAGAACGGTAATTACGATACTTAGACATATTTTAAGAACTTCGTTCAGAGATTTTTTAACATTCGTTCCATTATAATACATTCGTTATCATTGAAGAGGTGTCCACGTATACCACTTTTTCCATTTGGCAGGCAGTCTTCATACCCACCAACGAATCGAACGTTATCCGCATAGCACGCTATACAGTTCCTAAGTGGGACAGTCGCATCCTTCCAGATTCTACCTATAAAAGCGTGCGCCGCATACGCGCGCGCGTATGCGAATTTCTATTTCTCGAAACCTCGACTCATACGTATCGTATCTACAGGCACTCCGTGCTCGCTCGCTCGCTTTCTTTCTTTCTTTCTTTCTTTCTTTCTTTCTTTATTTATTTATTTATTTCCTCGATCAACTTTGAGCGTTATCACATCGTAGGATACACGTTATAAATACGTGTTTTTACCATGATCATCTTTAATCTAGATATTCGTCGTTAGAAAAAAAGATTTCTACTTGTTCCGGATTTGTTACTAATCGCTTTCTTTTCCTGTTTGTAAAAATGAGATCGGATATGACATGTTCCGTACGAGCACGAGTAATACTATTTGACGAATGTATTTCTATCGAGAATTCTAAAGAAGAAATAAAGGAAGGAGGCAAGATGGAAAACGCGTCGAACTTGAATTTACCTGATAAGAAGCTGCCGGCTAAAGAGTCATCGTCTTGAGCATAGACCGATCTCCCGATGAGTATAACGAAAAGGACGATGCCCCTTAGGGCTGCTCTTAGTATCATCTTTGATCTTTCTTCTTCTTTCTTTTGTCTATATCTTTCTTTATTATTTCTCTCTCTCTCTCTCTCTCTCTCTCTTTCTTTTTCTTTTTCTATACTTTCTCTTATCGCTAAAGTGTATCCTCTTCTTCTTCTTCTTAATCGTCAAGAACGTAGAAATAAAAAAAAGAAGATTTGCAAGTAAGAGAAATGTTTTCTAATGCGCACTATCGTTAACGTACGTCACGTGCCCGTAAAACAAACGTTTGTTCTTTTTTCTTTTTTTTTTTGTTCGCGAATAATTCGACGATCAAGTATTACAACGCGGAGAGTATCATCCGTCGTTTAACCGTCCGTTCGACTAACTGACTGACTGACTGACTGACTGATTGGAGCGAAAGAAGAGCGATGCCCACTTGTGGGTCAGGGTGCGAACTATCTCTCCTTCTTTCTCCTAATGCTGCCGTCTTTGGTACAGTACATGAGAAGGACGATGCCTCTGACCGACCTCAAGGAGTAGTATTCGGAAGAAGGAAAGGAGGGGATAAGGTAAGACTACGGAGAGAAGAAGGTCAAAGAAGAGCGAAGGAGAAGAGGAAGGAGATATGAAAGGAGATAGATAGATAGAAAGAGAAAGAGAAAGAAAAAGAGAAAGAGAGAGAAAAGTCAGAAGAGAAGGGTAGCTGACAGAGCGTCGGATGTCTCCCTGGTGCTCCTACTTCTTTAATCTATTTTTATTAATTCCTTTAAATGGTGAATCGTTTTATTACGTTCCATTTCCCCGATCGAGATGACACTCCTACTTTCTTTTTCTTTTAACAATCTAAAAAAGAAAGAAAAAAAACGTGACGATTGTTTTACTTTCTAAACGAAATATATTCTCTCGTGATCGTTTATAAATTACATACGATTTTATATGGTAACCCAGAGATAATGTTCTTATTTGTTTCTATTCTCTGGATAGTATCTAAAAATAGAGATATTATATATATCGTATTTATTATAATATTTATGATCGGTCATCGTGTATTGCAGACGAGTATATAATGTATATTTGTATTGTGCCTCTCGATTACTATATTATTTGTTTAATTTGTTCTAAAAACGTTTCTAAAAGTTTTTTGTTTTATATTTTAACTTGCAATATTTTAATTTATATTTAACTTAAACTTAAACATGTCCTAATTTATTATATATATATATATATATATATATATATATATCCAATATACATACACGCAAATATATTCATTTAAATGCTACCGCGCGTAATGTGGATAGCCTTACAAGTATGCGGCAAAGACCTTTCTCTCTTAGCCTTACTATGTTCTTTGAGATACCACTACGTTTACGAACGAACGTGTCTTTCTTTTTCGTAGCGTGTAACTTTATTGGTACTCAATCTCTTTCACTATTTTTCCTCTTCCCCACCCCTCCTACCCCTACTTCTTTTACCTTCTTTATCGCCACTTTTTGCTTCTCGGTCAGATTCGCCCCTTCCGCTACCAATTCTTTTGCTCCGCCCATCTGTGTGAACCTCACATCTTGTAGATATAATACAATCCACATAATGTGTAATGCGTATAATACACATGTGCAAGCCTAACGGTACTTTATCCGTAAATGTACCAACATAATACCGTACGATATTTTTCTTCGAAAATTATCGTTGCCTATGCAAGCCGCATGTTTACTATGAATTTCGTATGTACGAGAGGGCGGACTATAGTAGTCCAAATCTTAATGTACATAAGTATTGTATACTAACGTATATGATAGAAAAAAAAGTAATTGAAATTGTACTTACTATTCTGAAAATATTTATTATTTATCGATTATAAAAATATGTATGTATTATATATAAACTCTGTGTGTGTGTGTGTGTGTACGTGCGCGCGCACGCGTGTCGAATATAAAAATATACGTAAACTATTTTTTTTAATAAAATACACATTTTTAATAAAATACATAAAAAAAAATAACTGCTATATTACAAACCTAAGTGAGATGGATTAAGTAAAGTAAACTTCTCTATACATTCAATTAACCATATCAGAGGTAAACTTCTTATGTGACACATGTTATATTTTATACGTGGTTCATCGTTCCCAGGAGCATATATAATATAGTGTGTACACTTGTACAAAGGATGACGAGGATTACGAGCTGTGTGAAATGGGATATATTGCTCCTTGTCTTTTATATCTTCTGGATTCGGTTCTCTGCTAAGTATAGTTCCATCGCCTGCATTTATTAACTTTGTCAATTCATCCTTCGTTAAATTAACATCGCCAATACGATAAACGACGTTAGCTTGTAAAGCAAGATAAAAATAACATCGATTGAACAATCGTGGATTCTAAAAAAAAAAATGAAAGAATATTTCAAAGGAAATATATATTAGGTATATAATAGTCTGCTATTTAAAAAAATAAAATAAAAGAAAAGAAAAAAATCATCCTATTTACTTGATGTTCTTCATTTTCCCTAGCTCGCTTGGGTACTCCCAAAATAGGACAACCACTGACTTCAAATAATTCTAATTCCATCTGATGTATATCATCCAATTCTAAGCTCATAGAAATCCCTATGAAAAAAAAATATATATATATAATAAATATATAAATAAATGAACTTTTTCAATGTTTATCATTAATTAATCTTCTTACATTCGCTGGTCAGTAACCATTTACCATGGAGTAAAGCAAGCATAACATCATAGGTAAGATTGGTAATATTTTGATTATTTGCTTCCACTATTACATGTGTTACGCATGATCTGATATATCAAATTAAATCAAAATAATATTATATATCTATACTTCAGAAAATATAAGAATTATATTATTTTGATTTATACATACTTATAAATAGGCACAAATTTTATCTTATGTTTGGAAATTGCTTTCTCAAACAATTTTTGGCTTGTTTCATTCAAATTCGATAAATATACAATCAAATTACTGTTACATAACGATTGATTGAGAGTACAATTTAAATCATGTTCACTGTCCACATTATTAGAAAATAAATCCATATCTGATAGAACTTCCTGCATTTCTTTCGAGCAGCAATAATCTCTGTAAAATGGTGTATTACATTGTATTAAATTGGGAACAATCAAATTCTCAAATGTTAGATATATTCTGATAAAAAAAATAAATAAATAAATAAATACATACATAGGTTTTTTACCATACTGATCGTAAACATCTCTATTAGCATAATATTCAAGTAATAGTTTTGCTTCTCTTACTCTATTATTTATAACAGCTTCATGTAAAGGTGTTTTATTTTCTATACCTGGTATATTAGAAAATGCGCCGGCCTTTAATAGTAACTCGCATATTTCATAATGACCTAAATTTATAGATTCTTGCTAAGAAAAGAATTTTGATAAGTCAATAAATAGAATAATTTTGATGATTACATTTAAAAAATAATAAAGCTATATCAAGCAATTTACCAATGGTGACCAGTTAGCATTATCCTTTGTATTTGGATTTGCACCAGCTTTAAGAAGAGATTCCACTATTTCTTTCTGTCCCTTTAAAGAAATTAAATATATTTTATGCCAACGTATTACAATGCAATTTTTAAATTATAAATATATATATATATATATATAAGTTAAACTTATATAATATACCTTTATGCAAGCTATATGTAAAGGGGTTTCACCCTTTGGATTACGTTTATTTATATTCTTAATAGTGCTTCTTGGTAAATAATTAATACTAGTATTTTGTGAATTAGTCGATAATCTACTTCTTTCCGGAATACTTTTTTTTTCAACACATACGTTCCATAAATTGCTATTAACGATATATAAAAAAAAAAATTTCGCACTTAATACTAATATGCAAAAATTATGATATTTCTTATTTCATATAATATACATGAATAAATCTTACTCTTCTTTTATTACATTCGCAATAGCATCACAGTCACGTATGAGATTTAATATTGTATGATCAGTACGTATTTCATTTCGTCTAACTGGTACATCACATTGATAACATTTTGAATCATCTGCACAATTTGAACAGAAAAAATGCCCACAATTGGTATATCTAACTGGATTTATCGGTTTGTTTCCGCTACAAAAAATAAACAAAAATAATAAATAGAAAAGATGTCAATATTGTGTAAATTCTTTTATGATAAACAAATTAATTTGTCAACAGAAATTACCATTTTCCACACATTAATGCACTCGCAAACTTTTTTAAACATTCGCGAGTATTTGTCCAGGTGATCTCCATTTTAGTATTTCTTGTCAAGAAATGGAGCAAGAAAATGTTAAATTATTGCTTCAAACATACACGTAACATCGGAAAAGTAAAATTGAAACGTTTTACGAAATAACTTTCCCGCACTTTGATTTTTTTTATTGACGTTGACAATAAATATTTTACAAGAAATCGTGTTTGTATTATGTTATCAAAATCTACCTTACCGGCTGGTACATAAACATGATTACAGCGATTGACCGTATTGGCGTGCATAATGAGATATAACGTACATATGTATCTAGTGCATCGTGTATGTATGACTAATGGGTTTCGAAAATAAAAAACAAAGTTGTATTATAAATTTTAAGGTTATACGAGGATTTAACAAAAATCATTGACATTATTACGCTGATATTGACATACTAAATAAATTAAACGTCAGTTGATATCGATTGATATTTCTAAACTAATGGTAGATGATATGATTTTGTATGAATCCAAATAACAATACAGATTAGCCAATATATAAAAATTTTTTATTTTAAAAATATTTAATATTTGTTTTGCATCAAGACTATGTAAAATTTATCTTCTGTAAAAAAAAAAAAAAATGCGTTAACGAATTTTAAAATATTAAAGTATGAATACATTAACACGATGTCCTGGTATGTATTGTGGAAAAGAATTATTAGCAAATGGAAATTGGAGTGACTGTGGTGCGTGCCCTCGTGGATTCAGGACGAATTCGACTTCCGCTTGTATTCCTTGTGGAGATGAACCTATGTTTTATGATTGGTTATACCTTGGATTCATGGCATTGCTAGCATTAGTTTTACATTGGTTCTGTATCGATGGGGTTTCGATGAGGCGAAATATACCCAAAGAAGTCATCGCGCTGCATCTGTCTGCATTAATTGAAGTTTTGAGTGCATCCCTCATTACTTTACAATTAACTGATCCTATCGGTACATTTGAAATAAGATCTTGTAACACACTTAGTCTTTCAGACTGGTATACACTGCTACATAATCCTAGTCCAAACTATGAAACAACTTTGCACTGTACTCAAGAAGCAGTATATCCTTTGTTAGTAACATTTTAATTGCATATTTTAATCTTTCAATGAGATTTCTTTCATCAAAAATTATTTAAGTAGATATAAATTAATTTAAATTTTATTATCTTTTAGATATACCATGGTTTTTGTTTTTTATGCCCTTGGCATAGTTATTATGCTGATTCTAAGGCCAATGATAGCCAAAAAATTTTTACCTAAACATGGAAAATTTTCAATATACGCTGCATTGTATTTTTATCCTATTTTAGCACTTTTACATGCTATTGGAGGAGGTCTTATATGTAAATAAGAAATAAATCATTTACATTTTCATTGAACTAATAAAATATTTAGGACTGATATAATATATATTTTGCAGATTACTCATTTCCTTATATCACTATTATTTTGTCAGTTTTATCAAACGCAGCACACTTTGCTTTCAAATTAAATCAGGTAAAAGATTTTATATATATTTATTTTATCTATTTTAATATTTATATATTGGTACTAATCTATTAAATTTTTACAGACCATGAAATCCCTGTTACTTAGCTCAGTTTCAGATGTAAAAAATGTAATAGTAATACTTGGTCATTGGTTGTTACATGGTTATGGAGTAGTAGCTATTGCTACATTACGTGGTATTAGTATTCATCCAGCAATGCTCGTCTTGGTTCCTTTACCTGCATTGTTTTATATTTTTACAGCAAGGTTTACTGATCCACATAAACTTGATATACAATAATAAAAAATATATTCTTTTGACCAGTAAGTGAAACAATATCAATCCTAGGTGTAAATATCTTTTTTTTACCATCAAATAAAATCTTTTATTTTTCTAAAATTTGTTATCTCAATTTCATTTATAATCATCTCTTAATATAAACTACTATCGAATATATGAAATTGCTTTTATCATGAAGCAAAAATTTGTATATACATAAAAGTAAAGTGATAAGATCAAATCGCTGTATAGTTAGTTTTAAAGCAAACTGTTTTGTTGAATATTTACCATATATTATTCTCCAATGATTTAAATTTCCACTCGATACCTTTTAAGTATACATATGAAAATAAAAGTTTGATTCTACTTAATTTTATCAGTTTACTAAGTAATATTAAATATTTTTGATAAAATTTATTAAAATAGAGTTAAAAAAATAAACAACTATTTAATACTTTGTCACGTTTTTTAATGATATATCAGTTGTAATTAACATCAAGCAAATCATTTGCATAAAACAAATAATTACGTTCATTATAGATAGTGAGCAAATATTAAATGCATAATATTAGTTTACATCATCCTTGGGTACAAAAGTTAGAATCAATGTACTCTTAGATGATATCGGTATCATATTTGAGGGTAGCTTTGTTCTGAAAAATCAATGGACAAATTAGTAGTGTTTTGTAAGGTTTTGTTTTAGAATATTATAGATTTCATGTACTTACTTCAAAGTACCCCCATCTTGAGTATAATTAGGACTGTATGTAAGTATAGTCACTTCTTCTGATATTCCAGGTATAGATGATAAATCTATAATTGTAGGATATTCTTCGCTTTGGTATGCTACTAGGTATCCTGGATTACCACTTTTCAACCTAAAAATTCATTAAAAAATTAAATTAATGTCCATTAAAATTTAATGATCTTTTTATTACATTAACCAACTCATGTATGTTATTATTAAACTATATAAACCATAATTACATATGTTAAATAAAAGATCTAATTGAAATGACATGCGGAGTAACATGCATACAGTATGTTAGTGAACTCACCAACTCCTGTGATACATAGAAGAAAACATGAAACAAGGTAAATTAATCTTTGGTTAGTTTATTACATGAAGTTATTATCAGTTATGTAACTTAAATACCAATGTAAAGAATAAATTTGGACATAATAATTGAATTTTAAATGGATCAATTTGTGTAATGTTACCAGTGAATACAGCCAATTAGTCTATTCTTTGTAGATTTATTGAATGAGTAGTTATGTTTAATATTACTATTATTCAACCCAAACGCAACCCAGTTATGGTAAATCCATGTTTAATATTACTATTATTCGTTAATAATTTATCACTAAATATTTAACGATAATTGTGTGTGTGTGTGTGTGTGTGTGTGTGTGTGTGTGTGTGTGTGTGTGTGTGTGTGTGTGTGTGTGTGTGTGTGTAAAGTAATTATCTAAAAGGATCTTACCTTGTATAAACAAAAACGCTTCCATTTACAACTCTAAGATCAGTTTCTCCATAAAGGAATGTTGCACTTGTTCGAGCTTTAGCTAATATTGCAAATGCATTTTTGGCAGATAATGTATCATTTAATCTAAGAATAGGCGTTCCTGGCAAAAGCATAAACATCAGTGTTATGCTATCAGCTATATCACCTGCCATTCGTTGTCTTAAACTATATTGTTCTCCATTTATCTGTAATAAATAAATGTTAATGTATTTTCTAAAAAAGAAAAAGCGTATATGGCAGACAAATTTCTGTTTATTTTAACGATGCTTACATCCCATCCAGGCCAAGATGAAATATTTGTCCATTGTTTAATGCCTTTGTACAGAATAGTTGCATTTATGCTAGCATTTGCTGTTGTTAAAAATTGAGAACTTTGTGGAAGACTTAATGCCTTCTTTTCATTGTAAACTTCTAAAATATCTGCTCCAATATCATCTTGCAATGTAAATAAGCTGTGGGACATTTTATTAGAAACTTATCATATATAGACCAATATATATATATATATATAATTACATGAATATATTTATTTTTGTTTTTAAATATTAAAAATAATTACCCTTGTCCTTTAGTTTCATTGTAAACTATTTCTTGCCATTTTGTTAAAACTGCTGCATTTTCTGGACTATCTCGAGTGTATACGTGTACCAATGATAGATAATTATCAATGTCAGTTGGTATTGCATTCAGAGATTCATCCCGCAAAGTAGAATCTTCTATGAGATACTGAGTATTTGCCAAACGAAAACCATTAATTCCCAATTTTAACCAATGTTTCAAAATTTCCTGGAATAAAACAATATTAAAATAAATAAATTTATGTTACACCAATTAATTCATCCAAAATCGTTTATCAATCAAAAAATAACTTACTCCAAATTCTCCTACCACTTGTGGGTTCAAGAAATTCAGATCTGGCTGAGTTTTATTAAATTGATGAAGATAATATTGGCCTCTTTGTTCATTCCATTCCCAGGCAGATCCTCCATTTACACTTAACTATAATTGAAATAAATAGTTATCAAATTCTAAAAATTTTTGTGAAGCAAAATACTTTTTATCCAAAAAGTATGCAAACAATCATATATATATGTATATAAAAAAGAATGTATTTGCAAAATATTCATAAGTACCTATAGCATTCAAATGATTACAAGAATATTTTAAATATACCCAATTATTAGGAGGATGCCTTTCACCATCAGAAGTAGTTTGTCCATCTGCCCAAATATAATAATCTGTATAAGGATTTTTATTGTTAACAGATTGTTCAAACCAAGAATGTTTCATGGAAGAATGATTAGGATCTAATTCCAAAATAAGATGCTGATCTCTTTCCCTTGCTGCTTTAACAAGATTATCTAGATCACTTATATCACCTATTTGTGGATCTAATTCCATGAAATTTTCCGTATGCCCTAAACATCACAAGTAATAATATAGATATAGATAAAAATCTCTATATATATTTTGGAACAAATATCAATTGTTTCATTTGTTCCATTTGCATTCTTTTTATTTATACCTTCTAAACTTCCTTTCATTATCGATGGTAAACAAATTGCTTTTATATGTTGTTCCTTTAATTCATCCAGGAGAGATTGAAAACCTTTTAAATCTTTAGTAGGCGAATCAGAAAATTGTAATCGAACAACAGGACTTTCTTCCCACCACTTTCTAGGCTTTGGTGCTATACACTTTGGTGCCATTAAAATAATAGCTATGGCACCAGCTAGCATAGCGACCCATAATACCCAAAAACTGATGAATAAAAACCATCTTAAACGAACCCAAAATGGATCATTAGCAAATTTCATCAACTCTTCTTTCCCCATTCCAGAAAATGTTTGTTTAGCAGTTTCAATATCAATTTTTGCATCTCCATTTTCCGATATAAATTTAACCTATAAACGAAAATTATTTTTATTTTCACCCAACAACGACAAAAATGATAAATTGTTAATTTAGACATAATTCACTAGGAGGAAGTATGACGCAACTTCGAAAATTTTGTACTTCTATACATCGTTTTATGGCTTTACAAAATTAAGTAAAGCAATCTTTTTAATAGATTATTATTGGTTTTTTGACAAATTATTCTTAAAAACAGAATTCCATTCGATGTAATAGATATAAAACAAATGTGGGGTATGATGTAATCAGAAAAAGATCTTTGATTTTTTCCAAAGAAAACCTAATATGTGTCTTACTAATTGTCAATCCACTACATTTTGATCATATAATAAATAAATAAAATATCTGTATATTTAGATTAAATTATTGTATTTTATTTGAAGAGAGCAGTACTATATTTCATTTATATTGCGAGTATGTCATGGTAAATATCCAGTTATGTCGGAAAAACCCGTGCCCCTCCTACATTAATTTCATCTTAATTTCTTCGAAATACAAAGAAAAATTATAATAATATACCCACATCGTTATCGTACACCTAATATTATACACAATTTCGACATAATATGCAAATTCACGGTTTCTCGGTTTTTTTTATTTTTAACAAAAACAAAAATTCTCGTGAAAGCGTAACGAATCCATAAAGTATGGAATGAAAAAAAAGAAGAAGGAATAAGATAAAAAAAAGATGGCGTCGATATTACCTCTGTGGCATCTTTAGTAGGCGAAATTTTACTTTCGTCCGTAAGCATTCTCTCCTTTGTTCCATCGTCGAGATCACTCTCTCCCCCATTTTGTTTTCCCATGTTTAACAGTTCGTGGGATTTTAATTGTTGATCAAAGGAAACCGGAGTACTGACATCCGTCTCAGACTTGCACGTTAGAACGACTGAGGACGGCTGAGACGATTCTTTCATTTCGTCGTTATCTAAGTCCTGCCTCCCACTCTCCATAGCTACGAAAGATTCTATTAATGGGCGTACGTATATCGTAGAACGTAGACTAACTCGTCTGAATTCTTAAATAGAATCCTTCGTCTATACTGTACTCACCCCGAATTTTTGCAGTCTCTCTTATTCCGTGTAGCTCCGATCAAATTTCGGGATTCAATCTAAAAAAATCCGAATTATTATTTAATTTATAAACAAAAATGAATGAAACAAAATAATAAACAAAATACTGTCTTTTTGGAGATCGCTTTTTTTACGATGGAAATAAAAAAAAATTATCTAGGTAAAATGAAATATAAATTTCTAACGTACTTGCTGCATCCACTCGCTGTCTTCGAATGAGATCGGAAGACTAGTTTGCGCAACTCTGTGCCGTCGGAAATTCAACGATTTTTTTTTCGTGTCCTTCTCCTACTTTCGACCTCTCCGTTAGTACGAATGTAATAAAATTTAATCGAGATATAGTACACGATATGTGTTCACGTACGATCGCAGGGCTGGCACATTCTTCTTTTGGGCATTTTTCCTTTTTTTTTATTTCTTTTTTTTTCGATATTCGAAGGATAAGAATTAGGAAGATAAAAAAAAATTTCTTCTTTGTTTGTTAATTTACCTTTTCCCCGTTGAAAATTCCTTTCTTTTTCATATTGTCATTGAATATATTCTTTGAATTAAAAAATTTAATGAAAAAATCCAATAATTTTATTGACACAGGGGTTTACAATGTCTAGTTCCGTTACTTTACTTTGGTACATTGCTCCGATTTCGATTCCATAATTCATGTCATGTTAAATACTATTGTTGCACTTATCGATTTTTATCGAGACGACTGCTGACTTCAAACGCCGTATAAAAAAGCGCGACATTTGATTTTTCTTTTCATTTCTTTTTTTTTTGAATATAGACTCGTGATAAGATTAAAAAAATTAATAAAAGAAATTAAATATAAACTATATAAAAATTATATATATACACAGATCGTGGTAAAAGTTACAATAAGTAGGAAAAGGATTAAAGTAAATAACATATCGATTTAATATAATTACAATTTTATTATACGCTTCTGTATTTATTTATGGAATCTGTTTATAGATATCTTATTTATAGATATCTCTGACTGCCATTATAAGTTGACGTTTAATTTATTTTCATATTTAATCCGATCGCATATATCAAGGATTTAACCTCGTAGTGATTATAGTATCGTTCTTCCTGCATACAGTATGGAAGAAAAAGAGTTAATCACTGTAACAGTCTCGTATTCTTAATCTCTTTGTTTAGTTTAATAAATCTTTAATTCAAATGTTGACATCTTTTGTTACCACGTTACTACTTCACTGATCGAGTTTCACTCAAATGCTTCTTTGTTATTAGATAATTCTTCTCGACCAATGATTGATTATACGAAACACATCGGAAATCCAATCTGATTTTTTAATACGTATAATAGATGTATAAGACTTTCGAGAAAAACTTTCTACGTCGTCTTATCCAATATCCGTTTTATAAACGAATCCAAAATCTTTCGAATTACTTTCCGCGCGTCCGAACACGTATAGTTTTCCTTATACGGGAATTCCAAGCATATTTAGATATTCAAGAAATTTGTTATATTTTGTTTAAAATTTTTTATCGAGTTAGGGCACGCCGGTAATAAGAAACAGCAATACATTAAAATAGAAGTTACGAGAGCTAATAAAAGTGCCATCCAGAACATCCAAAATAAACATAATCGTGTTTTCATCCAAGAAGGTGTAACGTTATAATTGTTCGGACGGACTGAGAAAGAAAGAAATTCTTTATTATTATTATTATTATTTTTTTTTTTTTACATTCGTAAAATAAACAAATACTATCGTAACTACGAAAGAAATAGTAAATAAATGGAAACGTATTTATTAAGTAAAAGAAAAAAAAAGAAAGAAGAAAAACAAATTTTCAAACGACCGACGTACCTTTTAATTTTGATTGCTTGACAATGTTTATACTTATACTATCGTAAAACTGTTTGTAATAACTGAAACAAATTTTTTCGCCGTTTTCCATTCTTTAATACTTTTAGTTTCGATGTTTCTCCGTAGAATTACAGTAACGAACTAACGACATAAGCGAACTATATATATATATATATATATATATATATATATATATACACATCATACATATGTATATATGTATAAGTTATTGGCCAGGTTATTGGTGAGATACTGACTGGATAAACATATATATGTGTATATGACATTTAACATTTATTGGACTAATATAGAGAAATCTCAACCTTATTCGAAGGACGTTGTATAAATATATGTACATGCATTGGAGAGTTTCATTCATTCATGTTAACAAACGATTTATTGTTATAGATAATACGAAATGCCATGACCGGCTTTCATAAGCATCCAATTAACACGAATGACGTATTTTTATTGTCTTTTTATCAATACACAGATAAGTTAGTAGACGACCACTCATGTTTATCTTTTTAGCGATCCATTATCCTTAGAAAAGAAATATCTTTTGACGAAAAACAAATCTTTATAAGATTAAATGTTTATGCATTTGTCAAGTTTATTACTTCAGTTATTTTTTTGTTTCGATAAAATTCTAATTTTATGAAAATTGAGTTCACTGTTATTGCATCTATCAGGATAATTAATAAAGAATTATTTTATACTACTTGAAAAATATCTTTATAACTATTTCTCTTTTCGATAATGCACGATAAACTCATCTTGCTCTCTTCAAAACGAACATATGTCTTCAACTGTATTTATCGCATTGTTAACGCTCTTGTATACATTATATGATGAAGTTAATTTATAAATCACAGTTAAATCTGATTTCATTTACTCTATATGATTTATCTTGTACTGGGTATTGAGAAATTATAATTTTGAATGTTTAGAATTGTAAGGAAACAGTATTATGTGTGATTTTCTTTTATTAAATATTATTATATAAGCTAATTCAAAACACAGATAATACTAAAACAATCAAACTTGTGCTTAATATCAAGGTAAATTTAGAAGTGCTGGGTATTTCTGAACTATTTGGTTTATGAGTTGAGTTATTTGTAATGTTTGGATCTGTCGTTGGAGTGTCTGAACTGTTTGGATGTGTCGTTGGACTTTCTGAACTGTTTGGATCTGTCGTTGGAGTTTCTGAACTATTTAGATCTGTCGTTGGAGTTTCTGAACTGTTTGGAACTGTTGTTGGACTTGCTGAACTGTTTGGATCTGTCGTTGGAGTTTCTGAACTGTTTGGAACTGTCGTTGGACTTGCTGAACTGTTTGGATCTGTTGTTGGAGTTCCTGAACTGTTTGGAACTGTCGTTGGACTTGCTGAACTGTTTGGATCTGTCGTTGGAGTTTCTGAACTGTTTGAAACTGTCGTTGGACTTACTGAACTGTTTGGATCTGTCGTTGGAGTTTCTGAACTGTTTGGAACTGTTGTTGGAGTTGCTGAACTGTTTGGATCTGTCGTTGGAGTTGCTGAACTGTTTGGATCTGTCGTTGGAGTTTCTGAACTGTTTGGATGTGTCGTTGGAGTTTCTGAACTGTTTGGATCTGTCGTTGGACTTACTGAACTGTTTGGATCTGTCGTTGGAGTTTCTGAACTGTTTGGATCTGTCGTTGGACTTTCTGAATTGTTTGGATTTGTCGTTGGAGTTTCTGAACTGTTTGGAACTGTTGTTGGACTTGCTGAACTGTTTGGATCTGTCGTTGGAGTTTCTGAACTGTTCGGATCTGTCGTTGGAGTTTCTGAACTGTTTGGATCTGTCGTTGGAGTTTCTGAACTATTTAGATCTGTCGTTGGAGTTTCTGAACTGTTTGGAACTGTTGTTGGACTTGCTGAACTGTTTGGATCTGTCGTTGGAGTTTCTGAACTGTTTGGAACTGTCGTTGGACTTGCTGAACTGTTTGGATCTGTTGTTGGAGTTCCTGAACTGTTTGGAACTGTCGTTGGACTTGCTGAACTGTTTGGATCTGTCGTTGGAGTTTCTGAACTGTTTGAAACTGTCGTTGGACTTACTGAACTGTTTGGATCTGTCGTTGGAGTTTCTGAACTGTTTGGAACTGTTGTTGGAGTTGCTGAACTGTTTGGATCTGTCGTTGGAGTTGCTGAACTGTTTGGATCTGTCGTTGGAGTTTCTGAACTGTTTGGATGTGTCGTTGGAGTTTCTGAACTGTTTGGATCTGTCGTTGGACTTACTGAACTGTTTGGATCTGTCGTTGGAGTTTCTGAACTGTTTGGATCTGTCGTTGGACTTTCTGAATTGTTTGGATTTGTCGTTGGAGTTTCTGAACTGTTTGGAACTGTTGTTGGACTTGCTGAACTGTTTGGATCTGTCGTTGGAGTTTCTGAACTGTTCGGATCTGTCGTTGGAGTTTCTGAACTGTTTGGATCTGTCGTTGTAATATTATTTAATGGTGGAGTTGTTGGAATAGATGTAGCAGGTATTGTAGGTGTAGTGGGAATAGTAGTTGTAGTTTGTAATATTTCGTTTCCTTTTAATACTAAAGCAGCATTTGCCGTAAGCATAATATTACTTCTTGATACAGTGTCTCTGAAAAAAGAAATTTGTTATATATTTCAATAAACTATTTATAAATATTTTTCTTTCTATTCATATACTCACGTAGTATAGATAGAATTACTTGAATATATTACTATTTCTAAATTGTCATCTATGTTTGGATATAGAGATGTCAGATTTATTCGTTCTTGATGAATCCACAGATTCACAATAACCATATATACAGGATAATTGTGAAACGATCTGCATATAAACATATATTATGTAGTAGAATTCGTGTCATGCAAACACACACACACACATTTAATAATGTTGAATAAACAAACCGTTTTAAAATAAGTACGTTGTTGTTATTTGTAGATTTAAGTTCGTAGTCTCCATGAGTAAAAACTATATTTTTTCTAAGTTTGGCTATCCTTTTGTAGGTTCTTAAGTTGCTGCGTTCTTGGGCTTCTTGATATTTTACATTTCTAGTAGCATATTCAGGATGTACAGGAAGATATGTAGTTTTATTTGTGGAGAAACCAGCAGACACTTCGTTATTCCACTGCATAGGTGTTCTTGCTGGATCTCTGGAAAAATTTTCATATGTGTCCTCTGTCCGAGCACAACCCATTGGATCAATCGTTTTATCCCATTGAATTTTGGGATCTAACATTGCTATCTCTTCACCATAATATGTGTATGCTTGCCCAGGTAGAAGTAAACTAAGCATATGAAGTCCATCAACACGATTTAATCCAATTCTCGATGGTACTCTTGAGAAGTCATGATTACTTAGCTACAATGATATAAAACTTATTTTGTAGATTATAATTAAACCTTTTTTATTGGTTATAATTAATTACTTTGCAAGTTATGCACATTTTCCTTACCATCCAATTGGTGCTTGAATTTTCTGGTAAAAGTTGAAACCATTCATCTATTACGCTTTTGATATAATTAGCATCTGTCTTATTGTGAATAGGATTGATGAAGAGTGTATTTGTAGGTGGAATTCCTTTGTGTGTAGCATTACCGTAATAAGCTATAAGATTATGATTAGAATCATATGATTCTGCTATTAACAATCTGAGAAATAAATGTTTGATTATATTAGGATTAAATCACTTTGAAATAAACTGGGTGAACAGAGAAGACGACTTACTTTGGAATTGCATTATTCTCTTCTACCCAGTTGTTGATATAGGCACGGAATATATAAAGAAGTTCAATACTTTCTTTAAGTCCAGAAGTATGATTACCACTTCCTACAAATGGTTCATCTCGTAATTCTTTATCTTCAAAAAAATATGGCACTGCGTTAATACGGAAACCATCTACATGTCTTTCTAACCAGAATTTGAAAATATCCTGTTAGGTGAAGGAATATCATTTATTATTTATTTGTAGAACAAGCCAATTTATTTGACCATATCATGTAAATAATGTTATGTTCTTAATGTACCTGTAATTTCTTAAGCACATTTTCATTTCGTAAATTAAGATCTGGTTGTTTCTCGTGAAATTTATGATAATACCATTGCTTTCTAACATCATTCCAAGTCCACGCTGATCCTTCTTTTTCTTTATTATAAGTGCTTACCTAGTTAAGCGATATTATCCTGTTATCTGTTTGTTATTTTATAGTATTATTTCCAAATAATCCTTTGAATTATACTTACCCAATTATTAGGTGGTATTTTATTACCTTTCTCATCTACAGATCCATTTGCCCAAATATAGTAATCATTGTAAGGTTCAACATTTTGCACAGATAATGAAAACCATTCATGTTCATCACTAGAATGATTTGGTATTATATCTAGCATGACCTTCAATTCTGAAAGATAGTTTTAAAATGTTTATTATATAGTAAAAATAACAAGATTTATCATGGACATATATGTCATAAGAAAAATAAAATAAGATAGAGACATACCACGTTTGTGTGCTTCTTCTATCATTGTATAAAAATCTAAAAAATTTCCAAATAAAGGATTTATATCTGTATGATTAGAAACATCATATCCACCATCTATTAGAGGAGATCCATAAATTGGATTAAGCCATATTGTTTCGACTCCAAGTTCCTTAATGTAATCAAGTTTATTAATAATGCCTGGAACATAAAAATTTAATTGTAATATATCCGAAATACATAATTGTTTTGTAAACTTTATATAAATAGAAATTCGAAAAATGTATTGATTAAAGTTCATCTTTTTAAAATTTCGCGCCTAAATTAACGAGGCGAAAGAGAAAGCAATATGGCCGATGATGGTTGGATTAGTTGTTGAAGCTCCTAAAAAATTTGTACGATAAAATCAATAAAAGAGAATTCTTTTGTTAGTAATTATATAAGCTGATATTCATTTTATTACAATACGTAGTTTTTACATTATAAGATTGTTAAAAAATAAAAGTTATTTCATTGTATTAATTTCGTTGGTCAATGATAAAAAGGATTTATACTTGGAATTCATTTGATATATAATATATCATGGTAAAATTAAAAAAAGTAAGACTTAATAATTCAAATCATGAATAATATGCATGCATTGAGATTTTTAATATACATATATATATGTATGTATATACATCACTTTAAGAATGAAACTAATATATGAAAAAAAGCCGCGAACTTTTCGAAAATGGCTATCGATATATAAACCTAATATATACATATGTATATTCATGGTAATGTATTTTGAGAATAGAAAATTCGTTTACTCAATAATTATTTCTAAGAATAGATATAGCTCGAACATTTACATTTATTTAAGTATTTTTCGAATCTCGGTGAGCAATTATATCACTGTGGGACTTCAAAGTCATAACATCTTTCTCTTGTAAAAATTGCGCGTATAATGCAAACGATTATTTTAGTTATAAAGCGTATTTTAGTATATTGAAAATTAATATATCGAGACTCAAATAATCGTTATATTTACTTGTTTTATATAACTTGTTTTATTAACATTACTATTAATTATTTTTATCAATATAAATGTTATTGAATTATTTAATTACAAATTTAGATTTAATAATATATATATAGTAATTAGTACGACGTTATAAAATCATTGATTCTTCGCTAGAACATAGATTATAAAATGTTTCTTTTATAGATAAGGTAGAACTCATCATTAGGAGGAAAAGCGATGGCGCTGAGATCGGTCATATTTACTATGTCGATAAAAAAGTTAATCAGATATAAGAAAGATTTCTTTGATAATAAGATTACATTCCAAACTAAATTAATTATGTTTATTTTTTTTTTCTTTTCAAATTCAGCAGATTTCGAAAGAACGTTACTCCACCCTTTTATTTGAAGTTTCTTCAATATTAAAGTTTCGAGTACGGCGAGAAATTATTTCTTTAAACATATTTATATTTGATTTAGAAATACATGGATCGTAATTTTTTTTTATTTATAAACGCAAAAATTGTTCCTAATCTAGAGAAAATGATATATATATATATATATATATATATATATATGTATGTATATATATATATACACATACATACCTTTCAAATCGCCTTCGCCATCGCCATCGCTATCTTGAAATCCTCTTGGCCAGATTTGATACACGAGCGTTGTTTCCCACCATTCTTTATATGAGAAATCGACGCATTTTATTCCTCTTGTTAAAATTCCCAAGAGTAAAATAAAGCGTAATATCGTGCACATTGAGTGCGACATAATCATAGCTTGTTATAAGAGTGAAATTTGTCTGTATATGAACTTTTATCTGTTTTTCTTTTTTTTTGTTTTTTTTTTCTACACACGAATTATCGACTTTTTATCGGACGTTATCGTTCTGATCTTCGAGTTCTAATCATCGATGGACTCCTTTGTAACTTGTCTGTAACACAAAAAATGATTTTACCTTCTTTTCTTTTTTCGATATTGGAGATTATTTATTGACGAAATCAATATACCTGCTGTATTTACGGTATGTACATATATACCGGTCTGTACATATATACATACCTATGTATTTTTATTCGGAACGCGAAATCGCGTGGAGAATATTTCAATGACCAATCAAAGAGAAACAAAAAGCACGTTTTAATAGGTATTGCCAATGGGTAATGCATCATTTAAAAAATAATGACGAATATTGAACAGATTTTTATAATAGAATGAAACTAATTAATTTGTTATATCGTTTACATAGACCTAAAAAGATTCTCTCGGGTCTTTTTAATAATCGAGCTTGTTCATAGTTACCGAATTAAATTTTGAAATTTGCTGTAGTTTAATAACTCTCTACAAGTTTAAAAGTATACATTTAATAAAATCAAGAATTTATCAGCTCGATGGTAAAATGGTTAATTCATCTTCATAATTACTTAATTATTATTTCATGTTTTCAATAATACGGTAAATAACGACGAATATATTTGTTGTATCAAAAAATCAAGTGAATAAATTAGATCGTTAAAAGTTAGATGAATAAACAACATATATCAACGAGTTATTTACCTATATTAATTATTAATGTTTTAAAAACATTTTCTTTTTCTTTTATTTGATTATCATTATTATAACGTTTAATATTGCATTTATATTTATTAACAAATATTTAAGGATATAGCGATAGAATAATTTTATATGTAAATTAATAATATTTCAAAGACCATTCTATTTTTATTCCATTTAATTATCATTATAATAATATTTGGTCAAACATTTTTCAATTTCAAGTAGATAGAGAGTTAGGAGCAATAAACGGTAGAAAAAAAGCAAGCATATAAGATGACACGCTTGTTAAGACGAAGTTCACTTGGCATTCTCGATCTTGGCATTCTTCCTAAGTCGTTTTGACGCAAACGATTCTGCTCTATTCTCAATCGAGCACGATGTCATGCGATAATAGCTTTATACAAAAATATTTTTCTTCTACCAAAGTCGACAATAATTCAGTTATATACTTCGACGTACGTATATTACAAGGTATTTACGAAATGAAATACAATACGATGAAAATTTCACTTACCTTGAGAATGCCAATATTATGTTTAGCTGGGACAGTTTACAATTATTAGAAATAATAATCATTTCACTTGTATTAATTTCAATTATTAAATTATTTCATTACCGAACACGTATCCAAAATAGACAAACTCTTTGTTTTGTATTTTAGATCGCGTTTTACACGTCACGTTTGTTTAAATAAAAAAAAAAAAAAGAAAAAGAAAGAAGCAAGTAAAAGCAAAGAGAAGAGAAACAGAAAAAAATATTTTATATTGACATAATTAGCACCAAGCCAGTAACGTTAATGAAGACGAAATTGATCGTCGTTCTTTGTCGTGTGAAGCTCGAGTCCTCCCCACCAAATGATTTTTGACAATCGTATCTATCTAAAAGGTTTCAACGTTGAACGATTGTATTGGCACGGACTAATAGATAACTTTTATTTTTTTCAACCTATAGACGATTCTATCATATCCATTTCCGATTCATAATCGTGTATGAAATACATGTAAACGCGTATACAATATATCATTTTATTCGTAAATTTCACGGACGGACATATTACGCGCATTTCGTATCGTAAGCCAATTACCAGATTTACGTCATGAGTTAATTTTGTATTTTATCGTACCTGCATGGACGTCTGATATCGTATATCTGTTTTCTATCTTTCAGCTAATATTTCATACTTGATAGAACCATTCATTTATTTAGATATATTAAGAAATCGTAAAATATTAAGTATTTGTAATAACGTATTATTGTCGATGCGTAACAACGAAAATTATAGACACGCACAATTATTATTATATTTATTATTTATTTATTATTATTATTTTTTTTTCTTTTTTTAATTTTTACAAGCGAGCATATAAGAAACCAGTTATAATTAAATTTAGAATCCATGACATTGGGGCATGAAAATAGCTACTTAGATGACCCTAAATTATTTTCATTATTAGGAGGATGGCACTAATAAATTTGAACCGAACGATCATACGTTAAGAAAATAAAGAAAAGTTCCTTAATAGAACTCATTATTTCGATTAATGGGTTACGATAAGAAGTGACATTATTATGAATCCATTTCATAGATTTTTTAAAAATAAGTCATCATCATGTGTGCTGTGTGTATGTGAGTATATATATATATATATATATATATATATATATATATATATATATATATATATATATATATATGTATATATATACTTATAATGAAATTATCTATATTTGAAACAAGAGGGGAAGAAAAGTAAGGGAGAGAGAAAGATATATGTGTAACATCAGACGTAATCTGTTTTTTTTTTTCAAATATATGATAGTAAACATTTTACTCTCTCTTGAATAGTCGAACAATCAAATAACCGTTTTATTTTGACAGGTCTACGACTTTAGTTATGGTTATATGCTTCAAAGAATTTAGGAATAGGGACATACTTGTGTGGATATTTTATATCTATACATCCGATAAGATTCAAGACGAGTCATCATTTCAGTCTATCATGCAATCGATAAAACGTTAAAGATTAGAGAGATGTATATGATTGATATATTATTACTTTAGTTATGCGTTGTTTATTATTTTAAGTAACGTTTTCGTTTCTTCAAATAGATCAAAAATTTTTTTATTAATTTATAAAATAAAATCGATTCGAAAGTTCATATTTTTCCATAATCATTTGACAATAGTTATTTCTCTTTTGCAACGATTTTGAAATAATCTCAGTAGAGCTTATCGATGAAGATCTATACGAGAGGCTTTGCTGTTTATGATTATTGAAGTTTCATATTGCCTGTATCCGTTCTTGAACGTTGAATTTTTCGTTCTGATTAATTCGCATTTCGTATTGATGAGAGAGAGAAAGAGAGAGAGAGAGAGCACCTATTGAACGATCGTTTTTTGGCTCGCTAATATACATACGTACATACGTATATGTGTATATATAGGTATACATAGGCGTACGTACGTACGCTCGAAAAATCACGCGGTGCTCTTTTCACTCTAATATCGATATGCTATTATTTGCGATATACGTTTTGACGTGTTACGACGTTGAATTTTCAGTTTTTATTATGGATACGGGTTTCCGCGTCGTGTCGTGACGGCACTTTTCATTAAAATCGTTAGTATCGATTTTCATCGCTTTTTATTTTTCTTTCCTTTTCTTATTTTTTTTTTTTTATTATTTCCTTCTTTTTTTCCATTTGTCGCTTTTCGTCAATGTAGACGATGTTTACGATCTTTAAAGTATATAAAAAGTGTATAAAAATATTCAT
>OU426851.1:6135591-6165591 GCA_911387685.1 Dolichovespula media | reverse complement strand
GCAGCAACCGCTTCTGGTATAATGGCTTTCCTCTGTGGGTGAGATTTTTTAACAAAGAGCCACTATAGCGGCACTTGCTTGTTCCCTTGCTTCGAAAGCCCTGTTAAGTAAGTAATCACTTACTTGCTTACTTGCGTTCCGTGAGAAATCTGTAAATATTGGCTATCTCCAATTTTATGTGCGCATCAAGAAAAAAAAAAAAAAAAAAAAAAGAAAAAAGATAAAATAAAAGAAAAATATCATAACTCTACCGATCAACGTTAGTTTATATTAACGCAGATATGGGCTAATTCCATGCATAAGCGGAAGCCCTTCTTGGCTGTAGCCAAAGGGTTAATAATAATAGATATAGTTCGATCGGATGAAAATTTTCTTTTTCGTAAACGGAAGCCCGAGAATACACCGTAAAGAGGCTTTTTTATTAAATTTTTTATGTTTTATATCTTGTCACAAGATAGATCTATATTATTATCATCATCATCATCATCATCATCATCATCATTATTATTATTATTATTATTATTATTATTATTATTATTATTATTATTATTATTATTATTATTATTATTATTGTTATTGTTATTATTGTTATTATTATTTTTTTTTTGTTCTATACGAGTTTAATTAAGCAGAATTTTAATGTTAATTTTATTTTCTATGCGATCTCGTTCGACACCTTTTCTTTATGTACATATACATAGGCAGATAATTATATTAAATGTCGCAAGTACAGTTCAAGATCTATTTACAAAGAGATGATAGATTAGGTAGGATTAATATGTATATCGAAAGAGAGATGCGACGTGTTATAATAAACGGCGCGCTTAAATTTGCAGATAAATCATCATATCTTAAGTAGGTATACGTCTTTTTCTTCTTCCTCTTATGCACGATATATTTTTGAGAATAAGTGTCTGTGTGTGTGTGTGTGTGTGTGTGAGAGAGAGAGAGAAACAAATTCTTTTTAACGCAGACAGAAAAAGAAACATTACTCAATTTTTACGTTTATTTTTTCAATATTTAGACAAAGAACGCGACAATTTACAGATACATATACAACATGCTATTTATATCGGAACGAAAAAAGGATTTATTTATTTATACGTCAAAGTTGATTTGCTGTATATATTTAACTCAGTATATAAAAATTCAAGGACAATGAGCATATTTTCGTTTTTTTTATTTTCGTTACAATCATACATAGGTAATTATGTTCGTCCGTGGGATCGATGATGATTCTCGTATTGTTTAAATATTTCGCCTTTTATTTTTATCTCTTCTTCTCTCTCCTCCCCTCTCTCTCTCTCTCTCTTTTTCTATTTGTTTCTCATATTTTTAATTTTTACTATCTTATATGTATATAACTATCGTTTATATAACATCCAAACGTTTATTTCTAACGAATATACCGTATCGTGTATCTTATTTACTTTCTTTCCTTACTATATTTTCTCTTTGAAGAGACTAAGTTTTTATTTGAATAACTTTTTGCCCATTTTTTCTTTGATAGTTACAGTTCATATTACTTTTTTCTCATCGAATACATACAACGTTGTTAAACAATTCGAGATGTTTCTAAACTATCTACGCGCTTTTTTATTTCTAGCATCGATAAACGTTACACATGCATAGTCATATAACGTATATACAACATTCGTCAATGTTATGTATATATTATATAGACCAACATACATATATATATATAATATATATATATATATATATACATATATATATATATATATACATATATATATACATGCATATGTATATATGCGTAAATATGCTATTAACGAACACGCATAGAAGATAAAGTGCTGTTATTATAAGATCAATGTGTATGTACAACTATATATTGTGTTATCATATATATAATATACATATGCTTCACTTAAATTATATATTGTATGTGTTTTTGCGTGTATGTATGTGTGTATATTGTAATATTAAAATTACAATTTCAGAAATTACTCTTTGCAATTGTTTTGTCACATTTTTATCATTTTTTTTTACAATAATAGATAATGCATATTGCTCACATGAAACTCTCTCATTAGAATTTTCAATTCTAATCTTACTCTGGCAGAAAAGCAAAAGATATACGATTATGAACATTCGTTTAGCCATATACCATATTTCGTGTGCAACTGTGTATGTGTGTGTGAGTGTGTGCGTGTGTGTGTGTGTGTGTTTGTGTATTATTAATTATTAATATTTAAGTAAAAGAAGAGGCGTGATAGTAAAAGAATTGAAAAAAAAGATAAAAAAATGAAAGGATATAGATAAGAGATAAGAATGAAGAGAGATAGAGATAGAACAAAACAGAGTAATATAGAATTTTCATTAAAGGAAGTTAGTGAAAAATTGGACATTATCGATATTAGGAAATGTGGCCAGCCCTTTTTAAAAGATATTAGTTTTTATAGAGATTAGAATTAAATTGGATTTCGTAAGAGGTGTCCACCTTAAGGCAGATTTAAAAACGAATCCTTTTCCACGGAATAAAGTTCCATCTCGATTTTATTATTTCTTTTTCCTCTTTTTTCTTTTTTATATTTGTTTTGTTTCGTTTTGTCTTTCCAGTGATCCGGTTTTTACTCCCCTTCCTTTTACGGACTTTTTTTTTGTGCGTATCACAACCAATCATAAGCAAGAAGGAAGTTTATTTTGAACTTTACCGAAAATTATCTTTTTCTTCTTGTTTGTTTTTCTCCTTCGGAATTTTTGATCATAGATAAGAGAACAGGGATATGTCGAATAATATTTATATCAATCATCGTTTGATAAGTTCTGCTAATTACGTCGTATTTGTTATCTTTCATTTTATTTCTTGGTCCGAATAGAAATTATCTAATTTTTATTTGAAACTAAAACTACACAAAATGTACGCTTTCTATTATAATTTTGTTGATTTTTCTAAATATCATTTTGTTGTTCCTTCAAACCTGTGCGTGTCGCTGTTTTATTTTCTGTGTTTGGTCACTGGTCACAGTAAAAAGGCCTATTCGCAGAAACATTTATAAATAATTATATATTTTTGTTTTGATTGTAGATAGATAATTTACGCGATCAAAAGTATTATATTTTAATGATTAGAAAAAAGAGAAAATAATGTAACGCGATTGCATATTCGTCAATATCCTTGGTAATAAAATATGCGTGAAAATTTTCCGTGATTCTAATCTTGTTTCTTTCCTTTTTTTTTTACTTCATTTTTATTTTTTCTTTTATATTTATTTATTTATTTTTTATATTTAAATAGACGAAAATTTCGAAAATAACGATTATAGGTCAAAATGTAATAACAGCCTAAACGAATGATTGGCATTTTAAATCTTAAAATGTACGAAGAAGTCTTACATAAGTTTGAAATCTGTCCTAATTTAGTACAATAAATTGGTTCCATTAAAAGTCTTTTGTAATCGATGTGTCTCGATACATAATGTACATATACATGTCTATGTATACCATTTAAATGACTAGAAAGAAATTTAATTGTAAGTTTGTTTAATCAACTTGGAATGTAAAAACGCATTATTTCTAAGGAATTACTTTTTTGGCTAGACAGTCAAGTACAAGTATTCGTTAAACTTAATGTACTTTCGTTTTGCAGCTAAATCCGCTAAATTTTATTTATTTATTTATTTTTTTTTCTTTTCAAATTGGATCCGATCGAAAGAGTTCGTTTCATATGTATCACTCCTTTATGAGATAAAAATATGAATGAGCGCCTTAGCCTTCCCGATAAAATTGTTTTTATTAACATTGAATCTACTTGAAAAATTTTAAGTACCTCGAATTCTAATAAACAGACGAGCTAAAGTTTTCAGATATTATATTTCGTGGAATAAGGAGAAGATAGAGAAGAATTAGGATATATATATATATATATATATATATATATATATATATATATGTATGCATGTATGCATGTATGTACCTATATAATAAAGATAGAAATGGGATACGAGGGAGAAAGAGAGTGAAGAAGAAAGTATATAAAAAGACAAGAGCATATAGAATTATGCTCCAAGTACAAATTGTTAAGGTTTTGTAAAGGTAACTAAATTCCTGTCAACTGACTATGTATGTACATATGTTAAAATTGATTTCGCCGTTGAATTAATTCGTGATTATTATCGCGATAGATCGGATAATCGCGTTTACATATGTACATACATACCGAATCTAAAATTCGATCGATTTTATTTATTGTTTTATATTCTTTATCGAATTATCAATAACTTGTACGCAAGATAGAGAAAACAATTAGGGCTGGCCATTTAAACGTCGTGCGTTCCCTTTTCAACGAGTTAACAAAGTGTCAAACTACGATAGGGAGATAGATGAGTGACATCGATTGACTCGTAGATATACATATTTTTCTTTTGTTGTTATTGTTGTTGACGATATCACTATAGAATAATTTCTTTTTTAAATGTGATACCTACTCTTCGGCGAAGACTTTACTCGATGTGGACATCGAGTTTCTTCAACTTTTATATATAGGTATATATATATATGTGTGTATGTGTATGTATATATATAAATTATATGTATATATATATATATATATATATATATATATATATATATATATAATTTAGTCGAAGATCAAATTTTTGCTCTTTATTTAAAACAGATTGCGCTTGCTCAGCTGACTCATACTTTTAAGTTCCGTTTTATTTTCCGGAATTTCTTCTCTTTTTTTTAATTGTCGATCTACCCACTTTTCTATTTACTCTTAAAAGTTATTTTACAAGGTATTATTTACTCTTCTCATCGCTATAATGTTATGTATACGATAGAAGGATATTTTGGGAGTTTTTTTTTTTTTTTTTTTTGAAAAATCTCGCTCTATATCTTCGAACATCTTAATTAACTAACTGACTAACTAGCTAAAAATCTATTCGATCCACGAAACGCCCGAAATGTCTTGTTCATTCTCTTTTTTCTATTTCTTTTCTTGTTTTCTTTTATATAATTCGACATCAACTCTTTCCCTTTTCGTTATATTTAAGTTAGTCAAGAGAAAACAATTCTTCTTTTTTTCCTTCATCTCTCAACACGTTTCAAAACACGCCAATCGCGCAAAAGACGAGTGGATATTATAGTTTTCATTCGATATTATGAAATTCAGAGGATCCTGATGTGTTTGAATCAAATTATTCCGAGGACAACAAGCAAGATATTATGCGGAAATGATATTAAGGCACGGATGATGATAAAAGTAATTCATTATATAGTCGAAGAAGATTTACATATGTGTGTGTGTGTGTGTGTATATATATATATATATATATATATATATATATATATATATATGTACATAGATAGTATACATACATATATATATATATATACACATAGTTGAGAGTCACTCAAAGGAGTATACTGTCGGAAACGTAATTCATTTGAAATATTAGATAATAAAAAATATCAGTATGTTTCGTCGATGGCGCGATTGAACGTGACATTTGCAAGGTCACCGTATATTACTTCCTCTTCTACTTTTCTTTTGTTTTTGTTTTTCTTCTCTTTTCTTTTACTTCAGGACGGCGCGTTTCGGGAGATGCAACGCAATGAACGTAGCTTATGATTTAATTTGCTGTAGGCTCTCTATATCGGCGCGATCCTTTGGATCAAAATTTCGAACATTAAATGCGAAAAAAAAAGGAAGAGATCGCTCGTCTCCGTGAATTCTTTTCGCCGATGCTGTGAACGAACAATCGCTGAGATTACACGTTGCATTCTCTGCTCATTTTTTGATTTGTTTGTTTCCCTTTTCTTTTTTTCTTCTTCTTATCTCGTCTCTCATCTCTCTCTTTCTCTCTTTCTCCCTTTTTTTTTCCTTATCGCGTTATTATCATTTCTCACGGATAGAAAGAAGACAATCGATGTCATCTCTCTCGCCGAAAGATACGTTTGATAAATTATTATTTCGTTATATGATGGGATACGATAAAAGTGTCCCACGTTAAAGGAGTCAGTATCGAACCAGTTGTAAATTCAAGGTTGTCGAAGTCTTGCGAGATTAACATATTTCACGGTGAAGTATTATTCGATTTTTCTATAGTCGAACGATTCTAAGGAAATTATAACGGGGGTTTTAGGCGTTAACGCGGTTACATTTATTTTTATCGTTAGATTATTCATACGCATAAAGCAACCATCGCGTGTTTGTGTGCTTCCGATCTATATGTATATTTTTTACGAGAGATTTTCTCGTTCACACATTAATCTCTTTCTTTTATTTCTTTTTCCTTTTTCATTTCTACAGCGTTTGATCATATAGCAATCGAACGACGAGAAATCGGAAACCATGGAGATCTCGTTTACGGTTTATCACTTTAGTGCTTTGCTATTGAGCATATCTTCGTATATGTTCCTCTAATACATGTAATAATATTAAAACTCTCTCGAATCTCTTCTTTGTTTTGTTTTTTTTTTTTTATTAAAATATCTGCATCGTCGTGTGTGTATATAACGTATATATGTATATATAGGTATATTTATATGTAATATATGTATATATGTATATATATATACACATACATATATATATCTATTTTTTGTTTAAATACATACATATTTTCGGCTGTCGTACTAAGCGACGGCGAATTTAAATAAGTACGTGAGACTTTTTCACAAAAACGTACACGTATTCCTGTTAATGTGCCTGGCAGACGAACAAGTACGATTGAAATGTTTGCTTAACGATTTTTCTCTTTTATTTTCCCCTTTTCTTTTTTTTTCCCCTTTATTTCCTTTCTGTTGCTTTCTTCATGAATCTCTCTCTCTCTCTCTCTCTCTCTCTCTCTCTCTCTCTCTCTCTCTCTCTCGTTCTCTCTCGATGACAGGACGACGATAAAAGTAGGACATTTTTTATCATTTTTTAATACTATTCGAAGATGAGGGAACTTTAGGACTGACAATGTCAAGAGATTTTTCGAATATTTTTCAATAAAAAATAAAAAAGATAGATGCATCGATCATCGTTTTTTATTTATTTTCCTTTTTTTTTTTTCATAGAATTTTCCCCTCGTATCCTTCGGTCTTATTTTTCATTTTATTGTTAATTAATACGGCTCGAATATCTTCTAAATTTTGACTAATTTTGATCGATCTATTACGATTAGTAAAGAATGAAAGAAAGATTTCCGAAGATTGTGAAACGTTACGTACTTTTAAATAAGTATATAAGTCTGCTTGCAAATCGGTTTTTAGATATTTTATGTTTGTGCGTCGGTACGATCGATCGCAACCGATCGAATTGCCGAATTTACTCTTCAATGATATTTTTATCGACACGTTAGATTATCATTTGAATCGTACTTGTTACTCGCAATCGTCTTTTTTCTTCTTCTTATGTTTGTTTCTTCTTTTCTCTTTGTCTTTTTTTTTGTTTCTCATATTGTTTCACGACAGACACAATTTCGAACGGAATAAGCGTAAAACGAATTTTAATAATGGGATACCGAGATGGAATTTAAGAAAATTATTATTAGATGAAAAAGGAAATACGACTTAAATAACGCTTCAAAAACGTTAAGACGGATCGCGAGCATTCGTCGTACAGCTATTTGGCATCGAACCGACAACGACAAGGACGATTATTGATCGGTCGCAAATGATCGATTATAATTTTTATTTGGATTAATGCGCAGCCTTTTATATCGGTAGGACAAAAAAAAATCACGGATCATGTTTCATATATTTAGTATTTCGAACTATCATTGAACGCGTTTTCTCTAATATCTTCTATATAAGTAATCGTTATTTATTAATTTATTTTTTATCCCTATTCGTCCTTTTAACTGTTACTTGTCCTTAATGAATCATCGGAATAGCGTAAGATCGTCCATATTTATATATTCAAAACGATATTTAGAATTGGATCAACGCGACCCTCGATCAAAGGCAGTGTGAATATTAACGAAAACTTTGACATTCGAACGAAGGCCGCCGCATTTTGTTGTCCCTCTCTAGGATCTCTTTCGTCTAATTATAAATTCTATCTAATTATATTTTTAACAACAACAAATATGTTTCATTTCGTTATAATATATTATAAATACGTCTTATTATTAATAAAGTTTATTACGAGCTAATTCTCACAACAACACTTAAATAATTCCATCTCGACTTTGTACGCTGACAAAATACGCTTGATTTCATATTTCAAATCGAACAGATGTTTATTATTTATAACAAACAAACAAACAAAATAAATCATCCCTGCAGTTCCATTGATTTTAAAGTATTACCTTATTAATCACATTAAAGCGTAATCGGTCGTTAAGATTTTTTCTTGTTGTTGCTACCGTTTATCTCGAAAAGTAAATAAAGAAAAATTAATATATATATATATATATATATATATATATATATAAATGAATATATATATATATATACACATATATATATATATTTTCTCTGGCGTTTACGTCGAAGTTACCATAGTTCTCGAAATAACCGTTAAATAATTCATAACTTCCTCCTAACTTATATTCGAAGATAAGATCGTGTTTTTGTATTGTGTAACGCGGTGTTACGCAATTTAACGCTTATTTTTCTTTCGTTCATCGCGACGAGCGATGTATATGTATATAGAGGCAGGGAATCAAACGAAATAATCTTTCGAAATCGCTGAGAAAAACGTTATACGAGGAAATTGAAATGGATTAACGTGTTATTTTATATTGCGAAACGTTGATGGATTTGTTTAAAATAGAACGGAGGAAAAAAAGGAAAAGAAAAAAATAAGTTGAAAACAAGGAAAGATGGAAAAGGAGAAACCAATTGGAAGAAAGTTTTTCGTAAAATCATCGTCGGCCATCTAGCATCGTTTTCCTTTCCGTTTTCTTTTCTTCTTTTTTTTTTTTTTTTTTTTTTTTTTTCTTTGATTTTAATCGAACTTGGATGCAAACTAAAAAATGTTCAAAATCGATCCGATAAAAAATGTTTCCCTTTTTTTTTGTTCTTTTTCTTTTTCTTGTTAAATCGCTGCGAAACGTTGACATTGTCATCGTCGAATGTCGATGAATAAATTCGATTGTTTACGTTAATCGTGACGTATCGATAATGTACGAGTTTTATAAAATTAGCGATTATCGTTTCTCTGGCAACAAAAAAAATCTCAATATACGATCATCTACTAAAATATTCTAGAAACTTGTGTCTTTTTCAAAGAATGAAATAAGTACGTTATATATATATATATATATATATATATATATATATATATATATATACATATACATATATATATATTATTTTATCTTTCCTTCTTTCTTCTTTTTGCTTCTTCTTTCTTTCCCCTTCTCTTATTATTCTTATATTTCTTTTTTTCCTCTCGTAACTTCGATACACGTAAATTCGTCCAACCATTCAGATGAAAGATAAAGGTCGAACCTTTGACTAGAATTACGTCCTTATATAATCTTTCATTCCTTTTAATTTTTTAGTTTAAGGCAAACTCTCTTTGATACTCACACAGACATACACTTATTTATTACCTCTAATATATTTTCGTACGTGTCACTACTCTCGCACGATCATCCGTTATTTTCTTCATCTTCTTCCATACTTCCTCTTCCTCTTCCTCTTCTTCTTCATTCTTCTATCCTTCTATTATCTTCCTTTTCTTCTGCTTCATTTCGTCTTTCTTTCTTCTTTATTATTCATCTTTTGTCTATTTGCAAAAAATCATATATACTCACGCTCCCTCACGTATCCTAAGCACACGTACGCACACGTATGCACGCATTTATACTTCACGCAATCACGTTCGTTGTTCATTTTATTCCAGTGATCAGGAGGGGGTGAACATCCTTCCTTTTCGACGCACTCTCGCCAGGGGCGTTTCGTTCTTTCTTTATTTCGTTCGTTCGTTTGTTCATCCATTCGTTTGTTCGTCCGTTCGTTCGTTCGTTTGATTTCACTTCCTCCTGCCCTGGAAAATAAAATAACGACGAGTTATTCTATCGTTTTATTTATTTCTTTTTTTATTTTATCATTTCGTTTTTTCTTTTTTTTTTTTTTGTTTAATCAAAGACAAAATTATGAATTGTTCTCGTAAGTTTAACGCGTTGAGAGAAAGCTATATTGTAAACGTTCCATTTTACAGACTTCATTTCAAAAATGTTTTTAAGATAATCTTTTACGATGACACTTATAAGAATATTATTATAAGTATACTTTCTAATAAAAGTTAGGTCTAATTATTAAAATGTACGATAATTAATTCTCCCGTATGTATCTTCTTCTTTTTTTTTTTTTATATAAAGTATACATGAATATATCAATTTATGTAAAATCGGAAGTGTTACACGTGTTAATCCTTTGATGCATGATTTTTGTAGAAATTTTTAAATGTACAAAAATGTAAACAATTGAAATGGAAAATATGACATTTTGAAATTGAATAAAACGTTAAATTGAAAGCAATGTGCATAAATTTAAACTTAAAAATATTTTAACTTCGCGAATACATAACAGTGTTAATTCTGTAATGCATGATTTTGATCGAAATCATTAAATAACTATTCAAACGGAGAGATTATATTATGAGATTTACTAAAAAATTCGATAACTATCGAAACGGATAAAGTACGAAATTTATTAAAAAAAAAAAAAAAACAACAAAATGTTAATTTTACAATAAACAATGTTAATAGAAAAAAACACGAGATCATTATAAATTGTGCAAGCACGTGCATTTAAATCACGATTAAAAATAAATATTCAATTATATATATATATATATATAAATATATATATATATATAATATATATATATATAATATATATATATAATATATATATATACAATTGAATATATATATATATATTTTATATATATATATATATATATATATATATATATATATATATATACATATATATCTGATCCTGTTTCCTATACTTACCAATAGAATGTTTTCTTGAGCGCACATCTTGGCGGACGAATACAAGGATCGAATATAAACGTAGCTTCGGTAGGCCAACGTTTGACATCGCAAAGAGCGATGACGATTTAGAAGCCTTGGATTATGCCATAGGCCTCGAGGGTGGACATGATGAGGTAGAAGAGCCATAGGGAAAAGAGAAAGGCGGACGTTAAGAGTTTCGGTACAAAAGGCCCACCGAGCTCGCCGCCGATGTTCTTCGTCCGTCTTAACAGCAACACCAGGATCACCAAGCAGGCTTCCGTACAGAATAATGTTACGGAGAAGGCCAAGCTAACGCCAAGAAAAAAATTTTTTCCACATTTTTTTTCCTCTCGATCCTTCTCTTTTTTCTTTAACGTTTTATATTTTGTCTTTATTTATATACTTATTTATTTATTTGTTTGTTTGTGTGCTTGTTCGTTCATTCGTTCGTTCGTTCGTTCATGTTTCGATTTTAGAAGAAATTTCACTACAATTAATTAAATCGTTATTACGTTTCATATACGTATCATTGTAAATGGACGACAGAAAAAAAAAGTAAGATCTGTCGGATATTAGACCATTAAGATAACCGAATGGTTTCTATTGAACGTCATTTTTCAAGATATCCAAATTTAATATCACCGATAATAATACGACTGTTAGTAATACTGATTTATCGTCGCTTTTAACTTTAACTTTAAAGATAAAAGGTTGTATCTATTACATCGACCGTTTTTTCGCACGTATTCATTTGACCGTGTATATATATATATATATATATATATATATATATATATATATATATACATACACACACGTATTACTGATAATAAATCAAAATATATTCGTTGTTGTTATCTATTTTCGTATTAGCTTCCATTTACTTAAATGCAAACTACCGTCGATATATATACTACGCGAAAATGATTTCAGTCATTATGGTGCCATCTGTGCTTACATCCTAGCATAGCACCATCAATAGTATGCTTTGCTTCGATACAGCTTCTATGAGCACGATTCAAATTATGTATAATGTATATAGGATAGGCTAATAACCATAAACATATCTTTCTGACGTTCCTCTTTGTCACGAAATTTGCATAAATATGATATTATGTATGCGCGCTATACGATATATCTATTCCTATCGTAATATATATATATATATATATTTATATTTAATAAATCATATTATATTTATATTTAATAAATCATATTATGTTTATATTTAATAAATCATATTATGTTTATATATATATATATTTATATTTAATAAATCATATTATATTTATATATAATATATAAATATATATATTTATTAAATGTTTTATTTATTAAAAAAAGTCTTTTAAACTTATCAAAAGGAATTTATCGACGTGATAGTGATAATTAGATGGGAGAAATAATTTTCTTTTCTTTTACAAGAGATAAAAATGTTTCTCATTATATCGAGTAATAAGAAAGATAGGATGTAAGAGAAAAAAAAAAGAAACGCTTAAGTTTGATATCAAAGGCTACGATCTTTCATTTAAAAAAGGAAATACCGTCGGATCTCGATCTTCGTTTATTACCATCTTTCCATGATACGTCTCTATCTTATTTTCGCGTATCCTGAAATTTCATCCCGTAGGTGGGAGGAAAAGGATGTTTGCTTTGAGAAACGAGGTAGTCGCGTTTATAGATCGAACGGAATGGCGTAATCGAGGAAGATGAGGAGGATGTTTGGGTTTTCGATTATCGCAACCTAAAGTTTCGTTTCTAACTGGTTTCCTTCTCTTATTAGAACAATAATTGCGCGTCTGTTGTGATCGAGAGAAAATGTTTTTCTTTATATATATATTTTTTTTTCTCTCTCACTTTCTTGTTTTTCTTTGTTCCTTTTTTTTTTTCTTTTAAGAGAGACGCGTGTTGTCGATGGATGCCGTCAAGGTTAAAATGGTTTTCGATGGGTTAAAAAGGTTAGATGGAAAGGTCTCCTTTCAAGATCGATGTTTTCTTTTTGATCCTTCATATATCGTGCGCGCGTAATATCGGCTCAAGTTTAGCTATAAATTTTCATTTAACTCTTTGGGGCACAGGATTTCAGAAAATATGAAATCGACCCATGTCGCACAGATATTTTATTGCGTTTTAAATTAAACGAAATTGGTATATTTTCATTAACGAAGGAATCACATAATATAAAAACATACAAAAAAAAATAATAATAATTCAATTGAATTTTTGGTTATAGGGTGGGATTCAAACAGTCCCACCGTGCCACATGAGGTTCATGGGGAATGGTGGAACTTCGAGGTGGATCTAAAAATATCCCACCATGCATTATCTCGCATCAAAAAAGTTGGAACATTTTTAATCCCACCGTGCTCCAAAGAGTTGACACGTATGAGCAAGCTAAAAGAAAATATTGCAAATAGAAAACGATATGGAAGATATGATCATCGAGGCCATACTCGGTAATATTTATGCTCGTTTCACGTCATTATTTTACTACTTATTTTACTTCTTATCCGATTTTCTTATTACGACTTGCATTTGATTACTGGATGCACGCAGTCACGCACTCACGATAGTGGGATGGAGGGAGGGGGGTGGGTGGTTTGGGGAGTGATGATGGTAATATTGGCACTTAGATACGTTCGATGACTTGGTCAAAGTAATGGGTAACGAAATTAGCTCCCTTATTGGAAATAGCGAATTACCACAATTATTTTAGGATCAGAGACGTGCGAATTTTACGTTAAAAGAGACATAATTTTCTCGTTATTGCTCTTCGATTTATCTACATTTAATTCGAGTATAACATACATTTTCAATATCGTAAAATTCGTACGAATGAAACACATAGCAAATTGTACATTTATAAACGAAAAAGTAACGTTATGGGTGGGACGATACGATAAATGCGAGGAGAAACGCCGGATAGATATGCGAGTGAAAGATCGGCCAGAAGAGAGTTCAAAGGAAAAAAAAAAAAAAAGGAAGAAAGAAAGAAAGGAAACGAATTAATTTGGCCTATATGGAATCAAATTTGCACGTCTCTGTTGTGAGATTTTTTCTTTCTTTCATTTTCTTTTTTGTATTTTTTTTTTTTTTTTGTTTAAGGGATGTTAATGAACCTCGAAAGATCGAACGTTAATCACACACCGAATATTAGTAAAATACATTTTCGATACTGACTTGCCGGGTTCCACAACGAATTGATCACCATGGCAGGCATGGTAAATGGCTGCAATGCTCCACGCAATACCGATTCCCAGGAAGACATTTACCGCGTTACTTCCGGTCACGTTTCCTACGCTCGCATCGGCGTACTTGTCCTGGCAGGCAGCCACCTTGCTCGCGAACGTGTCTGAAATTTAATTTGTTAGAATCTCAGTCTCTCTTGTTTGCCTCCATACGATCGAAAAATCATGTATCCTCGTTGTTCCATTTACTAGGAATCTGACATAAAACTATTCCACATAAGTGAAATTCATGTTTCTAAAATCTAGCTCGTGTTCGGTGCTCGTTAAATAATATTTTATTTTAACCTTTAATCATTTCAAATTAGCTTCGTGTCGTTTATCGAAATATCCAATCGTAATACTAGTATTAAGCTAACTATCGAAGATATGTCGGTATTGCGCCTGAATATAGGCAACGATCCATACAAACGATCGTTACTGTATATAGGTTTGCATACTGCTAGGATACGATCCATAGATACGTTCGTTACTCTACGTAAAATTGGATACTGGTAGTTTACGTTCTATAGGTACGGTCGTTATTGTACGTACGGTTACATACTGACAGGGGTTATACGGTGTTAAAAATATAAAGAAGTGTGTTCCACGAGAAATCGATAATATAATTTTCATGTTAATCGTGTTTTCCTTTTTCGAATCTGTTGTCATTTATTTTCTGTTGATTTTGTCTCGATATCTCAACAATTTAGTATAGTCTACGAATTTATCGTTCGCACCTTTGAAAGTGAAATTTCACGGATGTTGCATGTTTTGTTACGGTCGAATCGGTTAGCGTACGATAACGTAAACATCGAGGGAAGGTATACAGAGGACAAATGTTTGTCAAATGTTTAGCGGCTAGTAGGATTAGTGAGACGACAGTTTCGCTCTGTAGATGAGAGTTAACGTGAGCAAACAGCGTACGTTTGATCTTACGATCGTGGACATTTGTTGATATTACCACAAGATACATACATTAATGATGTTTCCTAGATTTTCTAGTTCATTGGGGAGGTTATCCTTTTCATATATCTTCTATCATATAAAGAGAAATATCATGATATATTAACGATATTCACGCATTTGTCGAAAATCATTTTAATTATTAAAAACAAGTAAAAGATTGATTAACGCGATCGCTCGATTACATCGTCAAAATTTTACGAAAGATTGTGAATATATTTATATAAAATCTGCTTTCCAATCGATGTTTCATGTTTCTTACAGTTAATATACTTTTTCGTTGGTATAAAAATATACTATATTAAGATTGATATATCTTTATTTTATTTATCAATAGTTTGTTTTACTAGTGATCCTTATTTCATTCACTAGTTATTTATTCTTTCGTATAACGTTAGTATATTTTTCATTGATACATGAAAATATACTATTGAAATTAGTGTATTTTTATTTTTTTTTTTTTTGTCATCTACTATTAACTTCGTTTAACTTCACTAGTTTGTTTCATTTCAAATTAATATATCAGCGTGATTATATATTAATTGTAATTTTAAAATGATCTACATTATTCATTCCAGTCGATTCAATATATCATTACTTAGTTAAGGTTGGTGTGATCCATCAAAAGTACTAAAGCTCGATTCAAAGTCTAGGGAAAGAAAAAGAGAAAATGGAAAAGTGAGTGAGAGAGAGAGAGAGAGAGAGAGAGAGAGGAAGAGAGGAAAAAGAATCTTAATAACGTTCAAACACGTATATCCTAGTCTTTTTCTCAGTTTATTACAATGAAAGAAGGAGTACTGTGACCGATAACGTTTGATTTCCTATCGCTTTTTCTTCTTTTTGCTCGATTCTGACGAGCTAACGCCACCGAATTAACGAGCTTGCGATCGACGTGCATGGAATCGACAAAAAATTTAAATTTTATTCTCCTTTATACGTGTTTTTCTTTTTCGTTTTAAGAAAAACTCAATTTTACTTTAGTTCATAACTTTATACAAGGTGTCCCATTTAAAGTCGTACATCTAAATAATTATCTTCTTTCCTTAATGATTAAACGATATATATATATATATATATTTCTTTTTTGTTATCATAATGGTTACGACAAGAAATAAATTAATTGTAAATCAATAATATGAAAATTATTCTTATTTATTAATTAATTTCTTCTTCCTTTTAATTCCTTCTTATTTTTCTTTGTTTTTTCTTATCACTGCTATAATTATTATGTCAGGTACTATTCTACATCATCTTCCGTTTTTAACTACTGTCGCCATTATCATTATCATTATCGATATTATTATTATTATTATCATTATCATTGTTATGGTAACGACTGTATAAATTATGGTAGTGTAAGATTGTTAAACTTTGGATATCTCCGTTACACCATAATAACCCTTTAACCTCATCTACGTTTCTCTGTTCGGTACAGGGTTTTCCCTCACCCCATCCCTTTTCTTCCACGGACTATAGACATCTTCCAAAAACCGACAGATAAGAGACATTTCGACTTCCGACCTAACTACATTACAAATTTTGCTCTTAACTCCTGAAAATCCTCTCTTCAACGACACCCTATAGAATACGATAAAATAAATTACCCGTCTCTCAACTATATAAATACATACAATCCCCGAGTTACTTTTAAACCCGTCATGTAACAATTATAATAATAATAATAATAATAATAATAATAATAATAATAATAATAATACTAATAATAATAATAATAATACTAATAATAATAATAATAATAATAATAATACTAATAATAATAATTATTAATAAAATAATTAGTAAAAAAAAAGTAATTACTTTGAATAGAAAGTTTTGTACCATAATATTCATTCATGTAACTCGATCTAAGGAGAAAATATTGAAATGTTCGAATTAAAATGGGACGTCGTATATACGTGTACCTTAGATCCTTAATTCAATCGCATGGATTCACTTATATCGAAAGAGCTAAGAGTACGTTGCCGGCCGTTATCGAAGAAATTTACATAATTTACGATTCGAGGATTACTTGACGGTTAGAAGCAGTTCCATGCACGAAGATGCAACTTTCCAATTACAAGCTTTCCGGAAGCTTATTTTCTTCCTTCCTTCTTTCCTTCCATCTTTTCATAATGTTTCATTCATATTTATATCAACGAACGTAGGCTTTTGTGAGAGATGGATACAGAGAGAGAGAGAGAGAGAGAGAGAGAGAGAGAAGGAGAGAGAGAAATAGATAGAGGAAATATCCAATAAATGGCAACTTTTTTTTTTATAATCGTTTTGATACCGTCAATCAAAGACATTGTTACGTTTCGAGGCAAAAAAGAGAAGAGTTAAAAGGTAGTCAAATCTTTGCTAGATTCTTCGTAAGTCTGGTTCTAACTTCTATTGCGAATGGAATTTATGACAGTCACGACGACTCGAAATTATCAAAGTTTCGAAAGCGTCCTACGTAAATATTCATTACTTTCTTCTTGCACTTCCACTGAATACAATTCTCGGCATACCACTAAATTAGAACTTACAAATCTTAAGTATGTCAATGTTATCTTTTTTTGGTCGAGGCGAGAAGATTTGACGTCAGTTATACATGATTCATGAAGGAGAATAGGCCAATATGTGATCGGACGCAATTTTTAATCTAACCAGCTTAACTCATATTCATTTATTAACTATATAGGGTTGATTCATAAATAATTGTAAATAATAATAATAATAATAACAATAATTATAATATATATATATATATATATATATTATACAATATATAAAATGTATAAAAAATAAATAAATTATATACTTATATATATTATACTTATACACAGACGTGTACATACACACCTTTCATAGATGTAAATGTAGTATAAATGTTCATATTTTTAGATGTCCGACACGTCTTTTTTCTATTTCAATATAAAGTTCACATCTGCGTATTATAGATCGATAGTACATTTACAAATATTTCTTACATGTCACGTATTTTCTCTTTGTTTGTCGTAAGTCTGGCAAATTATTTATTATATGTAATAATAAGGTCAAAATCTTTCGATGTCCTCGCAAAAAAGTATCTGCAGGAATTAAATCGATCTATCGTAAGGAGACTCACTTATAATATCGAACGCTAATATATAATAAAAGTTTGATTTCAGATCGAAAGGATTGCTTTTAGAATCCATATTGATTGAACATTTTTTTTTTTTTTACTTCTCTCGGTGAGTACTAGAAGTCCTTTAAGTAACGGATACATTTTTTATCATCTTGTATATACATATTTTTAAATAAATTTTTTAGAACCTAGAAATACAAATACTTGTGCTATATTTCCAATATATAAAATATTAAACGGACATATAAATATAAAATATATTTAAAATATATTTTAAAAAATATGTATATATATTATTTATATATGATATTTATTCTTTACTTTATATATATATATTAATTTATTTATGAATCAAACTGATAAATCATTTATTTTCGATAATGGTAAAAGATAATTTGTGTTCAAATAAATCGATCCATCTCCGACCATCTACTATACATTAAAATAACATAAACTGAAACCTCTAAAGTTCGTTAAGCACAAACTCAACCAATGGACTATGATTCCCTTAACGATCGGATAATCGATGTTGGTAAACGTCCACATCGTGATAACAGACTCGGTTCCGTAAACGAAAGTTACTTTAACTTAATTTCATTCGTAACTTAACGATAGTTATACGTGGCTTCGCGTTCGAGTTTGAGAAACTTATCGTAGATGCCGTTCGTTCGTGGAGACATTTTACTGAACCTTGATTGAAAATCAAATTGCATTTAATTGACCTCGTCTATCTTAGTTTTTCTCTCTTTCTCACTTTCTCTCGTTTTTCTCTCTCTCTTTCTCTCGTTTTTCTCTCTCTCTTTCTCTCGTTCTTCTCTCTCTCTTTCTCTCGTTTTTCTCTCTCTCTTTCTCTCGTTTTTCTCTCTCTCTTTCTCTTACACATCTTAGTCCGTGACATCTCTTTGAATCTTACTCTCAATTTAATTTATTCTACTCGAAAGAATCGTTATTCTATCTCTATCTTTGAACATTGTTAAGCGACGATCGATTTCGTTATCGATTCGTTTGTAAAATAATTGAACATAAAAGATCTTAGCGTGACAATAGAATAAATCGAAAATTTGTATCTTATATAAAGAATCATGCATAAGGATTCATAACATATAGATAAATTCAATGGTTATCGATGGAACATTGATTAGACTCTAATAAAAATTCTATGATATAAATTGAAGCACGAAACTGTCTTATAATCAATCAACGATTCTTTATGAATTGCGACAGTTCGATAACGATTTCGATCACTCGTTTATCGATCAGTTAAAATGTAGAATGTGCGATAGATGTATAATTTCGAAAGTGTAAAAAAAAGGTATAGTTTATATATGTGTAATAACAATAATTATTATTATAAATGATTTAACCGTCAAATATACATAATTTATTTTCTGAAATTTCGATGACTATATATTATATATGTAGGTACATAAGTAGATACATATATAAGTATATGTATGATAGGTACAGGACGGGTCAATAGCTCTTCTAATAAATCCAAATATTCTTAGGCGAGTTTTAAAAATCAATTACTCTCTTTTTCTTGACTAATTTTCTTTTTCTTTAAATTGTAAAAATACAACTTTAAAGAACTTTCGTATAATATGAAAAAAAAAAAAAAAAAATAATAAAAAGAACAAATTTGTCCAAGAAGGTCTCGTAAAAGGATATAATTGATTTTAAAATGACGTAGCTTACTTTTGACCGAACCTGTATAATATAACCCCCATATATATAGATACGCATATTCTATATACGTTGTGATTTATCATGTACTCACCAGGAATGCTTGTGCCAAGAGCAACGAAGACGACCGCGGTGACGGAATCTTTGATACCGAGAGTACATCCGAAGTAGGATGCGATATCACCGATTACTGCTGTCACCACCCCGATTCCAAATATGCTGACAGCAAAGCATAGATAACCGCCGGCGATATCTAAAAGCCATTAAGCCAAGTGCCTACTTTAGTCGATGGTGGCATTAGATTCTTAAGTAACTTTTTCTTTTTTCCTCTCTTCTTTATATATATATATATATATATATATATATATATATATATATATATATATATATATATATATATAACTATACATATATATTATATATATATATATTATATATAAATATATATGTGTGTATATATATGTATATATAATATGTGTGTGTGTGTGTGTGTGTATATATATAAACAGGTATGGATCGAAGCTTCGTAGAAAAAGGAAAAAAAATGAAAAGAAACGATAGATAACTTTTTCTTTTTTTTTTTTATTTCATTTATCATAAAAAACGTATCAAATTTTATATATATATATATATATATATATATATATATGTGCATATATACATATATAATGTTTCTGTAAGTAACAGTAGATACTTACATATGTATATATTTGTATTTAGTAGGAAGCTCTCTAACGAAGTATTATACTGTGTACACGCACATATTATAAACAGAAGTAATATACCGTTTGAAATTACACGTGCAATTATATCACAAACTATGGTTCGTTTCACAAACTGTTTCCAATAAAATTTATCCCTGTTTCGTGGAGGTTCGGGGTCGACATTTTATGGTCTTCACAAATCTTTCGTTAAGTGGACGTACTTTCGAGATTTCAAGGTGATCGTACCTTAAGACACGAGGAAGGACTTAAACTACCTTGATAGACCAAAGTGTTGTTATGGTCGATGAATTCTTCCTAGAATGGAAAGAAACGTCTTACTAAACGTCTACCCAAATAAAAACGTACGGTTTTGTGTGAGTTAGAACGAAAAGATAAACAAAGATCACCTTGAAATATTGAAACATTTGGATATCATATATATCGTCGTGTTTCAACGTAGACTGTCGGATGTCTTCATCCCTTTGATTGGCTCATCTCGAGCTTAACTGTATTTGCTAATCTAAATGAATCCATCTTGAATACGTGGAAATTAGATTTGTCTACACGTAGATGGATAGATATGGTTGAAATATAGATTGTATACGTTGACGTGTATGTATATCGAGAGTGCATTGACGGATATCTATTGTTTCAATGAGATTTCCAAATGACGTGATGCATTCGATTATTCTAACCTTCGGGACTCGCTATCTAGTTTCGACATATATTCATTCATTTATATATATATATATATATAATATATGTATATATATATATATATATATACACACACGAAGATATATATTATATATATATATATATATATATATATATATATATATATATAAATGTGCATTATATAGATACATACATAGAGTAGACTCTCGTATAATTCGATTTCATACAAGGCGTAACGTATTAAACGCATTATACGAGAGTATACTGTACATAGATACATTTATGTACATGTTTATATCAGTGATAATGACAGAAAGGGTATCAATATGTTTGTCAACGATAGGTAAACTATAAAGAAACTTTTGCTTTCAGTTACATCCGAGATAACAGAGAATCGTCGTTTATCTCGTTTGGTTATCCCATTCATCTAAGTTTAGGAACACGAAACACGGACGGTTAACCATAGAATAATCGCGATGAACCGTAGGAAATCCCACTCGAAGAGCGTCTCCTCCATTTCATTTTAATGATCTGCCATTTGCATTCTTGCCCCAGGTAATATCGTTTTTCTTCTCCAGTTTTGAATCCACTTAATACGATCACATTCTTCGGCCGTTTATATATCATCTGTTATATATATATATATATATATATATATATATATATATATATATATATATATATATATATGTATATATATATATTTTTCACAGGAAATTTTATTATTTACACTTTGACCATTAAGGTTTTGTCTCTTCCTTTCTTTTTCTCTTTTCCTTTTTGTTCTTCTTTTTTTCCCTTTTTTTCCTCCCCTAGGATTCGTCGTCTGTCGAAAGTTTCGTTCGATTATTACCAAAGTTTTCTTTTTTCTTTTACGAAACTCGTATCGTTCGAACGTATATTATTATTGATTCGCGCGAACGAATTTCAAACAGATCCACGTCGAATGATGATTTAACGATAATCAGAAAATGTTGTTTATCGAAAAATCATAATTAGCTATGTAATATCGTCGACCTTTGCTTTATTCCGTGGATGGTAATATATTCACCCAATTTCCATGACCCGTGGACAGAAATGTTTAATCTGAGTTAACTGTTTGCCAAAGTATTCACGGAGAGGTGTAGATAGAGAGTATATGTATGTGTAAGAAAGAGAGAGAGAGAGAGAGAGAGAGAGAGAGATATAGAAAGAGGAATATTTTTCAGATTTAGAAGAGAATAAGCAATGATACAGCAACGTCATTAGCATCTTCGTTTGTGTGTACACACACACACACACACACACATCGCACAGCGCGCGAAACGCTCTAGCAGATTGCTTCGTATAATCTCTTTGATCTTAAGAGAAAAATATTTTTCTTCCCTTGGATTTCGTGCTTGCTTGCTAGCCCCCTAAGAAAATGATTATCCCTTTACCGAAGGTTACTAGGTTCGATAAATATAGAAGAGAGAAAGGCCTTAAGTGTTCCGACGAAGCTATATTAGGAATCTCTCTCTCTCTCTCTCTCTCTCTATCTATCTATCTATCTATCTATCTATCTATCTATCTATCTATCTATCTATCTTTCTCCCTCTCTCACTTTCTCTCTTTCTTTACTCCCTGTAGAGAGAGTGACGTTTTTGTATACGCGCATCGTATAACGATCGCTTCGTTACGTGGCACGTTTTGCGCGAGGAGGTCTCATATTATGTAAAGGAAGATTAGGATTAAGGTTACACGCTCTACGAGCAGCCATGAGCGCGCGGGAAAGTAGAAAATTAAAAGTCAATCTCTCTCTCTCTCTCTCTCTCTCTCTCTCACTCTTTCTTGCACTTTTTTTATCTAAACGGACTTGCTTTGTCCATTTAAAAAGTCGAGCGAAATTGTTTTACTTATCCAGGAATCTCCCATAGCCCTTTTTACTCTTTCAATCGTTAACGTTCGATTAATCGTTCTGAAAATGCAATAGGATCGTTTGATCTTACGAGAAAAAAATTTCTTTAATTCCCTATCTCGTTAAGGGACGAACTCTTTTCTCATTTTTCTTCTTCTTCTTCTTCTTCTTCTTCATCCTCTTCCTCTCTTCCTCTTATTTTTTCGACGATTACTTCAATAAATAAGCAAAAATATTGAGTGTAATAGTAAAAAGATAAGCTAACGATCGGCTTGTGCAGCGATCCTACGACGAGGAAGATTCTTTTTTTTTTTTTCTTATACGCGGTGAAATCGACGCGACGTATCATCCCTCGTTAGCCTAACGTCGTTAGAGTGCATTTAAGTTCGTGGTATTTATAACTCCTTCACACCACCCACGTTGGGCGCTTCGATCGTAACGGGGCGTCGTATCGAAGTAAGCTGAATTTCTTTCCGATAAAGAATTCCGCGTATATCGTCTCATAAGTGGCTTCCTCGTTTACTTTTTACTTATCGTCAACAACGCGAAAGTTTTCTTTTTTTTTTATTTCGATCTTTTCGATACGATAAAAAATGTTTTTAGATTTATCGTCTCGTAAGTGACAATTTTTTTTTTTTTTAATTTTAACGTCAGCATATAAAATCAAATTGTTTATTATCAAATATATTATTATGAGACATAATCGGTTCACGTTCGAGTAATAATCGTTCTTTTCATTTTGGATTTCTAAATTTGAAATAAATCTTTGATCATATTCGAACGATCCGAAGAAATTTTTAACGATATATTTTTGACAATGTACTATACATTTTTCTTTTTCCTTCGATATTATTACAACGTTCAGTTTCTATGTGTGTTATTTTGAGATGGTTGAAAAATTTTGTAAGAAAAAACAAGTGTCCGGTTGGTATTTTCGATGTATCTTATTTATCGTTCTTCCAAAAGTTTTTAATGGAAAAATTATACTTGGGATAGAAAGGACCTGGGACGAATCGATGTCCGGTTGTTCGATATAAAGTTTCATTGATGGAAAGGGTACTTATGGGACGAACTCGTAACCGCGAGAATCGTGATCGGGGCTCGAAACGATTTTGCGAACGGAGGCTTGTCAATAAATCAAGCGACCCCTGCTAGCCCTATTGAAGCCACCGATATTCAGAGAACCCTGAAATCGACCTAAATGAGCTCAAGCTCTCCGAACGTGAAAGGTACTAATCAATGAATGTCTATATATATTATATATATATATATGCAGGTGCATTTATATATAGTATATGGTTATATGTATAATTGGAAATATATATATATATATGTATATGTATATGTATATGTATATATGTATGTATATAGTAAATGCTATATACCTATGTACGTTGAATTTTCATCAATCGCTATTCCCTTCGTCGTTAGATCCTTGCAAATCGAAAGGAAAATTTGATTAGAGTGAGAGAGTAAGCGATGCGAAAGGATAATCGAATTTACGCTTGCTTTTGTTAATATCGAACGAGTTAACATCGAAGATTGATAGTAGTAAAAGCTTAGGTCTTTCCAAAAGCCTAAAAAATGCTTTTTTTTAGAGCCTATGAAAAAAAAATGATTCGTTATTGTTGGATATCGTCGAATGATAATTTTACTCTTTTTCTTTTTTTTTTTCGCGTGATCCCTCTTTAGTGGTTAATTAATTACATTCTTATCTTGACGAATCGTACGAGCTTGAATAGAGATGGGAGAGGGTAGATAAGATTCATTAGCTTCAGTCTTTTTTTCTTTTTTTTTTATAATCAAGGATGATAACGCAAACGATCTGTTAACACGAGAAATTTTATCGAAGTTCTACGTAACTCTTCGTTGTTTAGTATAGACTTTAATACTTTGCATACATGTATATTGCTTTCTTTTTTCAAAATTTAAAAGATATTAAAACGTAAACGTGTCGGCAATGTTAAACGAAGAATCGTTTCGAGTTAAATCGCGTCGACGCGTTTCTCTCATTCTCTTTCTCTCTTTATGAAAAACAGTACTTATTTTTTCTTTTTTTTTTTTAATTAACTTGTGGCTTAATATTTATGATTAAATATTATGCCACATTAAAATCCATATACACGTTGGATACGACGGAATGCATACTAGACTTGTTTTATTCACTTCCGTTTTCCGTGTCGAGTGGTTGTAAATGTACAGTCGATAATAAACAAGCGGTTCAGTGAGTCGAGGCTGACTCGTTTAACGTTAAATGTGAAGCGTAAATACAGTTATAATTGGCTCTCTGAAAATTGATGCAGAATTCTACCTTACGACTTTACTATCAAGCATTATATTCGTTTATTCGATAAATCAAAATTAATGGTAGCCAAGATTTTTTTCCACCCTTTTTCTTTTCTTTTTCTTTTCCCTCCCTTACTCTATTTACTCTCTGTCGTCGCGAACGACGATGTAATATAAATCCACAAGAAGAAGGAAAAAAAAAAAAGGAAAACATAATTGAAATACGGTACATATTGGGTCAAAAGTTCTTAAGTAATTTTAGGGATCGATCACTCTTTTTCGTGACTTTTTAGGCTAATATTATTGTTCTTAATTTTTTTTTTTTTTAACTACAAGCCTAGCTTGTAAAAACTACTAGCCTAACTATGATCCTAAAAGGAATAATTGATTTTTAAAAACAGCTAAGAACTTTTGCCTTAGCCTGTAGCTTCGGAGATAATCGTTATTTACGTTTTTTCACTGTGTCGAGAATATAAAAAAAGAAAAAAAAAAAAAAACAGCAACTTTCTCCTTAGTGTCTAATAAAACGGATCAGTAACGATACAAAAATATTTATTAAATATTTCATAACATTTCGAATAAGTTTCTTGAATATATTGAACGCGTAATTAGAAGTTACAGGTTGATTATTTTTGAAACTATTCGAGATAAACCATTCGGAATGATTGATATTAAAATACGAATAAATTTGTTTACTCTAGTATGTAAATGGCCGTATAGATGAACATCAAATTTATTATTTATTTCAAAAATCAGTCTGCAAGAAACGCGGACAATCCCAGCTCTAACGTCCGATTTCAAATTAGAAGATATTTCGAAAATTTTAAATATACATTAAAATTCTCATATGGGATATTAAAAATTTTAACTGTTCGTAACTATTTAAAACCGTGCTGGAGGTTTTAGCGCGATTTTTTTTTTCGAATTTTTTTTCACGAAAGCAATTAAAAATGGCGGACCAGTAAACATTTCAATTTGAAAATCCAACGAAACATTTCCGTGTATGTTCAAGTTATTTTTACTAAATTAAAAATCTATATATATATATATATATATATATATATATATATATATATATATATATATATCAGTCAAATCCTAGAATTATTTATTTATAAAAATATACGTATTATTTATATGTATATCGATACTACTAGTGCAAAAAAATAAACTATCCAGCATCTAAAAAATTAATTATTTAATCTTCTTTATATTAAAACGTTCAATTGCTCTTATCGTTTAATCCAAAAAAGATGAAAGATAATATCTGATTGTACATAAGCACGGATTTGTTCAAAGCTTCTCCCCGATTCGAGAGGATTCCATTGGGAAAGATTATCGTATATTCTCCATTCTTGTGGTCAAAGCGCTAGCATAATTAATGTCGACTGGACGCGTGTCGTCTCGTTTATGAGCCTGGCGTATATACATATATGCATATAGAATGACCATATCCGGCGTACGTATACCGCGATTACAGGTATGCTGCTTGGCAGCTGTAGTTGAGAGTAGTCAGTTTTGTCTATGGATCGTGACCTGATTCCACTGTATAAATTATGGGTCTACACGTGACACACATCCCTGATGTACGAGCTGCACTGTATACCACAAATACGTATGAGTACATATAACGTACACCTGTATGAAGTACTTTCAGGAGGATTTTGATAGCTCTTCAAATATCCTGCAGATGTTAGTGTCTGTTTTTCTCTCTCTCTCTCTCTCTCTCTCTCTTTATTTTTTTTTTTATTATTTTTTATCGTTACAACCGACTATACATTTTCCCTACTTACACGATTTTACGTTCCAATTTAGATGAACGATGCCATTTTGTCTCTCTCTCTCTCTCTCTCTCTCTCTCTCTCTCTCTATCAGTTTTATGGACCGACATTTACTCGTTATTAACGAACCCCGTTTTTAAACGGAAATGAATTTCATCGTTTTATAAGTTTTCTAGTAACTTGACCGAAGTGTTTGTTTAGAAGTTTCTTTGCAACGATCGACTTACAAAAGTTATAAATATAACTGGTATAGTATGTGAGAATGAATGGTATATGGTAGAAAGTATGAAAGTTCGAACTATGAGAGATAATAGACGTTGCATACTTGATGACGGTATAGATGGACGGATACGTCGTAAAGAAATTGTTAAATGCCAAGGAATTAACGTTATAGGGTCTTTCGATTACACGGAATATAGTAAGCAATTTAAATTTTTATTATTTGACACGGATTTCCGAAGGTGCGAAGGATATAAAATCATTCTGTATGTGCGCAAAGTTATTACATGAGTTATCCTAAATCAATAATAAGAATTGTTAGAAAAATTTACATATACAATGTAATAAGTACTTATGATAGTTATCTTTCTCCTTTTATCTCTCTCTCTCTCTCTCTCTCTCTCTCTCTCTCTCTCTCTCTCTCCCTCTCTCTCTCTCTCTCTCCATTGGATTTGGTATTTAACAGTAGGAGCTATTATACTCCTCCTATTTGAGTTTATTTTCTTATTCAAAAAAAAAAAAAAAAAAAAAAAAAAAGAAAAACTGAAAGAAAGAAAGAAAAGAAAAGGAAAAGAAAGAAATCCTATACATATAACGAATTTAACGGTGGTGATGTTATATTTAGTACATGAACGTGCGTGTTATCGCGCCGTTACAAATTCAAAGATCGAAGAAGAAAAGTTGAGAGAGAGAGAGAGAGAGAGAGAGAGAGAGAGAGAGAAAGAGAGAGAGAAATAGAGAAAGACAATATAACCACGACAATAAGTTTGTAATCGATTAATTTATTTGACTCGAATCGTATATACCAGCGCACGGTTAAACAGAGGGAAAGGTTGGAAAAATTATAGGGTTAGCATGTTCAAAACGATAAAATTGGGGATAGCGGAAAAGAGAGAGAGAGAGAGAGAGAGAGAGAGAGAGAGAGAGAGAGAGAGAGAGAGAGAGGAGTAGCTCTCGACGTTATTGCCGAAGGACTCGTCATAAATCTCGTCGGTAAAAATTACGTTGGAAAAAGTAGTTGGCGATACGCGTTTGAACCAGCGATAAATCTCTGTTAAATATTTCCAACGGATCTCAGTACTAGCCGATTCGATTCGAAGCTCGCGAAGAGAGAAATCGCATTAGTAGATTTTCATGAGAGCTATCTTTTTATTTGTTCCCCGACGCTTGGCGTTTTGGGCCATTGCGTACGGTCATTATCCCGTTAGAAAATCGAATTAAAATTCAATACAGCGTGTCCCCGATAACCGATTCAACGCAAAAAAAAAAAGAAACAAGGAAAAAAAAGGAAAAGAAAGAAAAAAGAAAATTCGTTAATGCGTTTGTTTCGAAAACCGATATTATCGTTTATGCAGTTTGCAATTTCAATTACGTTCGTACGTTTAAAGCGTTCGTAACGTATTTCGATGAATGAACGTCGTTGTGATTTGATTTTTTAAGAATGTAATAAGGGCGCACGTACGTGCGAGCCATAGAGATTTTATTACCGTGAGATTCGCAATAATGCATGGAGAATGTTCCACGGGAGAATACCATCGACGATAAAACAAATCTCTCGGTTCTCGGCTATACGATATTATTTTGTCGACTCAACGAAAAACGTTACTCCGTTAATTCTTCGTAATATAAAGAACGTTAAAACGTGTCCCGGCGAAAGAAAATTTTAACATAGAAGGAAATTTAAAAAATGGGGTGAAGCTTTTTACGATCAAACACTTCATAGAATTTAATCGACATTACCAACGATTTCGAAAGTGAGAGAAAAAAGTTTTCGATAAAAAGAGAAGAGAAGAGGAAAGAAAAAAATAATAATAATAATAATAATACGATAATCATAACTATTCCCTTTACGAGGCACATGACTATCGACGTTTTCAAAAACGAAACGCAGTTATTTCTCATTTCGTGTGCTCTCGAAAGAGAAGGGAACTACGAGTTTTGCATCATGCAACGAAACATTCACAGAGACGTTGATTTAGAGTTAGATACTCGAGGGAGAAAAAGAGAGAAAGAGAGACAGATAGACAGATGGATAGAGAGAGAGGGAGAGGAAGGAGCTTGGAATAAAGAAAGTAAAACTGCGGGAGCTTGATACAGTAGTTTCGCGAGCTTTTGCCAGTTCAGCAGGCTTCCACGCTGTGTTCCCAATTGTGCTCAGTGAAATAAAAAGTATTCTTTGCCTCCGACCAAGCTCGCCTCTGGCCTTCGTTCTTTCCTTTCCGCTTCGCCTTTTCTCTCTTCCTCTTGAATTTCGCAGCTTCGTAATCTGACTACGAAACAATATATATGTATATGGGTATTATCTATGCCAAGGAATACTCGTTAAAGAGTCCTGTCGGTCTAACGATAAAAATAAAGAATAAAAAGTAATTTTCTCTCTCTCTCTCTCTCTCTATCTATCTATCTATCTCTCTTTCTCTTCTTTTCTTTTCTCTCTTTTTCGCACATATCGAAAGTTAAATAGTTGCGCGTAAAGTCGTTAATAAATTATTTTTCGTGAAATTCAACTGAAGTATCTTTAAACTATTAAAACTGTGAAA
>OU426851.1:6120591-6130591 GCA_911387685.1 Dolichovespula media | reverse complement strand
AGTAGAATTATATCGGGTTGTGACTATAGTCGCCTTTAGTATATAACGAGCGTTTAACGTCGGGTAATTATAGTCAGCTATAGTAAGAAACGGATTAAAGAGGCTGAACTTATCGAGACTTAGCGAGAGAATTTTTTTTTACCGAGAAAAAACCGAGTTAATTAGATCTTCCTTTTTTTGAATCGTGCTAAGGGATATCTCTGAGCAGTCGCAATCTACAATCTTACATAGATAGAAATGTCACGTATAATCGTGCGCTTAGAAAAATAGAACGATTGCCTGAATCGAAAAGAGGGTTGGACTAGACGTTTCCAAGGAAACTTTGATCGGGGATGAATCATCCATAGGGAAGGATGGTAAAAGCTGGGTTCGTCATCGTTTTTACGATCATTTTCTCTCCCTTTTTCTTTCAAGTAATTTTTTTGTGTTTTTTATCATAGACCCTATTTACAAGCAAATTACATTATAACTTTTCTCTTAACACAGAAATGCCACGTAACACCCAACGAATTTTTTCAATTATATCAATAAAAATGTAAATGTTGTTTTTTTTTATCTTTGCTTCGATAAGAGACGAAAACGTTTGCTAGAATTGTACATTGTAAAAATGTGTACATCGAGAGAAATTTGAAAAAAAAAACCGAATAATGTATTATTATTATTATTATAATAACGTAATATTGTTATAATGTATATAACAATATCATTGTTCTATTATAATATTTCAACGTAAATTTTATGAAAATTTCTCGAACGACCGATTTAGAAAGTTTCATTCGAATTCAATTTCGATTCTGATTGATGTGTTAACAAATTGAATGGCCACAAGGGCCATCGGTGATCTGCGTTAGACTTTATATTAATGCCGTCGTATTTGTTTTACGTAAAATGAAACACGATCATGGGAATATTTCATAATATTATCAGCTGATGCATAGTTGTCGTAGGTATATAATATTATTTTCATACCGTGGATGATTAATGGGTTCAGCGCCGTGGATTATTCATTTTTGAATCATAAGAAGAACGTATTGCTATCATTTTTAAATTATTAATCGTATCTCTTTAACTCCATTTATTATTTCTTATTGCTATACGGCGCGAGACACGTATAATTCTCTCACACAATATATAATATTAATAAATAATAACGAATATGAAAATTATGTATTATATATCAATCACTCGTTTTTTTAATATATATATATATACACATAATTTTTTAATAAATAAAATATAAAATAGAAATTTATATTGTTTCGTACCGGTACATTTGGGACTCACACCCTTGGCAATCCATTCAACTTTTTCTCAAGGATCATTCATTATAGTATGGAATATATATATATATATATATATATATATATATATATATATATATATATACTACTCTTGAAAAATTCATTGGATGTACGCTAAAGGGTAAAGATTTTTTCAACAATAATAATAATTTTATATTCCGCGTTTATGGCCCATTTTATATAAATATTATACCCTTTACCTTTCATTAATCATTCCCTCTTTTGGTTTTAGAAATATCATAATTTAACGTTTCATTAATCCATCCGTGACCCACGTAGTCTGAAAAGCCACGAAAAGCCACGCGATTAAATAACTCGGAATTGAACTGGTGTTTATGTAGATGTGATTTTGTATTTTTTTTTCTTTTTCCTCTTTTTTTTTTATTTTTTTTACGAATAGCCTTTGTCTTTTCCGCTCTCAATCTCTCGGTTGGATATCGGATAAACGCTTCGGCGCCTTTGCGAAGCTGAATAATACATGAGCTTTATTAAGCGGTTGCACCTTGTATATCTTTGCATATTTCTTCAAAGAACATTGGGGAAGTGGTTCGCAGCCAATCTCAGAGGCTAAGGAAGGTGAGATCCTTGATAACTCATCCTCGAGAAAGATACTGCAAAGTTCGTCGAATCGCAAACGACGTATCATCTCTTTCTTTCTCTCTCTTTCTCTCTCTCTCTCTCTCTTTATTTCTCAAAGGAGGAAAGAAAAGCATAAAAAAGAGGGAGATATATATAGAAAGAGAGAGAAAGAGATAGAATGAGGATCAATTTAAGCACAACATTAGAAAGCTGGCTATAAGAGAAAATCTAGTGAGGAAGTGGAAGCTAAAAGGAAACTATTAGGAGTCGCCTTTGGTTTCTGTAAAAGGGCACGTTTCCTTCTCAAAGATTTTCGTTATTCCAATAAGGATAATTTCGCGTAGAAGAGAAAGACAAAAGATCTTTAACCGGTAGACAATGAGGGAGCCACAAATCCCTCGAGTATCCCTCACCATTCTTCCTCCTTCCCGTCCCTTAAGGAAGGATCTCTCTAAACCTCCCCTCCCCTCATTTACTCTTATCTCTACCCGTCTTCCCATCCACCCACCACGCCCCTCACCCTTTCTCCTTTTTCTCTCTACTCCACGATTCAAAGCCATTAACCAACCGGTGATGTTATTTCTCCTAATAGGGATAGTTCCAAGTTTGAAGGAAAATCTAGCGTACGCAACCGAAATTGTTAATTCATTTCGAATTTCGAATTAACCGTTCCCATTTCGTCATTCGATTACTTCGTAATATTCTTCGTTGGACCATCTAGAAACCAACGAGCGGATATTACTCTCTCTCTCTCTCTCTCTCTCTCTCTCTCCCTCTCTCTCTCTCTCTCTCTCTCTCTCTCTCTCTCCCTCTCTCTCTCTCTCTCTCTCTCTCTCTCCTCTCTCTCTCTCTCTCTCCTAATAATTTTCTCTTCGGTGGATTCGGAGAAATTGCTTCATCGTCTGATCACGTCTTTCTATGACGATCCTGAAAATATAAATGTTTAGCGAACTGAGTAACGACGTAAAATATCTATGGAATGATACGGATGTTCTTGGTTCTTTCGTGTTATTGCATACGATTTGAATCGTATTTTGAAGAAATATATTAGACGGGAACGATTATGCTCTAAGCTCGCCGGTATTGTTTCATCAAATATGAAGTATTCTCTCTCTCTCTCTCTCTCTCTCTCTCTCTCTCTCTCTCTCTCTCTCTCTCTTTCAATCTTTCTCTCTTTTTTCTTTCTTTCTTCCTCCTGTTGTAATCTCGATTATATCCTGTAAGAATTTTTCGATGATCGAGAGAGGGAAAAAACGAAAACGCATCTTTCTGTAACTTTTCAAGGTCGATCCTTTTGTTATATATTTTTTTCTTTTTTTATGTTTTTCTTTCTTTCTTTATATATAAATATATATATATATAATATATACATTTATATATATATATATATATATATATATATATATATATATATATAAATGTTCTCAGACAAGAATGAACAATGAAAAATGGAAATTAAGGAGAAAAAAATCTACTATATTATTTTTTTTGGATCCATTTACGTCACAAGAAAGAAGAAATACGCGAACTCGGTGTAAGAATTTCGAGTTTTTCAAAATTTTCTCCAAGTTTTTGTAATTCCAGCTTGCACCGGGGGTATATTCGAATTGTCTACAAGTTACGGGAGATATTCTCATGTAAATAAAGTATGTTTCCGTTGACACATTGATCTACATAATTTTCTTGAAGAGGCATTGACCTACATAAATCTCGTGAGTTACATGCTCGGCCAGTGGCATGACGTTGAGACTTTTTTTTTTTTTTTTGTTACTAGCCACTTACACGTGTAGTACCAACACATGAATAATACATTTCCCATATTTTCAAGGGGGTCATTTTCCCAGTTGAAACTCGTAAAAATTCCAAACTAAAAGACCCCCTTTTTCTCTCTCTCTCTTTTTTTTTTTTTCTTTTAGAACGAACAAATTATCTTCTCCTTATTTTCGTGCTATTAATATTTATATAATCGATATATAATAATAATAACAATATCATTCCATATAAATCTTTATCAATTTTATTTTCTTATAAAATTATTTGTCTTCGTAAATCTCATACGATATTTCGTTATAATGGTGTATCTATCTATAACAATGTAATTCGCCAATTTGAACGTATCTTTGATATACGCATGGACATTTGTAAAAAAACAATTGATTGTGCACCCACTCCCGTGAACGTGCTGCGCGTGCGTGTATGTGTGTTAAGTACTAAAAGGTTAACGTAAGGTAAGTTTAAAGGAAAGTTTTTTTTCTATAGGAGGAAATTCTCTGCATGCTATTAATGGCCGTTAATGTATATATATTAGATCCGTAAATTATTACCTCGAGAGAGTAAGGAAGAAAAGGAGAGATAAAGTGGGAGACAGAGACAGAGAGAGAGAGAGAATGTGTTTGTCGGAACACTCTTTACTTTCGCTCGAGCGTTATCGAGTGGCTGTCGACCCGGTAGTATTTCGAAGCGCGATTGTAAACCACCCGCTCTCCTATATCATCGTATATAACCTATTTTCGTTACGTATGAGTACTTGATAGCCTTGAGAACGTTCGCCTAGGCTCGTACCTTTGTCGCCTTTATCACTTATTTAACACATATGAATAAAGATTTATAAACGGGACGTTGAAAAAAAAAAGAAAAACAATAAACTAATTGAAAGAGCTCCGCGTATTATTCGATAAGAGAATTCCTATCGCAGTGGGGTCGCTTTCTCTCTGTAAACGTGAGTATCATTTCTTTTTTTTCGTCTTTTTTTTTTCTTTTTTTTTTTTCTTTACCATACGGCCACTATGATAAATGATTAATTATACGCCAGATATGTCGCGTGTGTTTGTTTCCTCGATATATCACAATTTTGATCACATTACCAGAGAATACTTTTCTTCTATCTTACGTTATTACTGATTCCGATTATTATTTTTGACGGATCGTTGTTTTCATAGGGGTTGAAGAGTCGGTGGGGGGAGGAGAGGAGGGATTTTCCCTCTTATTTTCGTCAGATTACTACTACCCTTTTCAACCCATTAATACTTCCGACAGATTATCATTACTTTAACGAATTATTATTTCCTACAGGTTTCCTACCTTCTAACGAATTAATGTCTCCGAAAGATTATTATTCCTCTCTGATCAATATCTATGAAATATTACCATTATCCTGATAGTGACGATGACGATTATGATCATCGTCATCACGAAAAATAGTAATAAAAATATTATAATAAAACGAACTTTAGAAGTGTATCTAACGGGAATTAAAAGGTGAAATAAGCGAATTACAAAATTAAACGCTTTTGTAAGATAGGATTGAAAGAATGATACCACGTATATATGAGACGTTTTCTTTGAAAGTCGTGTAATTCTATTTTATATTATATGGATATTTAAGAGTTTGTATTTGAATGGTTTGAAAATTATTTCTACATGTTAATATCTCATTTTATGTTTTGTAAATATTAAATTGATTTGAGTTTATAATTTGATCGTTTTTAAAGTATTAGTTAAAAGAAATTTATATTTTCGATGATCTCCAATGGGCTTACACCGCTTTCAAATTTAACGAAATGTGAAAATCGTACATTTATGAAATATTAAATATGTGATTTCAATTGTATCTGTCGGAGAATTATTTCTTCATAGAGGGCGCCACCTCAGACCGTCGCTCATCGAGAACTAGCCCATCGCTTGCCGATCATCGAAAATTCGACAAAGCACCGATTTCTCTGCCGTTATTTTGGTGATTTGCCCTCGAGCAACACGTGTGCTTTCAACCTCATAATCAACTATAGTGGTGACTCATTGTCCTTTCAGTTCGCCCATTCAACAGATTGATACTATCAGTGGTTTCACAGTCGTCTCAGATTCCAGATCAATAAAATCCTTCCAGTCAGGTATTCCGACGCACTTGATTAGAACAATCGATACTGTCCTCTATATATCTCATTCCATAATACATCGCATCTTTCATCAAACTCCTAATTTATGTATCATAGCTTGTAAATACCGTTATTAAAGATCTAGAAATTGCAAGAGTTCTACGTTTTTTTTCATTTTCAACAAATTTCCGCAACATTTGTTCTTCGAGTCAGATAGAACGCTTGCAATTTCGGTAACGGTTAACCTCATTTGTTCACCTCATTTTAATCTTAGTGTAGTTCAGAGATATTCAACTTCTTTCTTTTCAGTGTATTCGAGTATATTCGTCTTCCTTTGTTCTCAGTGCGGTGTGGGGATATTCATCGTTTCATTCGCTATCATCTAGTGTGAGAATACCTCCTACTCTCTCATTCGCTTTTGTGTAAGGTCATCGCTTGTGTATATTAAATGAAACAATAACAATACCCCTCTTGCATGATGACGACCCTGCCGTAACCATGGTGATGTTGCTAGATACCAGCACTGTTACTAACTGGGCGGGAAGGACTTCGACCATACTACCTGATCTTCGAAAGGCTTATCAGAGATGTTCACGACTACTAGATCATCTGGAACTCAAGACTCCTCAACGTGCAGCTCTACACCCACGACGCTCAGTGGTGAGCTACTATTACGCGTTAATGCTCAGAACGAACTCATGGATGCGCTTGAAGATTTGCTTATTCAGGCGACCGAGCCTGACAATGATATTATTCCTTCCGAGGTCACCGTAATGTCCGAGCAGCTGAATGAAATGCATCAAACGTTTCGGAAGGAGCACTCGTGGTTAATGACTCACTGGCCCCCAGCTCATCTTAATCATTCATATTTTGCAAGGAAAGTCTGCACTAATGAGTCGAAGTTGGTGCTCAAGATCAGACGTCAGTTAAGCCGTCTTAGGGATAAGTTCACAGAATCATCTCCTCAACCTATCAACTCGTCGGAATCTATTCAACGAGCGTATTCACGACTCTCGGAGTTATCAGTGCCAACATTTACTGGTGACAGTCGTTTGTGGCCAGACTTCAAGGCCATGTTCGTCTCAGTCATCGGGAACCGGACAGATCTTAATGATCTTCAAAAGTTCCAGTACCTCAAGAGCTTATTGAAGAATGAAGCTTTGGATCTCGTCGTCAATCTCGCCCCTCGTGCGGAATCCTATGAGGCAGCATGGGTCTTGCTTAACGCCAAGTTTGAAAAGAAGCATTTTATCATCAAGGCGCATCTGCAAAGATTACTAAATCTCAAACCTATGACGAAGAGACGGTCCGCTTCACTCATCAAAATGGTGAATATCCTGAATGAAACAACTCAGGTACTCAAAACGCTTACTTCAGAGAACACCAACGACTGTCTCATGTTGACTATAGCCAGTGGTCTTTTGGATCAAGATACTCGTGAGAAGTGGGAAACATCATTAAACCCCAACGACGAGTTTCCTTCGCTCAGCCAGTTTACAGATTTTCTCATGGCACGTGCTTGTACCCTGGAGAACATAGAGGCAAGCTCAACAGCTTCTCAAGAAACTGTTTTGAAAGAGGCTATTCCTAAAAAAGTCACTACTCAACGGACCTCGCAACTATCACAGGCAAGCTCGTCGAAACCAACAAATCAGGCTACTCAATCGATTCAACGCAAGTCACCGTACCCATGCGACTGTTGTAATCAGGATCACTACATAGTGATGTGTCCAGTACTGCGGGTCCTCACAGTAGATCAACGAATGAAGATCGTCAAGGATGGCAAGTTGTGCTACAATTGCTTGGGCCGACACAATGTTCGCAAGTGCAACAATCGCACGCGTTGCAGGGTTTGCAACGGTGCACATCACACCATGCTGCACGGAAGTGACCTTCTCAACTCTCACTCTTCAACAATTCGCGCTCAGTCAACTCAAGATGTTCAAGCTGCATCTACTCCTGAGGCCAAACCTCCAAAACGCATGAAGTTTAATAGGGATGTTCGTGAATAAACCATGATCAAACTTCAACATATTCATCTCTTCAATACACTCAGCTCATATTGCCGGCAATAGCAATAGCCACAGTTTTATTATTGACCTCTTTTCAGATCTGAATACACATCGATCCAGGCTCTGAAATATCATTTATATCGGAAAGTCACAGCAAGCAGCTCGCCTTTGCAAGAAAAAGCACTCTATGGTGGATGTCTATGGAGTTGGTGGGAGAAAGACTTCCCAAACAAGAGGTATCGAGAGCCTTGGACTGCACTCTAAACACAGGTCTCTCTCCATCAGGATCACCGCTCAGTGCTCCAGACAGTCACCATCGTTCTTCCAACTGGCAACGTGTCTCAAAGAATGCCTCAAAGAAAGGCCTCATCTACAGTGATTAAATCTTGCTAGCCCAGAATTTCTCACTCCAAGGGCAGTAGAGGTCATTATCGGAGCTAACTTCTATGGACAACTTATCAAGCCTAACATCATCCATCATTCAACTATGTCTCCCATTGCTTAGCTGTTTATTTTTGGTTAGCTAGTACAATTGGTACAATTGGTGCCATCCTATACATCTCATTCCATGATAAATCGCATCTTTTATCAAACTCCTTATTTTTGTATTATAGCTTGTCAAAATACCATTATTAAAGATGTAGAAATCATAAGAGTTCTGCGTTCTTCTCATTTTCAACAAATTTCCGCAATAGAATCAAACCAATTTTTTAATGAAATTTTTATTAAATATGTTTTTAAAAAAACCAAAATAAAAAGGCTTTATTTCAATATTTCTTCAGATAATGCGCTAACACGCTACTAAGTTAGCATACTCTACAATAAACGAAGGAAGTATTAAAATTCCGGTGAACGAACGAAAATTGTTATGTCATTAACGGTTTTGCCGCACATGTAAAAATGAAGTAGAGAAATAGTGTAGTATTATTTTTGAACTAAATATTATGTCTTCGCGGAAAACGCGGATATACACCGCTTTCAAAGTAATAATTATATTTCTAATTTCATTAACTATACAAGTAAATTTATATTGACAAAATGATGAAAATTTCGAAGGACTTTTTTTTTTTTGAGAACTGTTTACAGATAAAAAAACTCACAACAGATTGCATTCATTGTTATATCATTAACTAACTTTTTGTCCAAAATGGACTTACACCAATTTCAAAGAAAACGGCTCGTGTATATGGATGCAATATGTAGCTATATACGGTACGTTTTCTTTCGATCGAAGATAAATTTGTCGGTATGCAAACCAATAGATGATTTCTCTGCTCTCCTCTTCTTCTTCCTTCCCCCGGCCCCGCCCTCGCTCCCGGCCATGGCTGGCCATCCCCTATACCCCCACCTCCTCACTCGCCACTTCAATCTATCTGTCTCTTGCTACCACCGGTGATCATAAACCACCATTGTTTGAGCAGTCGACACGTTACGTGCATTTACCCACTACGGAAGCTTTACGGTCGAGTGGGGGCGACTCCGACGATTACAAGGCGAGAAACCACAGCGGTTTTCGACTGCAGTCGTTTCTCTTTGTTATTACGAAAACCACCGGGTGACGTAAACGCGCCGGATTTGCCAGAACCCTCGTACACGCATAGAGAATACGCATACGCAAACAATTAAACCCCATACTTCCTCCCGTTGTTTTTTCTTGCCAAAAACAAAGAACGCTTGATTTACGATAGCAAACCTCTCCCTCTCCTCGATCCCATTTCCCTTCCCTTCGTACCACCATCCTCTCTTCCTTCCTTCCTCCCCCCTCTCTCTCTCTCCCCCTCACTACCTCCTCACACCCGCTTCATTCTTACTCGTCTCTTTTTTCTTCTTTTTTTTATTCTTTTTTTTTTTTTTTTTTCAAGCTTCTTTTATTCGACTAAAATATTTAACCTTCTGTTCTACGTGGTTTACATGCTATCGCAATAAAGCCAGTCTCACTCTGAAACACTTGTGAGCCATTTATTTATTATTAATAAAACAAATCGTAATTGGAAACAGTTTTATTTCATAATTGCTGTCGATTCGTACACGTGCGATACATAAATATACATATGTTAAATATATCCGCACGCATGTAGATTAAATTATCCGAGGTATAACACTAAATCGCGATTCGCAGTTAACGATGTTAAGGAAAATAAATTATATCGCATAGGGAGTCAAGAATATACCAAGGAGATAAGGTATCGTGATAAATCGTTACTAGAAGAAGATCGGGATAGGGGAAAGAAAAGAA